>CAWTZC010002120.1:0-191264 GCA_963919715.1 Microtus obscurus | reverse complement strand
ATTTTGATCATGGTCTGTTGCTGCCAACTCAGAAAGCCATGTTGGCATGCCTTGTCTGCACTATGCCATCAGGGTATCGAGAGACACACCTATTTGGGGTAGACTTCTGCCACAATCCTTGCCATGGGGCGTTTGTATGCTCCAGAGTAGGACTGTGAGGATTGGAAATGTTAAATAGGAGGAAAAGGATACATTGTCTAAAACTTCTGTCCTGCCTGGTTCCATACTGGTTCATTACCAAAAAAATCACAGTCTACATTAGTTATAAACTGATTGGCCCATTATCTGATTCTTTTATCTTAAAACTTATATTAACCCTTTATTCCACTTTTCCTAAGAAGGTCAGAGAGTTTGAGGTTGCTCAAAATCTACACATCCTGTCATAGCAGTACTTGGTTACTTGGTTCTTTTGACATTGAGATGACCTATTATAGATCAGATATTCAAAGATCAGGATATTCAAGCATACTTCTGCTCCTACTTTTGAAATAGAAAAGGATTTACTGGATTGTACCTTCAGGATACTTGGTCAAATAAGCTCACTGCCTAAACAACAGAATCTATTACTTATCCTCAAGTACTGAAGCAAATAAATGTGCTACTTGTCCTTTGTATTATGTTAAAGTAGTCTTTTGTGCTTCTTCTCTCTCTTGTATTGGGGTATAAAAGTGTATGGAAAATTAAACCTGACAAATTTTCAGTATTCGCTCAAACTCCCTTCTGGTACTTTCCTGTTTCCTTTGTTTTTATTAATTTAACTCTCCATCTTTGTATTCTTTACTAACACTTCTAATCCCCATGTTCATACCATGGTCAGTGGTATTTTTGTCAAAGTTAATCTCTCACATTACACAGTTGTGAAACTACTGACAAGGCCAAATATAGCTGTAGGGCTTGCTACAAATTCCCTTCTTATGCGTGTAGTTCCTGGCACTGCTGATTCCTTTGTCACTCAGGTAGGCATATTTTTCTTTTCCTCGGATGGACCCTAAACAAAAAACAACAAATTTTCTGCAGAGTCGAGGGTCACTGAATTCCCCGAGCAATGATATCTCACTCGTTCCCACTGCTTGTTTATAGCACAAATCACAGAAAGGCAGAGGCCATGAGGAATCCACAAAGCACTAGTGTTACGCCCAGTCTTTTCCATTCCCAGGGTTCCATTTGAACCACATCTTTCTCACTCATCCATGTTGACCCTGTCACTGTGTGTACAAAGCATTTGACTGCTGCCGTCTGCCATGTTCACATAACTTCACTCAGCCATGGGTAGCATCCAAGGATGGTTTTCAATTTTATCTTACAAAATTTCTCACATATATATGAAGGAGAACATGCACTTAGTAAATTGCAAAGGTCTTTAATAATGACATTCACCATCCAGAGAAATGACTATTCAAAATGCTATGCTACATCAGTGCTATCCTGGGTACTCTTTGATAATACTTTAGAGAAAGTTTCCAAAGACCCTGGAGTCTCTGATTCAGTGACAGGTGCAACTGTGCATACATCTGTCTGACAAGTAAGATTTTCCTGTCCAGCAGTTCTACCAGTACTTCCTAGAGTTTCAAGCACTTATTGGCCACATCAGCAGTTCTTCTGCATTCCACAAGTGCAGTTATCAGCAAGAGATTTCCAAGTGCTGAGAGCAGACCAGCATCTTCCCCAGATGCCATCATCAGGCTAAAAGATTTGGAGTAAAACAACACTAGGTGACTGTAAGAGATATAAATTTACCAGGTTGTGGATACTGGGGACTCCATGTAACACACAACCAGTGCCAGACACACCCCCACCAAGGATTTTCTTCCTTTCCAGTTCAGTTCTCTTCACACGACTCAGCCTTTCACACTTTCACAACCACAACTCACTAGATCACAGCACATGAACAAACTAGGAGGAAAAGCATTCTGAGAACATACAAGTTGTTATATTCAGTGTTGTCTGTCCACATTCAAGGCTGCTCTGATGACTCTCTGTGCAGGCACGAATCCAGGGAGCAGAATCACCCTTGTATCTCTTCAGGAAATTCTGTCAAAAACACAGAGAGCAAATGCATGTGTCTCCCAGTTTCAGATGAGCCTTGAGTCTCTGTCCTACAGCCTCCCCTCTCCACAGGGCAGCAGGTTTGAACTGAGGGCCAGCAACTTTGGAGCCTAAATAACCCTCAGTTCTCAGTGGATACATTTTACAGACATAGTACATCCCACAACCACCCATCCTTCTGTGGCTGAGAAAGCCCCTTGTTAAGCCTGTATTTACAGTTATTAATAGTTGTCACGATTACAGAGTTTGCAACACCTGCCAGATTGAACTTGCATAACAACCACAATTCTCAACTGAATGTTTGACTTTACAAGTTGACTATTAGCACTACAGGGGAGTATCTTTGGAATGTCTTAGGGATACAGCCAGGGATGTGTTACCATCACAAATGGCACATGCTAACTATGTTTTCCATGCACCCTAATGACTAGAGTGGGAACCTTCCTCATGTTCCAGCTTTAAGCTCTCTATCTCAATGCAAGGCATATTCCACATGAGCAAACAACAAACCAACTCCCAATCCTTTCTTACCAGCTCCTCCAGACTGTCAAACTGAGTTAGATGCCCCCCCTGCTCCATGCAGGAGGTCTGGCCTGGATGTCCAGTTACTTGTATGTTCAGAAAAATAAAAACATTTACTTCCAAGTCCATTCCAGTCTCTTGGGCAGGTGACCTAGCCGGCTTCAGGACTTGCAATGGCCTTTTGTTCCTTTCTCACTAGAATGTACACAGTGCAAATACATATCATAGATAATCATTTCCATGTCTTGTCTCTTTGTCTAACCATTCAATCCCTGTTGTGAGCTGTGTGTTTGACTGTACCTTTCATTACTGATCACTAAGAGACTCCTCCTAGCATGGTGGTCTCTCTGGTGAAGAACCTTCATATGGGACTCTAAGGAAATGTTTCTTTTCTTTGTGTTTTGACTTTGGAAACAGAATCTCTCTATGTCCTTCTGCCAGGCTTCAATCTCCACGCTGTAGACTGTATTTGTCTGGATTTTGTAATAATCCACCTAGCTGTACCTCCTAAGAGCAGGGACTGAAGACACTATACCCTGGACAAAATCAAAGTCATTACCCCTTGAGGACTCTTCCTGATTGCTGGAATCCTACAGGTTTCTTTCTCTGTGATCCTGCTTCACATCCTGCTTTTTTTTTTTAATTTATTAGATTTAAACCAAATACCAATCTGAGTTCCAACTCCCTCCCTTCCACTCATTCCCCTCCACACTTTTTCCCACCCCCCTCCAATCCTCAGAGATGGTAAGACACATTGCTCTGTGGAAAGTCCAAGGACCTCCCTACTATATCTAGGCTGAGAAGATACACATCCAAAGAGAATCGGTTTCCCAAAAAGCCAGCACATGCAATGGGATAAATCCTGGTGTCACTGCCAGTGGCCCCACTCAGTCTGCCCCAGCCATACAACTGTCACCACATTCAGAGGAACCAGTTTGGTCCAATGCTTGTTCCTTCCCAGCCTGGCTAAAGTTGGTGAGTTCCGATTAGCTCAGGTAGACAGTTTCAGTGGGTGAACCCATCATGGTCTTGAGCATAGGGGTGAGGAGAGAAGGGAGGGTGAAAGGTAAAAATGGGGGTGGGGAGAGCAGGGTTGAGGAGAACTTAAGGGAATGGGATAGTGAGATTGAGGAAGGACAGACCAAAAGCAAGGAAAGATATCTTGATTGAGGGAGTCATTATAGGTTTAGCAGAAACCTGTCTCTAGAGTAATTCCCAGGAATACACAAGGCTGACTCCAACTAAGACCCTAAGCAATAGAGGAGAGGGCCCAATCATGATTTGCCCTGTAGTCAGACTGATGACTATCTTAAATATCACCACAGAACGTTCATCCAGCAACTGACGGAAACAGACACAGAGACCCACAGTAGACACTGAACAAGCTGCCAAAGTCCAGTCTAAGAGTTGTAGTAATGAGAATACATCCTGCTTTTGTAAATACCAGCATGCAAAACAAGGCATGGTCAAATAATTTGTTGATACCAAAACTTTGATTAATGCCCTCCTGTTATCATGTGCACATATGTTAAAACCACATGAATGTATGCTGGCTCTTTTACAGGCTGTCAGAATGGCAATTACGCAAGAAATCTCACAACAGATGTCAGAAATCTGAAGAAATGGGGACGCTTATTTATTGCTGGTGGGGTATAAACTGAACCATCCAGTATGGAAGCTCCTTTAAAATGTTACAAACAGATCTTTTGTGACTCAGCTATGCCACTCCTGGGCATGTGTGAAGAACGCTACATCATAACACAGGGAGATTTGCACATCCATGTCTACTGCTGCCCTGTGTACAATAGCAGCAAAATGGACCTGACCTAGATGTCCATCAACTGATGAACAGATAATGAAATATGGTACATGTGTAAAACAGGAAATTAATCAGACATAAAGAAATTGAAACTTGTAGAAAAGTGGGGGATCTACAAAGTATAATATTAAATAAGATCACACGAGCTCAGCAAGAAGGAGACCCCATGCACTCCCTCATATGCTTGTCTCAGCCTGGTATACACAGTGTGAACACCTGTGAGTAAGGACACGATGTAACACTTAGGAGAACAAGTACAGTGACATAAGGTGACAAAGAAGGACACGGCAACCAAAGGGCCTAAAGTCATAAAAACGTTATAAAGATCAATTCTTTTCTAGTTTCAACTTTGCTGGTGTTTTTTCTATACTTTAGTTATCCGTGTAAAAATGTAAATACAATGAAACTCTAAAACCATAACCAAAGCTCCAAGGCTTCAGAGTGGCTATTCTAACTGTTTGGAAGGTCAGTAAGAAGCACAGGGTTTGGGACTTGGTCTTTTTCTTCCTTTAACAGGTAAGAATGACTACATGGATCTTTGGAAGGGTTACTGAGGATAGAAATAAATGATTCTATAAGAAATATTAAATACTAGAAATGGCACTCAACACACTTATTTTTTAGTGGAGAACAAATTATTGTGACCTGTTTTCAGTTCTTATACACACCACCATGTGGCTTCAATGAAAGGAACCAATGCAACAAACCCTGAGGGTGACTGTTCCTTAGAGCCACATGACAGTTTAGATTATACATACTAAGTCTTGTGGGCAAATGTTTGTCCATGTTTAGACTTGTGTATTAGTCATTGATGTGGTTAAAGTTGATTTTATAAAACAATATCAGGAATTCTTACTCCAGCTATGGCAAGGAAGCTATACAAGACTTTATCACATAATTCTGAAAGTCTAAAACTAAAAGCTGAAAAAACAGCATATTTCTAGAACAATATTTAATATTTTCAGAGCAGAAAAGGTGATATTAACTGAAACCATGAATCATGGGGCGGTTGGGTGTTCGGTACCTTCCCCACATATTCCTCTTCATTGCCCTCACTGCCCCCTAGCCTTAGCAGCTTCCTTAAGCTCCTCCTTTGTGCTTTATTTCTTGTGTTCTGCCTGAATTCTTCCCCCAGGTGGACATGCTTCTCCTGCATCTCTAGAGGGATGCTTCTTCCCAGGGATGCTGAGCCTGGTCTCCTGTGCACACCACAGCTTGTGCTGCTCCTTCACTGCATCTTCCTGCCAGACCCTAAGTTCCCAGAGAACAGAAATTGCCTGTGTGTTTTCTCTCCCTTCCAATGGAAGTGCTCAGTAAGTGTAAGTGACAGTGTGGATGTGGACAGAATGCTGCAGGATCTGGAGAATGTCACTTACCTGACAGAGCCATGAAACTGCAATCACAGCTCCAGTGAGGACGATGATCACTGCATAGGCAGCAGTGAAGCCTAGCAGGAGACACGGGGGGAGACGATTCCGAGATGTTGTCCTTGTTGTTCTTTATCTGTAAAATACGAATATAAGAATGCCTACTTTGAGAATTATATAAGGAAAATAAAAGAATCTTACAACAAAAACGCACTTTTACACTTGGCTACAACTACCTTAAAAAATGCTTTTTCTTCAAAGAAGACCATGGTCCATAAAGGATGGCCGAATGCCAGAAACACTACTTGACCCAGGGTCTTCTAATTACTGGAACTAAGAGTAACCTACTGCCTAACCTTGAGAATCCCATGAATCTCAGATCTCACTCGCATGCAAGGATGCACCGTACATCCCATGCCATGTGGGTAGATGAAAGAAATGTCCAATCCACGAGGGTGGATGAGACAAAATTCCCATGGGAAGAAACTGACTTCAGCCGTTCTAGGGGCAGAAATGACATCCACAGTCCAGAAGCCAAAACGTACTGTCCTTGTGTGAGGTGACAGCTGTGGGAAGCAGTGTCTTGAGTGTACAAGATTGACTCTGGAGATGGTGTCTTTGTTGCTGGAGCAGATGTAGGACATGACAGGGTAGTCTGTTGGGACATTGGTCAGCCTGTTTTTGAGAAGAGAATCACTTGTCTTTTGCTGTCACCTGCAGTGGGCAATGGCTGAAGGAGAACTGCTTCGTTTCTCGTATGAAAAGGGAGTTCAATATTGTTTCCTTTTACTTAGAAAACCCTTTCTCTCAGAGTAAGGGTGTTGCATGTGTTATGCTGCAGATGTATTTGAAACCAGTGTATATGTAAAGATGATTAGGGAAATGGTTTAGGTTATTGGGATAATTCCTCTAATAAGAGATACAAAAAAGGCAAAAAAGAAACCAAAAAGTTACCTTCCCCTCTGTTAGAGGTGAGATTTGTCAAGGATAGAAACTGAGAAGAATGAAGTTTCTCGCACTGTTCTAGACCCATGAATTCTGCCTGTGGAAAAACAGCTGATGATCAAGAAAACTTTGTCCCTGCACCCAAACCAGGCTTACAGATTTAATCACAGGCCCCAGTATGCATCTCGAAGAAACAAACTTGTGAAATGAAATGAAATGACCCTATTGTGTGTAAAGGGAAAACTGATGGTTAGCTTACCGCTCCTTTCAAGTTTCTCGAGAGTAGTTGCGGTGCACTCTGTGGCTGCAGGAATGGACTAAAGTGCCCATGGTCCACAATCCCAGGGACACACTGCTCTGCCCACGAACCCCACTGCCACCTTTCTGCCCAGGACACTTCTGTCTCAGGTAAGTTTTTCCCCGAAGAGGGAGGCCCAGCTCCTGGAAGCGCCCTCAGACTTATGCCCAGAGTCCCAGCACGTCACCCCCCAGCACAGCCCCGGGCTCTCACCTGTCATCTCCTGCAGCTCCCCTTTGATGGACAGGCTGCCCAAGTCCTCAGACATGAGTACCTTAGCTCCTGGCTCCACGATTTCCCCATTCACCGTGCTCTCAGGATAAACTCGCCCAGGTCTCGGCCGACCACTCCAGCCGTGTGTGAGGCAAGAAACCACACCTTCCCCGGCGCAACGGGCCATCTGGTCGGGTTCCCCGGATAAACTCGCCCAGGTCTCCGCCCCTGACACTCCAGCCCTGGGCGGAGCAAGAGACCACGCCTCCCCCGGCTCCACGTGAGTCCGGCCGCTCAGGCACTCAGGATAAACTCGCCCAGGTCTCGGCCGACCACTCCAGCCCTGTGTAGGGCAACAGACCACGCCTTCCCCGGCACTTCGTGCAGTCAGGCTCCCTGGATAAACTCCCCCAGATCTCTGCCAACCACTCCGGCCCTGGGCGGAGCAAGAGACCACGCCTCCTCCAACACAATGTGAGTCTAGCCACTTTTAGCAACCTCAACCTGCTTCTCTCTGCCTGCCAAAGGGCAGCAATCATCTGGCCCTATGCATTGTGCCACCAACCACAGCCCGGGTTCATAAAGGATGGCCGTGGTGGAAAGAAGAATAGAGATGCCAGAAACACAGCTTGACCCAGGGTCCTCCCTAGTTACTGAACTAAGAGTGATCTACCGCCTATGGGCAGCAAGTCATCTGGTCCTATGGCTCCTGCCACCACCCACGCCTCCAGCCGCCTTCTCAGGTGAAATAAAAAGAAAAGAAAAGAAGGAAGAGAAGAGAAGAGGAAGAGAAGAGAAGAGAAGAGAAGAGAAGAAGAAAAGAGAGGAAGAAGAGAGAAAGAGAGAGAAGAGATTTTTGTCTTGGGTATAACAGGAATAAGAGGAAAATAAAATAAAAACCAGGGAAGAAATAAAAGGAAGAACATCTCAAATAATTAGAAGGGGGAGCAACTGGTAAGACAAAGGGGGAAACAGCAGGATAAAAGAACAGAACAGGCCAGGCAGTGCTGGTGCACAACCTTCATTCCCAGCACCCGGGAGGCAAAAGCAGGTAGATTTCCATGAGTTCAAGACCAGCCTGGTCTACAGTTCCAGTTCCAGGACAGCCAAGGCTGTTACACAAGGGAAACTCCTGTCTCAAAAAACCATAAATAAGTAAGTAAATAAATAAATTAGAAAAAAAGTAGGAAGAGGAAGAACAACCAACAGAGAGGAAAATAAAATGAAGAATTAAGCTTTGCCCTCAGGTACAGTTCCCGTGTGTGTCTGGGCATCAGTCCAATAGTTTGTCTACCCACATCTCCTCTCCAGCTTCTCTGACTTCCTGGGAGTCTGCTGAGGACTGGGCCCCTTTGACAGCAGGGTTCCCTTGAAGTACAGCACATCCTGGTGAGTAAGGGGTTTATTGTAGGCTGTTCCCATCTGTAAAACAATCTGGGGCTTTTTTCAGGGGTGATGAATATAGGGCAAAAGAATCAGAAGACAGAGCAAGTGTCTCAAAGAGGAGGGAAGGAGGTCAGAGGACATGGAGGGGGTTATTTGAGAAGTGTTGTGGGGTGGATAGTGGGCATGACCCAAATAAAAGGCTGTGATTTATTATTACTAAGTATGGAGCAGCCTGACCCTTGGAGGAGGGAAAGTTAGGGAAATCTCAGTGGCTGATGAGGCTCTTGAAAGAGTGTGTATTGAGCATGTGTAGGGGGCTGTGAGGTGAGATTTTCTTTGTCTCAGGGATGAGAATTCCACTGTGGCCAGGGTCTAGGGGCAAATGTCCAGCCTACAGTAACTATGTCTAGGTGTTTAGAGAATTAAACCAGGGGTAATATGTGTCCTCTCCAAACTTTTGTGAAAGTGTTCTGATGACTTGTCCTTGGTTAGCATGTGAAAGGCTAGTGTGGAAGCCAAAGAACAGACTTAAGTGTGTTTAGCAGGGGGAAAGGAGGGATGGAGGGGGGAGGGTACTGCTCTAGGGGCCCCTTAGAGCCATGATAGAGAGGCTGAGCAGCAAGGAAAATGTGGAGGGTCCCTATGCGAGGAGTTAAAGAGACCTGGTAACGCAAGCAGCTCACATTGGTTTGTGTGTGGGAAGGCAAGGAGTTCCTCTAACCTGACTGTGGGTGATTGTGACTTCTCCTCCTGATAGTTGACAGGCCCAGATAGGTGACTGATGGCTGGCAGATCTGGGCCTTGTCTCTGGAAATCTTATAGCCACCAGAGTCCAGTTAAGAGGGATCATGGAGTGTGGGAGATCAGTCTCTGGAGAAGGGCTGCCTAAGCAGAGATTGTCTGCATAGTGGAGAAGGAGATGAGGAGATGAGTCCAGGTTGCTGAGGTTCTTTTGTAAGACCTGGCCAAAGTAGTGGGGCTGTCTCAGAATCTCTGGAGCAAAACTACCCTGGTGAAATGCAGGGCAGGCGGAATGTCTACAACCTCCAATGTGAAGGCAAAAGGAGCCTGGGAGAATGGGTGCAGAGGGGAAGTAAAAAAGTCATATTTAAGATCAAAGATAGAAAAATGGCAGCTGAGTAGGGGATTGAGGGATGGCTTGTTAATGGATTAGCAACCACAGGGAAGGTGTGAACAATTAATTGCCTGGGTAGTTTTCTTTTTGTTGTTGGTTGGTTGGTTGGTTGGTTTGTTTGTTTGTTGAGATAGGGTTTTTCTGTGTAGCTCTGGTACCTGTCCTGGGAACTGGCTCTTACTAGACCAGGCTGGCCTTCAATGCTCAGAGATCAGCCTTCCTCTGCCTCCAGAGTGCTGGGATCACCACTGTCTGGCAATTAGGGTGTTTATCTGGAAGTCCTGGACCAGGTGATAAGCACACTTGGGCTTATTAACACCTAGTTGTGGGCATTATGGAGAGAGCTAGTGAGAGTGTAAAAAGGCTGCTTGCAGAGATCAGGGAAGCAGTCAAGCTCAGCCATGGAAATCTGCAAGCGTGGGTGTGGGAAGTTTTCAGGAAATGGAGAGTGCTAAGTGAGTCAAAGGGAAACAGGTTTAGGATTTGGATCAATATCCAGGAAAAACATAAGAGAAACCCTGTCTTTAAAAAAAAAAAAGGAAGAAATAAAGGAGGGGCCCCTGCAGGTGTCATACAGGCAAGGAAACCCCATGAAGAGAGCCAAGAATGAAAACCATGCAGATTGACTTCATCAATCTGCATCAGACTTCAGGAAGTCTAATAACAGGTGGTTTAATCTCAATACATTTAAGTCCAGTATAGTTTGGAAAAGAGCTTCCTGGTGTCATACAATCCCCTTTGCACAAGGAAGCTGTTGGAGGAGGGCTCACCCGCTGACAAGAAATGGATAAGCTGGACACAGAAGAAAATTAATAACAAGCTACCAATATAGGTGGAACTGTCTTTGAAATTTAAGATGAGCATCCAAGAGGCTCCTTATGGAGTTCACTAGCCATTTGGGCAAGAAATTGCTCCTGCCTGGACTACTGAACTGGACATGCAAAACCCGCAGAGAACTGACTAGTAAACTGGTCTAAAGGTGAGATGATCCTTCGGGGTTCCTGCTTCGTGAAAGAGTCTGGGAGACATTCTGCAGGATAACAGAATAAAGTGACTGAACTGTTTTTGAAATTTTCTGCTTCATGGAAAAGTCTGCTGGATACTATGTGCCTGTAGGCTGAAGATGGATGCCCCAACAGTATTGAAGAGCACTGGATAACTGTCCAGGGAGCAAGTTGTCTCTGTCATTTCTAGAGCTATGGAAGTTGCTTACAATGCACTTCCTGTTTACTTAACTGATTGGCCAGTAGCCAGGCAGAAAGTACAGGCAGGACAACTAGAACAGGAGAATTCTGGGAAGAGGAAAGCCTCAGTCTGCTGTTGTCACTCAGACCCAGAGAAAGCAAGATGAGAATGTACCAAGCCACGTGGCTAACATAGAAAAGAATTATGGGTTAATTTAAGATGTAAGAGTTAGTTAATAAGAAGCCTGAGCCAATAGGCCAACCAATTTATAATTAATGTAGGCCTCTGAGTGTTTCTTTGTGATTGAATGGCTGCTGAACAGGGCAGGACAGAAACCTCTGTCAACAACCAGCTAATGTGGTTTAAAAAGCAAGACCCCTGAAGCAATGGCCCGAGATGGTACAATAACCATGACAACTTTAGGACTGCTCACTGACATGAACCTACCACACAGGATACCCCATGAAAGACCTGATTAACAGCGCTCCCATCAACATGAAGTAGTCTGGAGAACAATGCCCAAATTCCCTAAATGATTATTTATAAATGTTTGTTTACATTTATGGGTATATGCTATAGAGATGAATACTTTGCATTGGTATGGATCTTGGTTTATTGATACAGATTTAAGGTCAATTTTGTTATTTATAAAATTCTATTCTTGATTAAGGTATTGTGTTTTTTGCAGTTGATTTTAAAATGTAATGTATACTTAGAAATACACATTAATAGTCATCTGTAATAGTCAAGCTTGTATTCATGTTATTAGGTTTTATAGATGTACAGAGATATATTTCAGATTTATAGGTATTCTTCAAACCTTTCAAGGACTTAAATAATACGCCATTTAGATGTTTTAAGAACTTAGGTCTTTTAATGACAATGAGACACATCTGCTTCTAGCAGCAGCAATCTACCTCAAGAGGATGATGGTCATAGAAGATGCTCCTTATGGAATTTGTTAGCCATTTGGGCAAGAAGCTGCTCTTGCCTGGACTGATTGATGTATGAACTTGACATTTAGAAGCCACAGAAAAATGACTGCTGAACTTGCCTAAAAGTGAGATAGTCCCTTCAGGGTTCCTGCTTCATGAATAAGTCTGCCAGACATTCTGCAAGATACAGAAGAAAATGACTAGAACCTGCCTATAGAGGCAAAACACCTTTCAAATTTCCTGCTTCATGGAAAAGTCTGCCAGATATTATGGCCCACAGGCTAAAGAGTGGATTGATGTGGAGTGATTTCTTATCAATAAAGAAACTGCCTAGGCCCATTGATAGGCCCACCCTTAGGTAGGCGGAGAAAACAGAACAGGATTCTGGGAGAAAGAAGCTGAGTGAGGAGTCGCCATGATTTTCCCACGCCAGGCAGACGCAGGCTAGAATCTCCCCCGTAAGCACACCTTGGGGTGCTAAGGCAACACCTTATAAGAAATGGGCTAGTCCAGGTGTAGAGTTAGCCGAGAGAGCTAGCGAATAATGGGCCAGGCAGTGTTTAAAAGAATACAGTTTCCGTGTAATTATTTCAGGGCATAAGCTAGCCATGTGGGCGGCCGGGTGCCGGAGACACAGCACCGCTGCTACGTATTACTACAGGTGGCGCCCAGACGTGATGGGCTAAATCCACTTAAAAACCTGAGAGAGCTTAATTTTAAACGGAGAAAAAACAGAGTTTAACACAGAGTTTTGTTCTGTGTTGGTGGCGTGCCATAGGGAGAATTCCTGATTCAGCAACAACAGCAGAAAAAAAGCTGCGTCATTTTAAAATGCGGCTTCCCTGGGGGCTGCTGCTGCCAGTGTGAACTCTGGTTTTGAAAGCATTTCAAAGCTTTCCTGATTCAGCAACAACAGCAGAAAAAAAGCTGCGTATTTTAAATGTGGCTTCCTGGGGCTGTGCTGCCGTGTGAACTCTGGTTTTAAAGCATTTCAAAGCTTTTATGGGACTGGATGTTTCTGTTCCCGCTTGGGATCGGAAGGAGAGTGCTCTGAGACCTTGCCGATGGTTCAGCGGCTCGTGCCCCCTGCACCTGGGCAGACAGTGGAATAGGGCTTGGGCAGGCAGAAGAGTATGGCAGATTCCTGCCGCCATACAGAGACTGCGCAGTGCTCTGCGTGTCAGATTTGGTTGTAACTTGGATGAAGGGAGTTTCTGTGCTGCACGCTCAGTCTCAGAATTGAACTGCTGAGTTCGGCTCCAGCGTGGACTTGCTGTGTGCCTGGAACTGTGGCTCAGGGCCACCAAATAGATCTGAGGCAGGAGCGCTGCTCCATGCTGAACTGTGCTGACCTCAGGCAGGAACTGCCATAATTACCATAATAATAGTGCAGTTAAGGTTTAGACTTGGCAGAATACAGGCCATACTGTACATGGTGCAACTTAAGTTTTTAAGTGCTTAACATTTTAAAAAGTGCTCGGGGACAATTAAAAAAAAAAAAGAAAAATTGTAGTAAGAGGAGCGGGCCGGCTGTGTTCCCCCGCACCCGGCTGCCCGCATGGCTCAGCTTAAGCCCCGAAATAACAACACACAAACCGTATTCATCTAAACACTGCCCGGACCCATCAATTTCAGCCTCTTATTGGCTAGCTCTTGCACCTGGACTAGCCCATTTCTGATAATCTGTGTAGCACCCCATGGTGTGCTTACCGGGGAGATTCTAGCCTCGTCTCTCTGCAGTGGGAACATCATGGCGACTCCCTTCTGACTCAGCTTCCTTCTCCCAGAATCCTGTTCTGTTTACTCCACCCAAGTAAGGGTTGGCCTATCAATGAGCTCAGGCAGTTTCTTTATTTTAACCAATGAAATCAACAGATTGATATATGACACTCCCACATCACTTCCCCTTTTTCTGTTTAAACAAAAAGGGAAGGCTTTCATTTTAACATAGTAAAATTACATATAGCAAAACAGTTATCAAGTAAGAATTACAGTTACAATATTTATATCTATTTTATCTTTTATCATAACTAAGGAAAACTACAACTATCTATTCATTCTTCAACTCCATCAAAGACTCCAGAAGGATATAATACTAAACAAGAAATAAGAAAACTCTAGAAATGACAGAGACATCTCGCTGCCTGGACAGTCACCCAAAGTTCCTCTGTACCGTTGGGGCATCTATCTTGGCCTTCAGGCCCATAGTATCCAGCAGACAGTTCCATGGAAGCAGAAATTCCAAAGACAGTTTAGTCACTTTCTGCTGTGTCCTGCAGAATGTCTTGTAGACTCTTTTATGAATCAGGAACCCCGAAAGATCATCTCATCCCTTTAGGCAAGTTCAGTAGTCCTCTCTCTGTGGGTTCTCTGTGTCCAGTTTATGGCAATAGTCCAGGCAAGAGCAGTTTTCTTGCCCAAAATGGCTATCTAACTCCATAAGGATCCTCTTTGATGCCCATCTTTCTCTTGAAGTAGATTGGTGCTGCCAGGAGCAGACGTGTCTCATTGTCATGAAAAACCCTAAATTATTAAAACATTTAAATGCCATATTCTGCAATCTTTGAGAGATATGAAGAATGCCTATCTAACTGAAATATATCTCTATATATCTAGAAAATCTAACATGACTACAAGCTTGACTATTATTTACAATTATTTAACAACAACCTACATTTCCTAATTATACATTACATTTTAAAAATGAACTATATAATCACAATACCTTAATCAACATCAGAAATACATATACATATAACAAAATTGACCTTTAAAATCCACACCAATGCAAATTATTTATATCTATATCCTATCCCCCTTTAAATGTAAAAGAACAGTTATAAACAGTATTTGGGAACATGGGTAGCAGTTTTTTTCTCTCTAAACTGCTTCCTGCTGAATGGGGGCGTCGTTAATTGGGTCTTTCATGGTGTAACCTGTGTGCCAGGGTCATCTCAGTTGGCAGTTGAGTGAAGTAATTTTTTGAGGGTGTTCACAGCAACCTTTCAGGAGGGCGTGGTCTATCATACCAAATTGGAATAGACGAAATCCACAGGGTCTGGTCCTCTGTGAAAACAAAAGAAGACCCTCTCCAAGCATCATATCCTTAGACCCAAATTTTGAAATCGTAATACCCTTATATCCATTCTGGTTCAGCTTGGCAGCCCATATAATGAAATGACTCTCTGTACTTAGCTCCTTTACAGTCAAAAATTTTAAAAGAAAACACAATGTACATAATCCAGACTCTCTGTGAATTATCCATTTTTACGTGGCTTATCATTTTTTATTTCTTTTACTCTCTTAACTATCTGTACTCTGTCTCTTTAAAGACTTTACCTTTTTATTTTTAAAGGCATTAACTTTATTTTCTCTATATATATTTTTTTTCTCTCTCAAGCCTACGTAAATTCATCCAACAGTGTGATCCATTTAGTGGTCTGTCTGAATCTGTTTTATTGTGAATCTGAAATTTTTTTACTATCCAGGAGCATTTTTTTAAAATGTTAAGCACTTCTTAAAAACTTAAGTTGCTTCTTGTACAGTTAATACGGTACCGCCTGCATTCTGCCCAGTAGAAACCTTAAGTGCGCTGTCATTAAGGTAATTACGGTAGTTCCTGCCTGAGACTGCAGTATGGCAGAGCTGAGCAGCTCCTGCCCAGAGCCATTTGGTGAGCCTGAGCTGCATAGAGTTCCAGGCACACAGCAGTCCAAATTGCCATCAAGCAAGCCAAAGCAGTTTATTGCAAATGCTCCATACAAAAGCTCTGTCTCTCACAGGAGCCAGACAGAGATTGCAATGGCGGCACAGCCCAGAAAGCCGCACTTTAAAATGACGCAGCTTTTTTTCTGCTGCTATTGCTGAATCAGGGAAATCTCTCTCCTGCACGCCACCAACAAAAGAACAAAACTCTGTGTTAAACTCTGTTTTTTCTCTGTTTAGCATTAAGCTCTCTCAGGTTTTTAAGTGGATTTAGCCCATCACGTCCGAGCGCCAATCTGTAGTAAGAGGAGTGGCCGGCTGTGTTCCCCTGCACCCGGCCGCCCGCATGGCTCAGCTTCAACACCGAAATAACAACACACAAACCGTATTCATCTAAACACTGCCTGGCCCATCAGTTCCAGCCTCTTATTGGCTAGCTCTTGCACCTGGACTAGCCCATTTCTGATAATCTGTGTAGCACCCCATGGTGTGCTTACCGGGGAGATTCTAGCCTGCGTCTCTCTGCAGTGGGAACATCACTGGCGACTCCTTCTGACTCAGCTTCCTTCTCCCAGAATCCTGTTCTGTTTACTCCACCCAAGTAAGGGTTGGCCTATCAATGAGCTCAGGCAGTTTCTTTATTTTAACCAATGAAATCAACAGATTGATATATGACACTCCCACATCAAAAAATGTTACAGATTCACAATAAAACAGATTCAGACATAAAAGACCACACTGTTGGATGAATGTACGTAGGCTTGAGAGAGAGAAGAAAAAGAATATAGAGAATAAAGTTAATGGTTTAAAAAAAAGGTAAAGTCTTTAAAGAGACAGAGTACAGATAGTTATAGATTAAGAGAAATAAAGAAAAATGATAAGCCACGTAAAAATGGATAATTCACAGAGAGTCTGGATTATGTACATTGTGTTTTCTTTAAAATTTTTGACTGTGAAGGAGCTAAGTACAGAGAGTCATTTCATTATATGGGCTGCCAAGTGGAACCAGAATGGATATCATAGGGTATCGACTTCAGAATTTGGGTCTAAGGATATGATGCTTCGGAGAGGGTCTTCTTTTGTTTTCACAGAGGACCAGACCCTATGGATTGCGTCTATTCCGATATGGTATGATAGACCACGCCCTCCTGAAAGGTTGCTGTGAACACCCTCAAAAAATTACTTCACTCAACTGCCAACTGAGATGACCCTGGCACACAGGTTACACCATACCTAATTAACGACGCCCCCATTCAGCAGGAAGCAGTTTAGAGAGAAAAAACTGTGCCCATGTTCCCAAATATTGTTTATAAATGTTCTTTTACATTTAAAGGGGGAAATGATATAGGTATGAATAATTTGCATTGGTGTGGATTTTAAGGTCAATTTTGTTACATGTATATGTATTTCTGATCTTGATTAAGTATTGTGATTGTGCAGTTCGTTTAAAAATGTAACATATATAGGTTGTTAATGGATGATCATCAATAATAGTAAAGCTTGTAGTCATGTTAGTTAGATTTTCTAGATATATAGAGATATATTTCAGTTAGATAGACATTCTTCATATCTTTCAAAGACTGCAGAATATGGCATTTAAATGTTTTAATAACTTAGGGCTTTTCATGACAATGAGACACATCTGCTTCTGGCAGCACCAATCTACTTAAAGAGGAAGATGGGCATCGAAGAGGATCCTTATGGAGTTTGATAGCCATTTGGGCAAGAAACTGTTCTTGCCTGGACTGTTGCATAAACTGGACACAAAGAACCCGCAGAGAGAGGACTGCTGAACTTGCCTAAAGGTGAGATGATCTTTTGGGGTTCCTGACCTATGAGAGAGTCTACGAGACATTCTACAGGACACAACAGATAGTAACTGAACTGTCTTTGAAATTTCCTGCTTCATGGAAATGTTTGCTGGATACTATGGGCCTGAAGGCTGAAGATGGATGCCCCAACGGTACAGAGGAACTTTGGGTGACTGTACAGGCAGCTAGATGTCTCTGTCATTTCTAGAGCTTTGGATTTCTTGTTTGCTTAGGTAATATTATATCCTTCTGGAGTCTTTGATGGAATTGAAGAATGGTTAGTTATAGTTATAGTTTTCCTTAGTTATGATAAAAGATAAAGTAGATATAAATATTATAACTGTAATTCTTGCTTGATAACTGTTTTGTTATATGCAATCTTACTATGTTAAAATGAAAGCCTTTCTTTTTTGTTTAAACAGAAAAAGGGGAAATGATGTGGGAGTGATTTCTTATCAATAAAGAAACTACCTAGGCCAATTGATAGGCCCACCCTTAGGTAGGCGGAGAAAACAGAACAGGATTCTGGGAGAAAGAAGCTGAGTGAAGAGTCGCCATGATTTTCCCACGCCAGGCAGACGCAGGCTAGAATCTCCCCAGTAAGCACACCTTGGGGTGCTACACACCTTATAAGAAATGGGCTAGTCCAGGTGCGAGAGTTAGCCGAGAAGAGCTAGCCAATAATGGGCCAGGCAGTGTTTAAAAGAATACAGTTTCCGTGTAATTATTTCAGGGCATAAGCTAGCCATGTGGGCAGCCGGGTGCCGGGGACACAGCCCTGCCGCCTCCTCATACAACAATGGATTCCCAAATATTACAGAAGAGCTTTGGGTGACTGCCCAGGCAGTGAGATGTCTCTGTTAATTTTAGAGTTTTGGAAGTTGCTTAAAAAGTGCTTCCTGTTTACTTAGGTAATATATCCTTCTGGAGACTTTGATGGAGTTGAAGAATAAATGGCTATAATTATAGTTTTCCCTAATTAGATAAATAATAAAGTAGATATAAATATTGTAATGGTATTTTTTACTTGATACCTGCTTTTTATATGTAGTTTTACTATGTTAAAGTTAAAATTTCCTTTTTACTTAGACAGAAGCAGTGAGATGATGCGGGGTTCCCCTTTGCATGCTATGAATATGTTTTATTACCATTGCTTATAAAAGAAGCTGTTTGGACCAATGACTTAGTATAGCAAACTCAGGCAAGAAATCTGAACAGAGTTATAGAGAGAAAGTAGGCAGAGTTAGGGAAATGTCATGTAGATGCCAACGGAGGAAGACGTCCCAGGACTTTACCTGTAGACCGTGAGCTTTATGGTAAAATATAAAATCATAAAAATGAGGTAATTTAATATGTAAGAGTTAGTTAATAAGAAGTATAAGCTATTGGCCATGCAGTGTTGTGATTAATAAAGTTTCTGTGGGATTTTTGGGTCGGAGAGGCCGGGAACGAATGAGCAGTCTACACCTACACCTGTATGCTTAACATTCCTGGATTCTCTGGAGATCTGTGGGCTTAAGGACCTTTGTGCTATATTTCCAACAGAAAGAGAGAGAGAGAGAGAGAGAGACAGAGAGAGAGCAGAGAGAGAGAGAGAGAGAGAGAGAGAAGGAGGGAAGAAAAACTCTGCTTCCTGAGTTAGGAAATTGTTTGTTAGGAGGCAGGATAGAGAAACAGGGACAATGATGTGGACACGAGAGAAAAGAAAAGAATCTGCTTGCTCTTTTAGACAATGTGAGAAGACACACTTGAAGACACAGAAGCTGAGAGAACTAACCATCTCCTTAACACAGAAAGCATGAACACCACCCAGGATCTCCTCCCTAATGAGGACCCTTTCAGATCCCACTGCTAAGCCTGCCTGCAAGGACGCCCACCCCTACTCAGTCTGACTGCTTCCCTGGTCTCTACATCAGTGTGATTTTCTTATTCTTATATATTTTGTCCTCTTTTATGGAAACTGCCCTCCACCTGACCTGCACCCTCTTTTTCCTTTTCTTTCTCTCAAATGTCAATAAGATAGTCCTGAAGTCATTGTCTGACACCTTTTTTTCAATTCTTTTATCTTTTTATCTATAAAATTAGGAACTCACATAGGTACCTTAGATTCCGGGGTAATATCTTAGGTGTTCATAGAAAAGCTCTTGGTCTCTTTCTTCAGACCTTTCTTTAACTGCTGTTTTTAGCTCTCATGTTTTGGAGATTGAAGTGACAAACATCACACCCCATGGGCAAGACTGTCGACAGTCATGACTCAGTGACATGCAATGGCTCCGAGGGGTTAAATAAATAGCAACACAAGGTTCTTCTGGACTACAGCAGGAAAACTCCCTTCAAAGAAACTCAATGCCTCCAAACCTAGAAGTTGCCCATTGGAAGATTTTTTGTGTGTGTGTGGTTTTATTTCTAGGATTTTTTTTTCTGGCTTAAGTATTCTGCCTCCCTGGGAGAACGAAAGGGGTCTCTTTTCCCATCCCTCCTTCAGGACACTTTTCTCTTCCCCATTAAGAACACTTTCTCCCCTCTGCCTTGAGGACAAGGATGGGACAAGATTACCTGCTTTCTTCTGTTCTTGTCCCACCGACATCTGTGGAAAAAATGGGCTGGACATGCAAGGTGTGGATTAAGAATTATATCTTGGCCTCTCCCCTTCCACATGGCTCTATGTGTGTTTGGTTCCCTTACACTTGCTACATGTATATTTCCTTTTTAGCCAAGAGGAACATACCTCGATAATGTTTTCTGGGGTCCCTGCTGGTGATAAGGCCTGTTCATTTCTTCTACTGGATCAAAAAAGTAATATTGGCCTTCAAATTTTGAGTTCTTTTGTTTTTGAAATGTTACTTTGCATAATATATGCCGTGTCCTGAAGGAAATAGGGAGATTCTTTTGTGAATATCCACCTCGTTAGTGGCCAGCAGATTTATTGTGTGGTGGCAGAAGAGCGGGGAATCCTCCCAAAATCTCTAGGTACTTACAGAAAGGAAATTCACAGTATACCTCGGACAATCCTACCTTAAATAAGTGTTAAAAGTAAAAACTAAAGATATAAAGCTTGGTCCCTGCAAACGAAAGTAACTCCAGAGTCATAGTCTGTGTTTAGGAGCAAAAAATGTGCAGTACAGGCTAGCCTCGAACTCAGATAATGCTAACTCTGCCTCTTCAGCATATGATACTGGCCTGGGCCAGCAGAACAGACTATAACTATATTTGCAGGGTTTTTTTGTTTTTTTTTGTTGAAGCTTCTTGATTCCTTAACCTGCTCAGTTCTACATTGTACTTTGGGAGGTTGAAGCAGAGGGCTGTGCGCCCCCCCCTCGCGCTCCTTCCGAGTATCGCACTCCCACATGCCCTGCCAGCTCCCAGGCCAGGACTAGTCTGCTCTAAACCACACCCCAGGCTTGAAGCCCTCTACATTCTTCCTCTGCCCTGGCGCCCCACATTCACAGAGAGAGATTAGTGCTCAGACAAAGTCTGCACACGGAGATGGCCTGTCGGGACCTCAACACTGGGACCCTTGTCAGTGAATTCTAAGTGCACGGACTACAGGAGAGGCCAATTCGGGCTGGGAAGAGATCTCAACAGGAACAGTAGTGCCTGAAGACTCCGGGTCCTTGCCCAGTGGAGTAACAGCAGAACCAAGGATAAGGTAGACACAGCTCGAGAATCTTCCAACAACTAGGCCTCATCTCAGAAAGCTGCCCTCACCTCAGAGCAAGGCTGTGAAATTAGGACGCCATATGTGGATTAATTCATTGGTGGAGGCTGAGCCTTCATGATCCAATCCCCCTCAATGCATCCATCAACTTAGACCTAGCACAGCAGAGGCCATATAGTACTATCCCCTGTGCCTGTGAATTCAGGTCATGTGACTCCTGCAGTCAACTGTAGGAATGTCTCACTGCTGTGTGTTTTAAGAAGCAGGATGCACTTTCCTTAACTTTCTTCACCTAAGCAGACAATGGTGCAGGTCCTGCCATCTTCTGTGGATCGTGTAGTGAAACAGAGGCAAAGCAGAGCCTCACCAGTGCCGTGTGATTCCTATGTATTAGAAAGGAAATCTCCAGTCTCCCCACTTTGTCTTTCTCTCCCTCCATTCTCCCTGCCTCTCTCTCTGACACTCTTCCCTCCGTGTGTGTGTGTGTGTGTGTGTGTGTGTGTGTGTGTGTGTGTGGTGTGTGTGTGTGTATGTATGTGGGGGGGATATGCAAACATGCATGCTCTCTGTATCAACCTCAGAACCTCACAAGCAGGATCTGTTTTAGTTTAATTATCTTGGTCATTCTGACTTGTATACAATGAAATCTCAATGTAGTATTGATTTACATTGCCCTCATAACTATGGATATTGACCATACCTTTATATGTTTCTCAACCATTTGTGTCTGTCTTCTGAGAAATCTCTGTTGAGATGTATACAACACTTTTTAAATTGGGTTGTTTATCTGATGTCCTGTTTTTGGAGTCCTATACATATTTCAAATATAGGTGACATATCAGATGTGTGGTTGGTAAAAACATTTTCATTTCTGAAGGTTCCCCAGTTGTCTGAATGGCAGTTTCCTTTACCGTGCAGAAGCTTCTCGGTTTCAAGGGACCCCATTTATTTATTATTGATTTAGTGCCTGTTCTAACTGTATCCTGTTCACAAAGTCTCTTTCTGTTCCAATGAGCTCAAGGCTATTCAACACTTTCTTCCGCCAGGTTCACCGTGTCTGGTTTTACTTTGCTGTCTTTGACTCAATAAAAGCAGAGTGTTAAGAATGAATGAGACTACATTTCCTGACAGGCAGCCATTCAGATTGACCAGCACTATTTGTTGACGATGCCGTCTATTTTCTCATGACTATGTATGGTTTCTTTATTAAACATCAGGTGTCGACAAGTATGTGGACTTACATCTCCATCTTCAGTTCAATGCTGATGATCAATGTGTCTGTTTTTATGCCAACACCACGCTGTTCTTGTTACTATAGCTCTAGAGTAGAATTTGAGATCTCAGATGGTGAGAACTCCAGCAGTTCTTTTATTGTTTAGAACTCTTTTAGCTATCCCAGGGCTTTTGTCTTTCCATATACAACAGAGAATTGTCCTTTCAAGACTTGTGAAGGATTGTGTTGGGATATTGATGGGGAGTACATAGATTGCTTTATGGAGAAGAGCCATTTTCATTACATCAGTCCTACCAATCCCTGAGCATGCAGGAACTTTCCATTTTCTTATACCTCCTTCAATTTCTTTCTGCAGTGTTTTAAGGTTTTTTTTTATCATAGAAGTCTTTCACTTGTTTGGTTAGAATTATGACAAGATATTTTAAATTTTTGAGGCTTTTATGAAACATGTCGTTTATATGCCAAACACGAAGTGATTTTAATAGAAGAAAGTATTTATTTATTTGAAAATAGTGAAATAAAATAAAAAATAAAATGGATTGAAATAAAGGAAGCACTATATGAACTATGAATAGAACACAGAGAAATGTTATTTTACTGAATAATGTGATTGTAATTCAGGTTATAATGTGAGTACAAACCCATACCAAACACTTATTTAACTTCAGAATCACCCATAGTCTCCCAAGTACCCGTAAGTATAATCCTCTAAGATAGTTTCATCAGCACAGATTATGAGTTAATTTTGATAAAATTACATAAGTTTTTGGTTTTGTTTGTTTTTTTGCTTTTGTTTTGTTTTGTTTTTTGTTTTTCGAAACAGGGTTTCTCTGTGGCTTTGGAGCCTGTCCTGGAACTAGCTCTGTAGACCAGGCTGGTCTTGCACTCATAGAGATCTGCCTGCCTCTGCCTCCCGAGTGCTGGGATTAAAGGCGTGCGCCACCATCGCCCGGTATCATAAGTTAAAGCAATAAACCTGTAGCTGTAGATAACATGTTACAGATCTCTCATGATGATTTTGACACACTCTCTACACAAGCTGTGTGCTGTAGGAATTCCTGCAGCCAGTAGCATTTAAGTTACCCACCCTCTTGGGCGTGGCCTCATATACTATATATGCTGACTTCAAGCTTGCATTCAGCATCTCTCCTTGTTTTCCAGATGCTGGAATCACTTGCTGTGTCCTGTTGGAGCAGAACATTAGATCTGTGGGACTATCCCTAAAAAATAACCTTTTATTACACTAAATTCTGAGCTAGTGTGGGACTTCTTTTTTACTGTCCTTCATCAATTGTGAAACTTCTGGACACTGTAAAGCATAGCTGTAGGGCTTGCTACAAATCCAATTCCTTTGTATGTTGTTCCTGCCACTGCTGATCCCTCTGTCACTCAGGTAGGCATGTTCTCCTTCTCCTCGGATGAGAGTCCTAAAACAAAAAAACAAACAAATTTCTGCAGAGTCGGCCACTACATTCCCCCAGCAATGATATCTCACTCGTGTCCACTGCTTGTTTATAAGCACAAATCACAGAAAGGCAGAGGCCATGAGGAATCACCAGCACTAGTGTTACACCCAGTGTCTTTTCCATTCTCAGGGCTCCATTTGGTGTCCACACCTTTCTTACTCATCCATGATGGACCCTGTACTGTGTGTACAGAGCATTTCACTGGTGCTCTCTGCCATGTTCACATGAACTTCATTCAGCCATGGGTAGCATCCCAAAGGGTGGTTGTCAATTCTATCTTGTACTTCTCACATGTATGAAAGGGGGAGAAAATGCACTTAGTAAATTCTAAAGGTCTTTACTGATGGACATTCACTGTTCCAGTGAAATGGGTCTGTTCAAAATGGCTATGCTCACATCCAAGTGCTGTCCTGGGTGCCCTTTGATGATGAGACTTTAGAGAAGGTCCCCAATACCCATAGAGTCTCTGCTTCAGTGACAGGAGCAGCTGTGCACACAGCTTCTGACAAGTCCTGTCCAGCAGTTGTGCACTGGCTTCCTGGAGTTTCAGAGCCCTTAGTTGCCATCAGCAGTTCTGTCTGCATCCCACAGGAGCAGTTATCAGCAAGGAGAGATTTCCAAGTGCTGGGAGCAGACAGCATCTTCCACAGATGCCATCATGAGGCTAAAGATTTGGAGTGAAATAACACTAGGTGACTCTGAAAGATGTAAATTTACTGGCATGTGGATTACTGGAGATTGGCTGTTGCATTAACACACAATCAGTGACAAGGCACACCTCCAGCCCAAGGGTTTCTTCCTTTCCAGTTCAGTTCTCTTCACATGACTCAGCCTTTCACCTTTCACAACCACAACGCACACATCACAACACTTGAACACAGTAGAAGGAAAAGCATTCTGAAAACATACAAGTTGTTATATTTAGTGTTGTCTGTCCACATCCAAGGGTGATCTGATGACTCTCTGTGCAGGCCAATCCAGGTGGTAGAATCCCCTTATATCTTTGCAGGAAATTCTGTCAAAAACACAGACAGCAAATACATGTGTTCCTCAGCTTCAGATGCCCCTTGAGTCTCTGTTCTACAGTATCCTCTCCAGATGGCAGCAGGTTTGAACTGAGAGTCATCAACTTTGGAGTCTAAATAACTGTCATTTCTCAGTGGATACATTTTACAGCCATAACCCATAGTATACATACAACCACCCTCTGTGGCTGAGAAAGTCCCTTGATAAGTCTGTATTTACAATTATTAACACTTGTCACCTTAAGTTTGCAACAACTGCCAGCGCAAACAAAGACTTGTATGACAACCATGACTCTCAAATGAATGTTTGGCCTTGCAGGTTGACTATTATTAGCACTACAGGAGAGAGTATCTTTGGAATGTCTCAGGGCCACAGTCAGATGTGTTACCATCACAAATGGAACGTGCTAACATGTGGCCTGTATGCCCCAATGTCTAGGGTGGGAAACTGCCTCATGTTTCATCTTTAAGCTCTCTATTTCAAGGCAATACATATTTCACAGGAGCAAACAACAAACCAACTCCCGATCCTTTCATACCAGCTCCTCCAGACTGTCAAACTGAGTTAGATGAGCCCCCAGCTCCATGCAGGAGGTCTCGCTGTATGTCCAGTTACTTGTGTGTTCAGAAAAATAAAAACATTTACTTCCAAATCCAATCCAGTTTCTTGGGCAGGTCCCATTGCCAGCTTCAGGACTTGCAACAGCCATTTCTTCCTTTCTCACTAGAATGTACACAGTGCAAATACATATCATAGATAAACACTTCCATGTCTTATCTCTTTGTCTAACCATTCAATCTCCATTGTGAAGTGTGTGTTCAAACTGTACCTTTCATTACTGTTCACTAAGAGTCTCCTCCTAGCATGGTACTCTCCAGTCGAGAACCTTCATGTAGGACTCTAAGGAAATGTTTCTTTTCTTTGTATTTAGAGTTTGGGAACAGAATCTCTCTCTGTCCCCCTGCCAGGCTTGGATCTCACTCTGTAGACTGTACTTGTCTGGATTTTGTAATAATCAACCTGGCTGTGCCTACTAAGAGCAGGGACTGAAGACACCATACCCTGAACAAAATCATAGTCACTACCCCTTGAGGACTCTTCCTGATTGCTGGAATCCTACAGGTTCCTTTCCTATAACCTGCTTCACATCCTGCTTTTTTTAATGTATTAGATTTAAAAAATACCAATCAAACTTCCCACTCCCTCCTTTCCTCCCATTCCCTCCACACTTTCTCCCAACCGCCTCCAATCCTCAGAGATGGTAAGACACATTGCTCTGTGGAAGTTCCAAGGCCCTCCCTACTATATCTAGGTTGAGTAAGATATACATCCAAAGATAATCGGTTCCCCAAAAGCCAGTTCATGCACTAGGGATAAATCTTGGTGTCACTGCCAGTGGCCCCTCAATCTGCCCCAGCCATACAACTGTCAACCACATTCAGAGGGACTAGTTTGGTCCTATGCTTGTTCCTTCCCAGCCCAGCTGGAGTTGGTGAGCTCCCATTAGCTCAGGTAGATTGTTTCAGTGGGTGAACCCATCATGGTCTTGAGCATAGGGGTGAGGAGAGAAGGGAGGATGAAAGGTAAAAATGGGGGTGGGGAGAGGAGGGTTGAGGAGAATTTAAGGAAATGGGATAGTTGAGATTGAGGAAGGACAGACCAGAGCAAGGAAAGATACCTTGATTGAGGGAGTCATTATAGGGTTAGCAGAAACCTGTCTCTAGAGTAATTCCCAGGAATACACAAGGCTGACTCCAACTAAGACCCTAAGCAATAGAGGAGAGGGGCCCAATCTTGATTTGCCCTGTAGTCAGACTGATGACTATCTCAAATATCACCACAGAACTTTCATCCAGCAACTGACGGAAAAAGACACAGAGACCCACAGTGGACACTGGACTAAGCTGCCAAAGTCCAGTCTAAGAGTTGGAGTAATGAGAATACATCCTGCTTTTGTAAATACCAGCATGCAAAACAAGGCATGGTCAAATAATTTGTTGATACCAAAACTTTGATTAATTCCTTCCTGTTATCATGTACACATACATTAAATTCATATGAATGTATGCTGGCTCTCATTAGAGGCTGTCAGAATGGCAATTACCAAGAAATCTCACAACAGATGTCAGAACTCTGCAGAAATGGCGACACTTATTTATTGCTGGTAGGAGTATAAACTGAAACATCCAGTATGGAGGCTCCTTTAAAAAGTTACAAACAGACCTTTTGTGACTCAGTTATGCCACTGGGCATATATGAGAGAACATCACATCATACCACAAAGACCTGCACATCCAAATCTACTGCTGCCCCATGTACAATAGTAACAAAATGGACCTGACCTAGATGTCCATCAACTGATGAACAGATAATGAAATATGGTACATGTGTAAAACAGGAAATTAATCAGACATAAAGAAATTGAAACTTGTATAAAAGTGGGGGACCTACAAAGTATAATATTAAATGAGATCACACGAGCCGAGCAAGAAAGAGACCCCTTGCACTCCCTCATATGCTTGTCCCAGCCTGGGACCCACAGTGTGAACACCTGTGAGTAAGGACACAATGTAACACTTAGGAGAACAAGGACAGTGACATAAGGTGACAAAGAAGGACACGAAGCAAACAAAGGGCCTAAAGTCATAAAAACATTATAAAGATCAATACTTTTCTAGTTTCAACTTTGCTGGTGTTTTTTTCTATATTTTAGTTAATAAGCGTGTAAAAATGTAAATACAATGAAACTCTAAAACCATAACCAAAGCTCCAAGGCTTCAGAGTGGCTATTCTAACTGTTTGAAAGGTCAGTAAGAGGCACAGGGTTTGGGACTTGGTCTTTTTCTTCCTTTAACAGGTAAGAATGACTACATGGATCTTTGGAAGGGGTACTAATGATACAAATAAATGATTTAATAAGAAATATTAAATACTAGAAATGGCACTCACACACTTATTTTTAGTGGAGGATAAATTGTTGTGGCTGTTTTCAGTTCTTATACACACTACCACGAGGCTTTAATGGAAGGAACCAATGCAACAGGCCCTGAGGGTGACTGTTACTTAGAGCCACATGACAGTTTAGATTATACATACTAAGTCTTGTGGGCAAAAGTTTCTCCAGATTTAGATGGTGTATTATTCATTGACATGATTAAAGTTGATTTTATAGAACAATATCATGAATCATTACTCCAGCTATGGCAGGGAAGCTGTACAAGACTTTATCACATTATTATGAAAGTCTAAAACTAAAAGCTGAGGAACAGCATATTTCTGGAACACTATTTAATATTTTCAGACCAGAGGAGATGATATTAACTGAAACCATGAATGATGGGGTGGTGGGGTGTTCAGTACCTTCCCCAACCATATTCCTCTTCATTGCCCTCACTGCCCCTAGTCTTAGCAGCTTCCTGAAGCTCCTCCTTTGGGCTTTTTTTTCTTGTGTTCTGCCTGAATTCTTCCCCCAGGTAGACATGTCTCCTGCATCTCTCTAGAGGGATGCTTCTTCCCAGGGATGCTGAGCCTGGCCTCCTGTGCACACCACAGCTTGTGCTGTTCCTTCACTGCATCTTCCTGCTAGACCCTAAGTTTCTACTGAAGAGCAGTTCCCCGTATATTTTCTCAACTGCCCTTCCCACAGTACCTGGCTCACGGTGCTCAGTAAGTGTAACTGACAGTGTGGATGTGGACAGAATGCTGCAAGATCTGGAGAATGTCACTCACCTGACAGACGGGCGATGGTGGCGAGTTTAATCCAACGGGCAATCTTCGACAGCCTGGTCTACAGAGCTAGTTCCAGACAGGCTCCAACCACAACCCTGTCTCGAAAAAAAACAAAAAAAAAAAAAAAAGTTCACTCACTGACAGAGCCACAGAAAGTACAATCACAGCTCCAGTGAGGACGATGATCACTGCATAGCAGCAGTGAAGCCTAGCAGGAGACACAGGGGAGACGATTCTGAGATGTTGTCCTTGTTGTTCTTTATCTGAAAAATACGAATATAAGAATGCCTACTTTGAGAATTATATAAGGAAAATAAAAGAATCTTACAACAAAAACGCACTTTACACTTGCCTACAACTACCTTAAAAAATGTTTTTCTTCAAAGAAACCGTGGTCCATAAAGAATGGAAATGGTGGAAATAAGAATAGAGATGCCAGAAACACAGCTTGACCCAGGGTCCTTAGTTCCTGAACTAAGAGTAATCTACTGCCTAACCTTGAGGATCCCATGAATCTCAGATCTCACTCGCATGCAAGGATGGACCGTACATCCCATGCCATGTGGGTAGATGGGCAAATGTCTAATCTACGAGGGTGAATGAGACAAAATTCCCATGGGAAGAAACTGGCTGCACCCTTTCTAGGGGCAGAAATGACATCCATAGTCCAGAAGCCAAGACTGACTGTCCTTGTGTTTGATGACAGCTGTGGGAAGCAGTGTCTTCAGTGTACTAGATAGGCTCTGGAGATGGTGGTTTTGTTGTTCGAGCAGAGCTAGGATATGGCAGGGCAGTCTGTTGGGACATTGGTCAGCCTGTTTTTGAGAAAAGAATCACTTGTCTTTTGCTGTCACCTGCAGTGGGCAATGGAAGCTTGGGAAGGAGAACTGCTTCGTTTCTGTACGAAAAGGGAGTTCATTATTGATGTCTCCTTTTGCTTAAGAAACCCCTTTCTCTCCAGAGTAAGGTGTTGCATGTGTTATGCTGCAGATGTATTTGAAACCAGTGTATATGTAAAGACGATTAGGGAAAGGGTTTAGGTTATTGGGATAATTGCTCCAATACGAGATACAAAAAAGGCAAAAAGAAACTAAAAGTCACTTCCCCCTTTGTTATAGGTGAGATTTGTCAAGGATAGAAACTGAGAAGAATGAAGTTTCTCGCACTGTAAACCCATGATTTCTGCCTCTGGAAAAACAGGCTGATGATCAAGAAAACTTTGTCCCTGCACCCAAACTAGGCTACAGTTCCTTGGTCATGTAGCTTACAGAATTAATCACAGGACCCAGTATGCACCTCGAAGAAACAAACTTGTGAAATGAAAGTAAATGGCGCTATGCTGTGTAAAGGAAAACTGATGGTTGGCTGCTGACCCCTCCTTTCAAGTTTCTCTAGAGTAGTTGCGGTGCACTCTGTGGATGCAGGAATGGACTGAAGTGCCCATGGTCCACAATCCCATGGACACACAGGCTCTGCCCACGAACCCCACTGCCACCTTTCTGTCCAGATCACTTGTGTCTCAGGTAAGTCTTTCCCTGAAGAGGGAGGCCCACCCCAAGGAAGTGCCCTCAGACTTGTATCCATTGTCCCAGCACATCACCCCTAGCCCCGGGGTCTCACCTGTCATCTCCGGCAGCTCCCCTTTGATGGACAGACCGCTCAAGTCCTCAGACATGAGTACCTTAGCTTCTGGCTCCACGATTTCCCCATTCACTGGGCTCTCAGGAAAAACTCGCCCAGGTCTCAGCCGACCACTCGAGCCCTGCGTGAGGCAAGAGACCACGCCTTCCCCGGCGAAACCAGCGGTCAGGCTCCCAGGATAAACTCTCCCCAGTCTCCTCCGACCCCAGCCCTGGACAGAGCAAAGGACCACGGCTCCCCCGGCACCATGTGAGTCCAGCCGCTCAGGCGCTCAGGATAAACTCGCCCAGGTCTCGGCCGACCACTCCAGCCCTGTGTGAGGCCAGAAATCACACCTTCGCCAGCGAAACCGGCCATTCGGTCGGGCTCCCGGGATAAACTCGCCGGAGTCTCCGCCGGACACTCCAGCCCTGGGCGGAGCAAGAGACCACGCCTCCCCCCGACATACTGTCAGTCCAGCAGCTAGGGCTCTCAGCCCAATCTCAGCCGGACTCTGCTGCCCAGGGCGGAGCAAGAGACCACGCCTCCCCCGGCACCATGTGAGTCCAGCCGCTCTGGCACTCAGGATAAACTCGCCCAGGTCTCGGCCGAACACTCCAGCCCTTTGTAAGGCAAGAGACCACGCCTTCCCCGGCACTTCGTGCGGTCAGGCTCCCTGGATAAACTCACCCATGTCTCGGCTGTCCCCAGCCCTGAGCATAGCAAGAAAACACTCCTCCCCTGGCACCATGTGAGTCCAGCCGCTCGGGCGCTCAGGAGAAACTCGCCCAGATCTCTGCCAACCACTCCAGTATGTGTGAGGCAAGAAACCATACCTTCCCCGGCACAACGGGCCATCAGGTCGGGCTCCCGAAATAAACTCGCCCAGGTCTCGGCCGGACACTCCAGCCCTGGGCGGAGCAAGAGACCACGCCTCCCCCCGGCACCATGTGAGTCCAGCCTCTCCAGCACTCAGGATAAACTCGCCCAAGTCTCGGCCGACCACTCCAGCATGTGTGAGGCAAGAAACCACACCTTCCCCAGCGCAACCGGCGATCCGGTCTGGCTCCCGGGATAAACTCGCCCAGGTCTCCGCCGGACACTCCAGCCCTGGGCGGAGCAAGAGACCACGCCTCCCCCGACATACTGTCAGTCCAGCAGCTAGGGCTCTCAGCCCAAGTCTCAGCCGGACTCTGCTGCCCAGGGTGGAGCAAGAGACCACACTTCCCCTGGCACCATATGAGTCCAGCCAGCCGCTCCGGCACTCAGGATAAACTCGCCCAGGTCTCGGCCGACCACTCCAGCATGTGTGAGGCAAGAAACCACACCTTCCCCGGCACAACGGGCCATCAGGTCGGGCTCCCGAAATAAACTCGCCCAGGTCTCCGCCAGACACTCCAGCCCTGGGCGGAGCAAGAGACCACGCCTCCCCCGACATACTGTCAGTCCAGCAGCTAGGGCTCTCAGCCCAATCTCAGCCGGACTCTGCTGCCCAGGGCGGAGCAAGAGACCACGCCTCCCCCGGCACCATGTGAGTCCAGCCGCTCCGGCACTCAGGATAAACTCGCCCAGGTCTCGGCCGACCACTCCAGTATGTGTGAGGCAAGAAACCATACCTTCCCCGGCGCAACGGGCCATCAGGTCGGGCTCCCGAAATAAACTCGCCCAGGTCTCGGCCGGACACTCCAGCCCTGGGCGGAGCAAGAGACCACGCCTCCCCCCGGCACCGCGTGAGTCCAGCCTCTCCAGCACTCAGGATAAACTCGCCCAAGTCTCGGCCGACCACTCCAGCATGTGTGAGGCAAGAAACCACACCTTCCCCGGCGCAACGGGCCATCAGGTCGGGCTCCCGAAATAAACTCGCCCAGGTCTCCGTCCGACACTCCAGCCCTGGGCGGAGCAAGAGACCACGCCTCCCCCGGCACCACGTGAGTCCAGCCTCTTCGGCACTCAGGATAAACTCGCCCAGGTCTCGGCCGACCACTCCAGCCCTGTGTGAGGCAAGAAACCACACCTTCCCCGGCGCAACGGGCCATCCGGTCGGGTTCCCGGGATAAACTCGCCCAGGTCTCCGCCGGAAACTCCAGCCCTGGGCGGAGCAAGAGACTAAGCCTCCCTTGGCACTTCTTGAGTCCAGCTGCTTGGGCTCTCAACCCAGGTCTGGACAACTCTTCAGCCCTGGGCAGAGCAAGAGACCACGCCTCCCCCAGCACAACGTGAGTCTAGCCTATTTGCAGCCTCAACCAGCTTCTCTCCACCTGCCAAAGGGCATCAATCTTCTGGCCCTATGCATCATGCCACCACCCACAGCCCGGATTCATAAAGGATGGCCGTGGTGGAAAGAAGAATAGAGATGCCAGAAACACAGCTTGACCCAGGGTCCTCTAGTTACTGAACTAAGAGTAATCTACCGCCTATGGGCAGCAAGTCATCTGGTCCTATGGCTCCTGCCACCACCCACAGCCTCCAGCCGCCTTCTCTGGTGAAAGAAAGAAAAGAAAAGAAAGAAAGAAAGAAAGAAAGAAAGAAGAGAAAGAAAGAAAGAAAGAAAGAAAGAAAGAAAGGAAGGAGATTTTTGTCTTAGGTATACATGAATAAGAGGAAAATAAAATAAAAACCAGGGAAAAAATAAAAAAAAATAACATCTCAAATAATTAGAAGGGGGACAACTGGTAAGACAAAGAAAGGGGGAAACGGCAGGATAAAAGAACAGAACAGGCCAGGCAGTGCTGGTGCACAACCTTCATTTCCAGCACCCGGGAGGCAAAAGCAGGTAGATTTCCATGAGTTCAAGACCAGCCTGGTCTACAGTTCCAGTTCCAGGACAGCCAAGGATGTTACACAAGGGAAACTCTGTCTCAAAAAAAACATAAATAAATAAGTAAATAAATAAATTAGAAAAAACGCGTAGGAAGAGGAACAACCAGCAGAGAGGAAAATAAAATGAAGAATTAAGCTTTGCCCTCAGAGACAGTTCCCGTGTGTGTCTGGGCAGCAGTCCAATAGTTTGTCTACCCACATCTCCTCTCCAGCTTCTCTGACTTCCTGGGAGTCTGCTGAGGACTGGGCCCCTTGGCAGCAGGGTTCCGTTGAAATACAGCACATCCTGCTGAGTAAGAGGTTTATTGTAGGCTGTTCCCATCTGTAAAACAATCTGGGGCTTTTTTCGGGGGGGTGATGAGTATATGGGCAAAAGAATCAGAAGACAGAGCAAGTGTCTCAAAGAGGAGGGAAGGAGGTCAGAGGATGTGGAGTGATTATTTGAGAAGTGTTGTGGAGTGGATAGTGGGCTTGGCCAAAATAAAAGGCTGTGATTTATTATTACTAAGTATGGAGCAGCTCTGGATAGAGGGAAAGTTAGGAAATCTCAGTGAGTGATGAGGCCCTTGAGTGAGTATGTACTGACCATGGGTAGAGGCTGTAAGGTGAGATTTTGTTGGCCTTGGGGAGAAGTAGTTTTACTGTGGCCAGGATCTAGAGGCAAATGTCCAGCCTACAGTGACTATGTCTAGATGTTTAGAGAAGTAAAACATGGGGTAATATGTGTCCCCTCCCAATCTTTGGCAAAGTGTTTGGAGAACTTGACCTTGGTTAGTATGTGAAAGTCTAGTGTGGAAGCCAGAGGACAGACTTAAGTGTGTTTATGGGGGGAAAGGAGGGACGGAGGGGGAGGGTGACTGCTCTAGAGACCCCTTAGAGCCATGATAGAGAGCTGAGCAGCAAGGGAAATGTTGAGGGCCCCTCTGCAGAAGACGTAAAGAGGTCTGGTGATGCAAGCAGCTCATATTTGGTTTGAGGGTAGGGAAGGCAAAGAGTTCCTCTAACCTGGCTCTGGGTATCATTCTCCCTCTCCTGAGATAGACAGGCCCAGGTAGGTGACTGATGGCTGGCAGATCTGGGCCTTGACTCTGGAAATCTTATATCCACCAGAGTCCAGTTAAGAGGGTCATGGAATGTGTGAGATCGGTCTGTGGAGAAGGCTGCATAAGCAGAGATGGTCTGCATAGTGGAGAAGGAGATGAGATGTTGAGTCCAGGTTTGTGAGGTCCTTCTGTAAGACCTGGCCAAATCAGTGGGGCTGTCTCAGAATCCCTGGAGTAAAACCACCCAGGTGAAATGCTGGGCAGAGTGTCTGTGTCCTCCCATGTGAAAGCAGAAACGGCTTGAGAGGATGGGTGGAGAGGAATGGTAAGGAAGGCATCTTTAAGATCATAGATAGAAAGGATGGCAGCAGAGGAGATGGATCGAGGGATGGCTTGTGAATGGCTGAGCAAACACAGGGGAAGCTGTGAACAATTAATCGCCTGGGTGGTTTTCTTTTTTGTTGTTTTGTTTTGTTTTGTATATTTGGTTATTGAGACAAGGATTTTCTGTGTAGCTTTGTTGCCTGTCCTGGAACTAGCTCTTGTAGACCAGGCTGGCTTCAAACTCTCAGAGATCCCCCTGCCTCTGCTTCCAGAGTCCTGGGATTGAAGGCCCACCTTGCCTGACAACCTGGGTGTTTTTCTAGAAGTCCTGGAGTAAGTGATAAGCACACTTGGGTTTATTAGCACCTAGTTGGGGGCATTATGGAGGGAGCTAGTGAGAGTGTAAAAAGGGCTGCTTGCAGAGACCAGGGAAGCAGTCAAGCTCAGCCATGGAAATCTACAAGCATGGGGGTGGGAAGTCTTCAGGAGATGGAGAGTGCTGAGTCAAAGAAAGCAGGTTTAGGATTTGGGCCAGCATCCAAAGAAAGATATATAAGAAATCTTGTCTTTAAAAAAAAATGAAAGAAAAGAAGGAAACGGGGCGGGGGCCTGCATGTGTCATCCAGAGAAGGGAACCCCATGAAGAGATAAGAATGAAAACTCATGCAGATTGACTTCATCAACCTGAATCAGACTTCAGGGAGTCTAACAACAGGAGATTTATTCCCAATGTATTTAAGCCCATTATAGTTTGGAAAAGAGCTTCCTGGTGTAATACAATCCCCATCTCTCAAGGAAGCACAATTACATTGAGATTCAACTCAGGAAGGATGTCATTTCTTCTAAGAATATATGTTCTAGAAATAGGCTACCTGTGCTAACTTAAGGGCCTAAGCCTCTGCCCTGTTCTCATTCATAAGAATAGTGTTGAGATCATTTGGGCTGTTAGACAGATCTAGTCCTGGTTGTTGAAACTTGGTGGAGTCTCTGGCTATTAGATAACTGGTCACCTCCAGTCTTGGTGTAAGATCTCAATATGACTTGACCCAACAGATAACACAGATCACCAGGCTGTTAATCATTAATCGTTTCCAATTCCCAGCTTTCTGGATGTCAGAGCAGGATTTTCAATTTTCCCATTGGAAAGACAATCCTGTATGCTTAACATTCCTGGTTTCTATGAAGATCTGTGGACTCAAGGACCTTGTTACTATGCTCCCAACAGAGAGGGAGCAGAGAGAGAGAGACACGAGAGACAGAGAGAGAGACAGAGAGAGGGAGAGAGAAAGAGAAGAGATGGGGACACGAGAGGGAAAGGAAAAGGAACTGCTTGCTCTTTTAGACAAGGTGAGAACACACACTTGAAGACACAGAAGCTGAGAGAACTAACCATCCCCTTAACATAGAAAGCATGAACACACCCAGGATTCCCATCCCCTACTGGGGTCCCTTTTAGATCCCACTGCTAAGCCTGCCTGCAAGGACGCCCACCCCCATGCAGCTGCTGGCAGACTTCCACTGCCCAGCCTGACAGCTTCCCTGGTCTCTAAATCAGCATAATTTTCTTATTCTAATTTATTCTTTTCTCTGTTCTGGAACTGTCTTCCATCTGACCTGGGTCCTCTTTTTTTCTTTCCTCTCTCTCAAATGTCAATGAGATAGTCCTGAAGTTTCTGTCTGAACCCTTTTTTAATTCTTTTATCTTTTTATCAACAAAACTATGAAATCGCATAGGTGCCAGGTAATATCTTGGGTGTTCATAGGTAAGCTCTTGGTCTCTTTCTTCAGACTTTTCTTTAACTGCTTTTCTAGCTCCCATGTTTTGGAGATTGAACTGATAAACATCACACCCAGGGGCAAGATGGTTGACAGTCATGACTCAATGACATGCAAGGGCTCCTAGTGTTAGATAAATAGCAACACAAGGTTCCTCTGGACTACAGCAGCAAAACTTCCTTCAAACAAACTAACTGCCAAGGGCCACAGTGGTTGCCCATTGGAAAATTTCATTTCTGTGGTTTTATTCCTAAAATGGTTTTTTCTTGCTTTAGTATTCTGCCCACCTGGGAGAAGGAAAGGGATCTCTTTTCTCTCTCTACCTGAGGACACATTCTTACTTGTCTTCGAGGACAAAGACAGGACAAGATTACTATGTGGAAAGGCTTTCTTTTTTCTTGTCCCACCATCATCTGAGGGCTGGTGGCCTGGAGATGTGAGGAGTGGTTATAAATTGTTACTCTCTCTCTTCCTGCCACAGGGCTCTATTTGTGTTTCTGGTCTCTTACTGTTGCTCCATGTGTATACCCATGATAACCAAGAGGAGTGAGTGGCTACACCCCAGTAGTGTTTTCTGGGGTCCCTACTGGTGATAAGGTCGGATCGCTTCTTCTACTGGATCAAAAAAGTAATATCAGACTTTAAATTTTGAGTTCTTCCATTTTTGAAATGTTGCTTTGCATAATATATACCATGTTCTGAGGGAAATCAAGAGATTCCATTGTGAACATTCACCTTCTTTGTGACCATCAGAAGTATTGTGTGGTGGAGGGAGGGTAGGGAATCCTTCCAAAATCTCTGGGTACTTACAAGAAGTAATTTATGGTATACCTGAGAGAGGCAATCCTACCTTCACTACCATTAAAAGTTAAAACTAAAGATATAAAGTTTGCTTCCTGCCAACGAAAGTAATTCGAGAGTTGTAGTCAGTGCATCTGTGTTTGGGAGCAAAAAAATGTGCAGTCCAGGCTGACCTCAGTTCAGACACTTCTGCCTCTGCCTCTATAATATCCTACCTGCCTGTGCCACCACAAATTGCAGTAGGTCTATTTGCGATTTTTGGAGTTGAAGCTTCTTGATGGCATAAGTTGCTCAGGAGTTCTTCACTGTATTTACAGAGGTAGTAACGAGGGCCTGCCCCCCCCCCCCCCCCCCGTGCTTCTTCCAGGGAAACACACTCCCAGGCCAGGACAAGTCTGCTCTGCCCTACAGCCCACACTTGCATCCCTGTGCTCTCTGGCTCTTCCTCTGCCCTGGGCCCCACATTCACAGCGGGAGATCACTGCTCAGAGGGGCTGCACACAGAGGTGGCATTCCTCAGGTGTGAATCACAGATCTCAAAACTCAGTCCTCAGGAAACTGCTGGGGCCACCACACTGGGACTCTTGTCACTGACTTCTAAGTGCAGGATTATTGGAGAGGCCAGTTTAGGTTGGGAAGAGATTTCATAGGGACACTAGTATATGAGCGCTCATGGTCCTTACCCATTGTAGTAACAACAGCCGAACCAAGGATTAGACAGACACAGCTCCAGAGTCTTCCAACAGCTAGGCCTTGGCTCAGAAATTTGCCCTTACCTCACAGCAAGGCTTTCAAATTAGGAAGCCATGTGTGATTAATTCATTTGTGGAGGCTACATCCTCATGATTCAATGTCCCTAACTGACAGTACCGAAAAGCTGAGACCTAGCCTCCCCTGCTTGGCCTCTGCAAGGCACTAGACATCTGAACACAACAGAGGCCATATAGGACTATACCCTGTGCCCATGACTTCAGACCATGTGACTCCTGCAGTCAACTGTAGGAATGTCTCACTGCTGGGGGTTTTATGAACCAGGGTGTAATTTCTTTGACTTTCTTTACCAAAGCAGACAGTGTTGCAGATCCTGCCATCTTCCTGTGGATCGTGGAGTGAAATAGAGGCAAAGCAGAGCCTCCAAGCAACCTCAGTGGACACAGTGTGTGATTCCTATATTGATGGGGGAAGCCTTGTTACCCAAATATCCTTAAGATGTGGGACCAAGTTAGGGTGTGGCTTTCTGGGACCCAAAAACAAACAAATAAACAACAACAACAACAAAAAAAACTGGGATACAGCCCAGGTGCTCTCTCTCTCTGTGATTTCCTTGGGATACATCTTAGCTTGGACTTCTCGTTCCTGTTTCGTGAGTTTTCCCCTTATAATAAATAAAACTATAATTGTTTTATCTTTTAAGCTCACCTAGATATTTGTTAAATTGAGCTAACATCTACACTATAAAATTGAAAGAAAGTCTCCAGTATCCCCCTCTTATCTCTCTGTCTCTTCCTCCCTCTTTCCCTCCCTCCTCCCACTTCTCTGTCTCTGCCTCTGTCTCTGTCTCTCTGTCTCTCTCTCTCTCTATCTTTCTATCTGTATCTCTCTCCACTCCGTGAATGAGTGTGTGTTTGTGTGTGTGTGTGTGTGTGTGTGTGTGTGTGTGTGTGTGTGAGCAAACATGCATGCTCTCTGTATCAACCTCAGAACCTCACCAGCAGGATCTGGTTTTTGTTTATTTATCTTGGACATTCTGATTTATATACAATAAAATTTCAATGTAGTTTTCATTTGCATTGCTCTAATAACTAAGGATATTGACCATTTCTTTATGTTTTTCTCAGCCATTTGTGTCCATCTTTTGAACAATCTTTGGTGAGATGTATACAACACTTTTAAATTTGGGTTATGTATTTTTTATGTCGTCTTTATTTAGTCCAACACATATTTTAAGATTGCTAATATATCAGATGTGCGATTGGTAAAAATATTTCCATTTCTGCAGGCTGCCATGTTGTCTGAATGGCAGTGTCCTTTACTGTACAGAAGCTTCTCAGTTTCAAGGGGCCCCATTTATTTATTATTGACTTAGTGCCTGTTCTAACAGTATCCTGTTCAGAAAGTCTCTTCCTGTGCCAATGAGCTCAAGGCTATTTAACACTTTCTCTCCTGCCAGGTTCACTGCATCTGGTTTACTTTGCAGTCTTTGATCCAGTTGGAGCTGAGTTTAGTGCAGAGTGGTAAGAATGAAGAGATTGCATTTCCTGAAAGGCAGCCATTCAGTTTGACCAGCACTATCTGTTGAAGATGCTGTCTTTTTTTTTTCATGCCTACGTATGGTTTCTCTATCCAAAATCAGGTGTCCATAGGTGTGTGGATTTACATCTCCAACTTCAGTTCAATGCTGATGATCAATGTATGTTTTTATGCTAACACCATGCTGTTCTTATTACTATAGCACTAGAGTAGATTTTTGAGGTCTTATATGGTGAGACTACAGCAGTTCTTTTATTGTTCAGGTCATTTTAGTGGGCTTTTGTGTTTCCATATACAGCTAGAACTGTCCTTTCAAGACTTGTGAAGGATTGTGTTGGGATTTTGATGGGGAGTGCATTGAATCTGCAGATTGCTTTATGATGTGGGAGTGTCATATATCAATCTGTTGATTTCATTGGTTAAGCAATAAAGAAACTGCTCGGCCCTGATAGGTTAAAACATAGGTGGGAGGAGTAAACAGAACAGAATGCTGGGAGGAAGAGGAAGTGAGCTCAGAGACGCCATGCTCCCCTCTCCGGGTAGACGTGTTAGCTCTGCTCTATGAGGCACACGCGATGAAGCTCCGACCCAGAATGGATGTAGGCTAGAATCTTCCCAGTAAGCGCACCTAGAGGTGCTACACAGATGATTAGAAATGGGCTAAATTAATATGTAGGAATTAGCCTAGAAGAGGCTAGATAGAAATGGTCCAAGCAGTGTTTAAATGAATACAGTTTGTGTGTTGTTATTTCGGGGCTTAAGCTAGCCAGGCAGCCGGGGTGCTGGGGACACAGCCCCGCCGTGCCTGTTACTACAGCTTTATATACAATAGACATTTTTATAATATCAGTCCTACTAATCCATGAGCATGCAGGAACTTTCCATTTTCTGATATCTTCTTCAGTTTTATTATTCAGCATTTTAAGGATTTTTATCAAATGAGTCTTTCACTTGTTTGGTTAGAGTTGCCACCAGATATTTTAAATTTTTTGAGGCTATATTTAGAGGAGTTGTTTCCCTGTGAGTTAATTTTTTTGTTCTGCTACTGCTAGAAGTATTAATCATCTGAGGAGGATTTCTAGTAGAATTTTTAAGATCACATATGTATATGATTTGCAACTAAAGATATGATTACTTCTTTCTCGCCTCAGGTCTCCCCATTGTTCTAGCTAAGAGCTCAAGTACTAGATGGACTAGGTATGGACAAATGGGCGTCCTTCTCTTGTTCATGACTTTACTGTGGATGCTTCAAGTTTCTCTCCATTCACTTTGGTGCTGGCTGTGGGCGAACTATAATCTGCCTTTGTTGTGTTGACATATGTTCCGTGTGTCCACAGTCTCTCCAGGACTTTTACCATGAAAGGATGTTCGATGTTATCAAAGGGTTTTCTTCATGACATGAAGTGGTCGTGTGGTTTTTCTATTTCACTCTGAATATCTGGTAGGTGACATTTGTTGACTTCTGTATGCTGAATGATCCCTGCATCTCTGGGATGAAACCACTTGATCATGGCAGATGATCTTTTTGATGTTCTCTTGGAATTCTGTTTGCAAGTATTTTATTGAGCATTTTTTTTGCATAGGAATAATTTGAGGAATGATGGCATAAATTTTTTTAAAAGTCTGTTTAGAATTCTGCTGTGAATCCATCTGGCCATCAGTCTTACCAATTGGTAGAGTTTTAATTATTGCTTCTATTGCACTATGCATTGTAGGCCTGCTTAAATGCTTGTCTGATCTTGATTTTGTTTGGCAGGTGATATGCATTAACAAGTTTATCCATTTCTTTTAGGTTTTCTAATTTGAAGGATTACAGGTTTTTAAAGTAGTACTTATTAGTCTGGGTTTCTACACTGTCTGTTATTATATCCCCCATTAGTCTCCAATCATATTACTTGGGATCACATCTGTGTGCCTTTTAGTTAATTTGGCTAAGGACTTATGAATCTTAAATTGATTTTCTCAAAGAAACAACTCTGTTTCACTGATTCTTTGAATGATTTTTGTTTGTTTCTAATTTATTGTTATTAGCACTGAGTTTGGTTATTTTTTTGCCATCTACTTGCTAAGTATTGTAAGGTGTCCACCAGAGAAGAACACTCACACATGGGTTCAAGCAAACAAAAATTGTTTATTGGCCATCCAGCGACTAAACAGGGTGTTCAGGGCCCTGGTACAGCAATAAGTCTTCCTCAGGATGAGGTATTGAGCACATAAAACACACACACACGCACCCTCACCTACTGGGTTCATACACCCCACTTAGCCACTTGCAAGAATAGGTAGCCACAAGCAAACTACAGAAGTCAAAAACCGAGATAGTACATTAGAGAGTTTCCCAGAACTATGGACTTTGGTGGATTGTATGCTCTCATTTTGGCAGGAATTGCTGCCTACATGTTGGCTTCCAAGACCTGAATGGTACTTACATCATGGTGTCTGTTGAGCTAATTCTTAGTGACCTGATAAGTTCTGGGAACCTTATACATTCCTCGTAGATCCCCTTGATCTTTGGGCATTTGTCAAATCATGGATTCGCCTGGGTGCAGAGTATTAATTTTGTCTACTTAGGACCATGTGTCAACAGAATTTATTCTATTTTCCATAGTGGAGTAGACAGTTGAGCAAGCACAGTCCTATACTGAGAGTTGGAAGCAAAAGGATTAATTGCCCAGCCATGGCCTTAAGTGGAGAAGAGGAACATAGATTGGTACCAGTTGTTAGATTTTTGATGTCTCTGGCCTTTATCTTTCCTGAATGTTATTTCTGACCATGGCTAAACATTCTCTAATTATCAGAACGGCCAAAAAAAAAAAAAAACAAAACAAAACAAAAAAAAACAGATTCCTGTTTGTCTCATAAAGAGGAAGTTCAATTCTCTTTAATTGTGAGAACAGCCCTGGTTAAGGAATCTAACTGGACATCCTAATCTTTTAATCTCGTGGCTACAGATTCGAGCCCCAAGCCTCATTACAGACTGTTCACTTGTCAATAAAAGTGTCAGATGCATTTTGGATTAAAACAACATCACCAGCATTGAGGAAGGAAAAAATCAGAAATGGATCACAGGGAGAATGAGCTGTTGGAAACACCATCCAGCAGCAGAGGGCAGAAGTGCACCTTGGAGGAGCTTCCAGTCAGGCCCAACCAGGTCATTTTCACAATACTTTCAATGTGCAGCTCAGATTTTATTTAAATATTTATTTGAATCAAATTTAGGATGCAGCTCAACAAACAGATTAGAAACCAAATGCAGGTCTAGTATACTCTCAAGCGACTGCATTTTCCTAAAGGATATATTGTTCTTGCTTAAGCTCCTTGATTTAGGAAGACTTTCAGCTTTCAGTTTTTGGCACATGGCAGTCCTGCATTTCCGGTTTATGCTTAAATCCCAGCGTTTTGTCTCAGATCTTGGGCTGTATGCCAGAGGCAGGAATGGGTGGCGATTTATCAAGGTAAAGAAGCAAAAGTCACAATCAGGGTGGGATTGCTCTTGGCTCCCAACCCAGAGCAAGAGGCAAAGGTGACAGTTCTGTCCCCAGGGGCCAAGCCATACAGAGAGTGTCTGGGAGAAGTGAGAGTCAGGATGATTTAACTTTTCCCCCAGGAGCCAGATGCTGCTTTCAAGGACAGAGAGGCATTCCTGTTGACATTCTTAGTGCCACCCTTGACATTTTAAAGGATTCTGAGAGCCAGGGAACAATAAGGATGGATTCCTAGAAGTGCATTTGTGGGTGTTTTTGTCTTTGTGAAAGCTGCATAGAGTGTACTCACACAGCTTCTGCAGCACAGCCAATACCACACACCTAGGGCTGTGGCTCCAAAAGCCACAACTTGTGCACCATAGTACATACTTAATTCTGTACTCCGTTGAAACACAAGAATGTTTGTACATGAAAAGATTTCTAAGTACAGAAAACCTACACCAAAATAAAATAATAATAAAAATTCACAACTTTTTTTTTCTAGGACTATGAATGGATTGGTGTGCTCCCAGAAGGATTCACTTTCACAATGCCACAAAGCAAGGTGTTATTTGCCTGGCTTTTGGCAGATTGGGGCTAAGGGGTGGAGTCAGGCAGGAAAGGTACTGGATATAGATCATGGCCCTTTTTCTTCACCAGTGGACCCACAGTCCCAGAGGTTTTTCTCCTCTCCATGATCAAGCAAACCATCCTCCAATAGCATCTAGGTGCAATATTTTACAGAAATCTACCTGGAAGGTGGGTGGTTGGGTCTCAGAGGATAGACTGTCCAAGAACTGACTGTTTCCAGTCTTTCTTAATCTCCATAAAGAAGTTATGGAGGGTTGGGGTCTTTTCCACTGATGACAAAAAAGAGAAAATAGAACAACTGTTATAATAGGGCCCATGTCAGTCTGATCTTTAGGGGAGCCAGAAAACCTGATGATGACCCCTCTGTCCTTATGATGTGTAGCCTACCTATGCTGGATGTACTGTGTGCACAGGGGACACCAGTGATGCTGTAGCAGTGTGAGGACCACAGGGTTTGAGACTTTCCATACTTGCTCAAGGCTTCCTGTCAGGATCTCGTTTCCCACACAGGGTTGCCAGGCTGGAACTTGTGGGCAGGTTCCAGGCAAACATGCAGCCTTGCACACTGTCTGATGAATAGTCCCTGTGACTGTTGCAGGATATGCATGGACATAGCAAAGGGATGATTAGTCATTTCTGTCTTAGGGGGCTTCTTCATATGGCATGCATCTCTCTTAGGAGAGCAAAAGGCAGGAGATCGGTCCAGTATTCACCAGTCTCAATGACATGCGTAGAAAAGGTTTCCTTTCTATTTACCTTTCCTGTCTTCGCTGAGATTTGTGTCCTATATGTAGTTTCCAATAGACATTTAGGACCTTAGCCAGATATAGGAAAATGTTGGAAAGGAAGACCAGGCTGTTGTTCAACCCCAGTGAGAGGGGAGACCACAATCTGGGAATAATAGCTGGACCTGAGTTGTTCAGCAGTTATAATTGCACACTGGTGGGTAGCCGGGTAGAGTCTGGTGACCATCTATTTTGTGATGAAGGCACGGAGTACGTGTCCCTCATTCAGAAAGAAACACTACCCATCTGTCTTCTGTCGAGTATGTTTTCTTTTTGTCCACCTGATCTCCTTGTATATAAAGTGGGCTCTAGAGAAATTAAGGTTCAGGCAGTGTAACCAAGATCTGGAGAGGCCTCTCTGTGTCTAGAGTCACTGTCAGAGCAGTCATATTTGCTGCTTTGTTCCCTGGACCTTTGGGGATTCCCTTTTGAGGTATTTTACACTTCACAGTGGCTACCTCTCTTGGCATACATATGGCCTCTTACATGGCCAGGATATTTTTGTTTTTGTTGTTGTTGCTTTTATTTATTTACTTATTTATTTATTCTCAGTGTGAGGTGAGAGCCCCCTCTCTCTATTAAGGGTCCCATGGACATGGGCTATGACAAGTGAATAGCAAGTGTCTGTGTCCACAGGGAGGGCTTTGTCCTTCTCACAGTGAAGGGCTGGGTTAAGGCCAGAAGCACAGCCCCTTTATGCAGAAGCCCCTCGGGTGAGGGACTGGACCAACACCTTTGTGGCTAAGGTAAAATCTGTGGCTCCAGCACGGCTGTTCTCACCCTTGAACAAACTTTTCCCCTTCAGTATCTCCTCAGGTCTGGTGTTGGACTGCACTGACCACTTTCAGAAGTGCAGATGCCAAGGAGCCCAGATAGGAGGTCAGAGACTCCTCATCCTGTTGTAAATGGGTTACACTCACCCCAGACAAGGAGGCCAGAATGAGCACTTTATGATCTTAAAGTTTTATTGAGCCACACACACTTCAGCAGGGTCATACACTCTCGGGAATATCAGTCTAGAATCAGTCACGGGCTGAGTGAGCAGGGACTTTTTAGAGACAACACCCACAAGTTTGGCACATTCTGCTAGCCTCAAACCATTTTCTTCATAACCTTTTTCATCACTCACAGGCTGCATCCTGTCCTTCCTTGTCAATATATGTCACTGTATTTGTCAGGGATCTCTAGAGCAACAGAATTTACAGAATTAATTTTCTCAGTCTTAGGAATGGTATTTATTAGAATGGCTTACAGGCTGTGATCCAGCTAGTCCAGCAATGGCTGTCTATGAACAGAAAGTCCAAGAATCCAGAAGTTGCTCAATCTGTGAGACTGGATGTCTCAGATGGTCTTCTGGAGATGCTGGAATCCCGAAGAAGTAGGCTCTAAAGCAGTGGTTCTCAACCTTCCTAATGCTGTGACCCTTCAATACAGTTTCTCATGTTGTGTTGGCCTTCAATGCTAAAATTATTTTCATTATTACTTCGTAACTGTAAATTTGTTACTGTTATGAATCATGATGTAAATATCCAATTGACTGGATATCTGATATGTGACCCCTAAAGGAGTAGAGACCCACGGGGTGAGAAACACTGCTCTAATGCCAGTGTAGAAATGGACCTGCCAGCTGAGGAAAGCAAGCAGGGAAAGAGCAAATCCTGCTGGGCCTGTTACTCACCTGGCCAAGAACCCACTGCTCAGCAAGGCTGATCCACCTAAAGCCCTGCTAAAGAGGCTGCAGGAGACAGTCTTTCTCTTCTGAGATAATGTGCTTTTCTTTCCCTGGAACTCCACTCTGTGGTCACCTGTGGAGCTGCAGCCAAGCAGTCTGTGAAGCTCGCTGGCTTTTCTGAGTCCTAAACAGAAGACCTGAGCTTCTCTATGTTCTGCTTCTCTTCCTATTTAGAATTCTAGGCAAAACCAGACTTTTTTACTTTTTTCTCTGGATCCATCTTGCTGCTTGCTGTCATGTGACTCCTCCATGTTCCTCATTGTTGAATGGATGTGTTTGACTTAACAGACTTTATCTCTGTGTCTTCTCCATGTTTCTTTCCCCCACAAGACACCCACAGTGGCTGCACAGATTAAAGTGTCTCCCTTGTCATTTTCTTCAAAATTCAGATAATATTGTTCTTCAAGGATGTTGTTTTGTTTGGGGAATTTTTTTTGAGTTTTAAAATTCCATTATTAATAAAACATGCCGAGAAGTGGCCTCCGATTTTCCTGTTAACAAGTGGTGCTAACTGTGAGCTCCCCAGTGTTTCTGTCTGATGAAGTCATAGACAGGGTCCCTTAGAGTTGGCTCCACAGAGAATTCTCAGCCCTACTTCCTTCTAGTTGAACCTTAAACAAAGACGTCCTCTGTATTTAGTACATTACAGTTTTCACAGTGTCTCTCACGTTTAATCAGGTAATGCGCCACTCTTACTATCAATGTCCCAGTAAAAATCCTGAAGGCTGTTTCACTCCTGAAGGTTATTTGTCTCTTTACCCACATATGGAGCTGTTCTCACTTGATTTCCTTACTAGTTCTTTAAAGTTTAAATTCACGGTGTTTATAAAGGAAAATATTAAGTATATACACACTAGAGAAAATGGTATGATATATTTTGTCAGCACTGGCTTCTCTCAAAGAACTGGGAGTTTTGGCAAGAGGAATAAAAGAACCTGGTAGCAACTACAGAATATTTTGCTTACATAAAATTATCCACATTCCTCACAAACTTGCCTCTTTGCATTGTATGTTTGTACTGTTTTCCAGAATACTCATTAGTCTTTACTAAAACCAGCAAGTGCGCAAAGAAGAATTAAAGTAAGGACAGTGGGAATAAAATAAAAATAAAAGAGTGAAGCAGACCATTTTCAAACTACAGAAGACAGGTTCCTTTCTGTAGACTAAAACAGAAATCCCAGAAGATCCTTCCTTTCCAAAATTTACCGCAGAACCAGAAATGCCAGAGAGCTTGCTGGAGTGGGGTTCAGCCTCCACTGCCTCTCCCCTCCCCACCTTCCCTTTGAACCACACTGGATCTGAAAACCCCAGGCCCCAGCCCCACAGGGAACTTCCCTTATCTGTGCACATTGAGAGCTGTGCTGTTAGAGTTTCCTTTGTTCTGGGACATAAGGAGCATAGTCCACAGCAACTTCCTGTAACTCATCAGAGTGCATATTACCGGAAAGAGCAGACTAGAAAGCTAAACACACACACAAAAGCACACACATGTACCCACTAATGGAGACACATGAAAACACACACACACACACACACACACACTAAAAACAAACCAAAAATCAATGAAAACCCCAAGACAAATAAACCAACTCTCGGGTCCAGAAGAAACTCAGGACAAATGATAAATTTTCATGCTACTACCATCCCACAATGCATGCTGGCCCTCCAGGCTCACTCAGGACCTGTAACTCCTCTCAGCTCCTCTCTCCTTGGCCCTACTCTAAACTCCAGCTCATGGGTTTCCCTTTCCCAGCCTCTCATTCCTATTTAACCCTGCCATTTTGGCCATGCTCTCTCTTTATCTGTGAGGGACTGAGACCCCCAGGCCAGACAGAATGGCTCATCTTACACCCTCTTTCTCAAGAACAGTATGTTGCAAAAGAATATGATCAGCAAAATCAAAATAGAATAGTATGAGGTATATGTTCCTTGGAATGTCTTAACCGCGTGGCTTAACCACAAGACGCCTTATAATAATGAAAGTTGCTACTTCCTCTTTGACCTGGGACACGGTGGTTCCCCATTCCCCCCTAGCCTTACCCCCTCCTTTTCGAAAACTGCCTTATAAAAATAGAATGTTGCCTGCAATAAACGGAACCTAGACGCAGCTCAGACTGACTCTGTCTTTCTTTATGCGCTTGGTTCTCTTTCCCTCTCCCCCCATTATTCCTAGGTGATGCCTCCTCGAGACCCATAAATTACCCGGCCTGCAGGACGGGTCAAGTGGCGCCCAACGTGGGGGCTCGAGGTACGGTGGTCGCAGGACAGCACCTATCACTAAGAGAAAGGCTCGGATCCGGAGCACAATGGTAGAGACGTTTTGCATCGCTCGTGCTGCGTCTTGAGGTAAGTTCTGCTGTCCCATCAATAATGGGGGAAGTCGGCTTCTAAAGAGGCCCTCTTTATAAAGGAAGTAAAGAGCACATTACGGGAGAGGGGAATAAGAGTTAAGAAAAAGGACCTCTTAAAATTCTTTTGCTATACGGAGGAGAAATGCCCCTGGCTGGTTTTACACGGACCGGACATACACCCTCTGACATGAAATAAAGTGGGAAAATGTATCAATGAGCTTCTAAGAAATGGAAAAGAGGTCCCTGAGTCATTTTTTAGTTTTTATGGTATAATTAGAGACATTCTTAAAGATTCTAAAAAGGAAGGAAAAAATTCACATCTCCTGGCACTCTTTAAAGATTTTATTTCCACTGACCAGGAACTTAGAGGGGCTGTCAGGTCGGAATTGGGTCCCCTCCCCTGTGGTGGCACCTCCAGGACAAGGCCCTAAGGAGACTAAACCTGTGCCTCCGGCTTTTTCATCTAAGACAGAGGGACTAAATTCTTCTGTTCTGTCTCTCTTGGATGAGAAGATTGGAGACAAAAATCTCTATCTGCCTTTGACTGAGATGTCTCCCACACCTGCCATTTTTCCTACCCCTTCTCTTTACCCTGTTATCCATAAAGCAAATGGTGATGATTGGCTAGACCCCGCTGAGGAGTTGGACCTAGAGGAAGAGGCAGCTGGATATGAAAGGTTGAAATATGACCCACCTTTTGTAGCTCCCATAAGAACCCAGGAGAAAGGAGGCAGTCTACAGAGATTAAAATGGTCCCAGCCCCCCTCCTTATGCTCCCCCCGAGGACCTTCGACCCCAACCATCTGCACCTTCCTTTCCTGGTAACTTGCCTCCTCAAACCCCTGGCATTGACGATCTGTTGGCCACAAAACGGTCCCTTACCAGCCAGATAACCCAGTTGAGAGGCGTTATTTCCCCTGCAGAAAGAACTCAAAGACCTGACTACTCAGATTCAGACCTTACAGGTAGACTTGTTGACACCCTTATCACTGCCCCCTTCATTGCTGAGGCCCCCTAATGAGTCCTCCCAGACTAGGCCTACCAGAGCTCGTTCTACCAAGGCTCGTTCTGCCCCTGTTAAGTCTCGTCTCACCTTCCCAGTGATGACTAGATCGTCAGGTACCCAGGCAGAATCCTCTGCCACTGATAATGAGGACGGGGAGGATGAGGACATGCCCCCCTTGAGGGAAAAGAGGATGAGATTCAGATAGAAGAGACACAGGAAGGCACGGAGGCCATCAACCCTACTACCAGCACCAGTGGCTCTCGCATTATTAAGGCCCTCAAATAAAACATCTAAAGGAGCTGCACTCTGCAGTTAAGAATTATGGTCCAGCAGCCCCATTTACGCTGTCCATTCTTGAAGGACTAGGGCAAGGAGGAAATCTCGTCCCCAGTGAATGGACAAAGGTTGCTCAATCAGTGCTCTCTCGCGGTCAATATTTAACTTGGAGAGCTAAATTGATGGAAAAACTAAAAACACAGGCAGATGTTAATAAACAAAATGCAGCAACAGCCTCATGGACCCTGGATAAACTGACAGGTCGAGGGAAATATGGCACTGAGAGCAAGCAGCAGGCGCTGCCCGTTGGGCTACTTAATCAGCTTGCCCAAGCCGCACTGGCCGCCTGGCGCGCCATCACCCCTCCCAACTCAGTGGGGACTTCCCCTTTCTAAGATTATTCAAGGCACAAATGAGCCTTATGCTCAATTTGTGGGTAGGCTCTTGGAAGCTGCAAAAAGGATCCTAGGAGAAAGTAGCACTGATGATATGATTGTGAAACAGCTTGCATTTGAGAATGCTAACTCTGCCTGCAAGGCTGCCTTAAGAGAAAAAATGAAAACTATTGACCTTAATGGCATGATCAGGCTTTGCAATGATGTTGATTCCTTTGAGCATAAGCTTTCAAAGTCCATCAGCTTAGCAATGGGCGTGGCTCTCCACCCCATGGCTGCTAGACAAACTGCTCCTAAATCCTGTTTCAGATGTGGAAAGCCTGGACACTTTGCCAGAAATTGCACTGAAGGGACCAGTAATATAGACCCTCCACAAGCACATGGTATGCCTAAACCGCCCATACCTGGGCTATGCCCACGCTGTAAGCGAGGACGCCATTGGGTAAAGGAATGTCGCTCCAAGTATGATGCCACTGGACAGCCCCTTCCCTGCGGTCCAGGGAAACGGGCAAGGGGCCCTGTAGTGGGGCCCCTACCATCCCCTCAACAGATCCCTCAGGCGCAGACTGGGCCTTACAACCCATTCATCAACCCTCGTCCAGCCCAAGCCTTTGCAGAGCAACAGCAGGGAGCGCAGGATTGGACCTCTGTTCCTCCTCCACCCGGATTATAACACCAGAGGAAGGGACAGTCATTTTGGATACCGGGATCCATGGTCCTCCACCCCCAGGTATGTTCTTTTTAATCATTGGGCGAGCCTCAAGTTCCCTACGAGGGCTTTCAGTAACACCAACCCTAGTAGACAATGATTATCAAGGTGAGATTAAAATCTTAGCATCGGCCCATGATGGACCCCTTATGATATCACAAGGGCAACGCATAGCTCAGGCCCTACCCCTTCCCCTTTATGGAAATTTCTCTTCAGTTGCACAAACTCGAGGCAAATCTCAACCAGGATCCTCAGATATATATTGGGTTCAAAAATTAACAGAAACTAGACCCACCTTACAATTATGGCTTGATGAGAAACCTTTTCTTGGTCTGCTGGATACAGGGGCAGACGCCACCGTCCTGTCAAAAAGCTCACTGGCCGCGGAGTTGGCCCCTACAGGCCACAACCACTCACTTGAAGGGTATAGGACAAAGTCAAAATACTCTCCAGAGTTCAAAAGCCTTGCAATGGAAAGATAAGGAGGGCAACTCAGGAATTGTTATGCCCTTCGTTGTGGATGGCTTACCCATTAACCTTTGGGAAAGAGATATTCTCACCCAGATGGGGGTCATCATGATGAGCCCCAATGAGGCCGTCACCAAAATGATGCTAAAAACAGGATATTTGCCAGGGGAGAGGCCTAGAAAAGAGGAACAGGGGATGAAACAGCCTATCACCCCTAAACGTAAGACAGATAGACGGGGCCTCGGAGAAAATCAGGAACCTACTGCCCCTACTCATTCTTTTTCCTGAGGGCCACCGCTCCTCCTGCACTCCATGCTGAAAAAAATAACCTGGAGATCAGATGACCCAGTATGGATAGATCAATGGCCCCTATCACAAGAAAAGGTTCAGGCAGCCCTACTGTTGGTGCAGGAACAGCTAGATCAAGGACACATTGAACCATCCACCTCCCCCTGGAATACACCCATATTTGTAATCAAAAAGAAATCAGAAAAATGGAGACTTCTCCAGGATCTCAGGGAGGTTAATAAGACAATGGTACCTATGGGAGCCCTACAACCAGGGATGCCCACGCCTGTGGCCATTCCTCAGGGCTATGCTAAAGTCACTATTGATATCAAGGATTGCTTTTTTTCCATTCCGCTTCATCACGATGATTGCAAAAGATTTGCCTTTTCCATTCCTATTGTTAATCAAATAGGGCCAAATCCTAGATACCAATGGAGAGTCCTGCCCCAGGGTATGGTCAATTCACCTACCCTTTGCCAGAAATATGTTGCCCAAACCATTGATCCTTTTAGATTAAAGTTTCCGGAAACATATATAATTCATTACATGGATGATGTCCTAATAGCCACTAGGACCCCTAAAGAGTCACATGCCCTAGCAGTAATGGTGGTACAAGCATTACAGAAGCGAGGGTTTCATATTGCCCCAGAAAAGATTCAGACACAATTTCCCTTTTTATTCCTGGGTTTTGAGCTCCACCCTGACCTTTTATATACCCAAAAGTTTCAGGTTAGGAAAGATTCTTTACAAACATTAAATGATTTTCAAAAGTTATTGGGAGATATTCAATGGCTGCGACCATATTTAAGACTTACAAAAGGTGACATTCGTCCCCTTAAAGATATTCTTGCAGGTGATTCAGATCCATTATCCCCTAGAATGCTTACCCCCTGAAGCACTTTTAGCACTTAAAAAAGGTGAAAGATGCCATTATGAATCAACACATTGGATACTATTGTCCTGATCAGCCCTTGCTGTTAATTATCTTTTCCACTGAATTTTCCCCAACTGGCTTACTTTGGCAAAACCCAGTCCCACTTCTTTTGGGTTCATCTTCCCGTTGCCAAACGAAAAGTGCTCCCTATTTATCCTCTTTTGGTTTGTCAATTGATAATGATGGGTTTGAAGGCTGCAACTAAATATTTTGGCAAGGAACCTGATAAAGTAATACAACCTTATGATAAGACCAATTTAGAATGGCTAGCCCTCCATCACCCTGAATGGGCTGTCCTTACCTGTTCATATAGAGGAGATTTTGACACCCAATTGCCTAGTGATAAGTTGATCCAATTTTTCACCTATACTCCCTTTATTTTTCTTAATAATACAAAGTTAGAACCCATTCCAGATACATTGACAGTTTTTATTGATGGATCCAAAAATGGGAAAGCTGCATATGTCCTTGATGGTACAGCAGTCATCATTGACACCCCTTTTCTTTCAGCGCAATTAGTGGAGCTGTATGCAGCCCTAACAGTGTTACAAAGGTTTGAGCACTGCCCTGTTAACATTTATTCTGATAGTCGCTATATGGTTGGAGCCTTGCAAAAGCTGGAGATGGTCCCTACTATCCAACCCCAGACGCCCACCTTTGACATGTTTTGCAAAATACAAAAATTAATCAGACAAAGAGATCATCCCTTTTTTATTGGCCACATTCGCGCGCATACTGACCTCCCAGGCCCTCTGGCCTTAGGGAATGAATTGGCAGATGCAGCCACCAGAACAACCCAAGTGTTTTTTTCAGAATCACAAGAAATAGCTGCTGCACAAGAGGCACATCGACTCCACCATCTCAATGCCCAGACATTGCGCCAGAAGTTCCTTATTACTAGAGAACAAGCCAGAGAGATTGTTAAATCATGCAAAAACTGCTTGCCCTATTTACCAGATCCGCATCTAGGGGTAAACCAACGAGGCCTTGTGCCCGGACAACTCTGGCAGATGGATGTGACACACCTCCCCTACCTTTGGGAAGCTTAAATATGTTCATGTTACTATAGATACTTTCAATGGATTCATTGTTGCCTCCGCACATATGGGAGAGGCTGCCAAAGATGTTATTGGCCACATGATGCAAGCCATGGCCACTTTGGGACAGCCGGCATCTGTTAAGACAGATAATGGCCCCGGATACACCAGCTCAAAATTCAAACAATTCTGTGCAACACTGGGAATCAAGCATATTACAGGGATCCCTTACAATCCTCAGGGACAAGGTATTGTTGAAAGAGCCCATCAAACCTTAAAAACACCATTAACAAGTTAGAGCACAGGAAACCTTGTTTCCTCACAAGGGCAATCAAAAGTTGGTGCTTGCACAAGCTCTTTTTGTCCTGAACTTTCTAATGCTTGATGAACAAGGAAAATCAGCAGCAGATAGACATTGGCATCCCAAGACTCATCAGGGATATGCCAAAGTCCTATGAAAGGACCCTATAACTGGGCTATGGAGTGGACCTGACCCAGTCCTGATTTGGGGAAAAGGCTCTGCTGCTATATATGACTCCAAGGAGAAAGGAGCGAGATGGCTCCCAGTCAGGCTGGTCAAGCCCTTTTCTAATACCAAACCAGCCCAGGGACATACCCCCTGAGGAAATATTGCTCTGTTTAATTTATAGAGACATCCTTCTCCGAATTCACTGCCAAACCTCCGGACAAATTGGATACTCAGCAATGTATAAAGTACTCTCTTCGGAGGCATAGATCCTTTATATAGAGCTCTTATTATATCCTTGATGTTTTTGATTGTTCTTTTCTGTTGCTTCTGTCTTCATTGCCATAAGCCAGGTCAGGAATGCATGGTAAGTTTATGCTTGGTAAGTTTTAAATTTGTTAGGATGCCGCTTTTAATAATAATACCCCTATTAATAAGGACCTTTACCTCATCACCCCGCTTGATAATGCTGATAATAATGATGCCATGAAGAGATGTCCTGGCAGGCTTCGAACCCATTAACCCTAATGCCCTCCTCAAGGATTTGTATCGAGCCCCCTATGATTGCAGAGGAGGAAACACCTTATCTCCACCACATACACATCTTAAGTCCGTGGATTGTGGGACTAAGACAGCATTCTTGAAAGTTTTTAAAAACTCAGGAGGTTCTGCACAGCACTGGTTGTGTGTTGACAAACCCAAATATCTTTCCCCTGGATCTCCCTGTCCAAAAGAATGTGTATATACAGATCAGATAAACATACGGTGCTATTCATCATATTCGGAATGCACCAATGGAGAAAAAGCTATTTTATTGCCAAAGTTAACCAACAATTTAAAAGGAAATGCTGGAGGTGATTGGTCAGTTACACCTCAAGTTTGGGGGAGCCACTAATAAATACTCACAAGCTTCATGCACAGTCCCCGTGGCAAATTTGCCTGCTGAAATAAGATTGCTCCTATCCATGTTTCAGATGGAGGAGGCCCCACGGATGCAGTTTGTGAGGTCCAGGTACATGAGGAAATGCAAAAGTGGATTAACTCCTTAATTCCCTGAATCCACTATCACCCACTATTACTTCCTAAACCTAAGGGAATTGACATTGATACCCAAACATTTGATATAATCGAAGCCACACATGCTGCCTTAAATATCTCTAATCCTAGGTTGGCTCAGGACTGCTGGCTCTGCCTCACTTTTGGAAATTCCTGGCCTTTTGGCACTGCCATCATCCTTTAACAGTACTTTTGAGTCTGTTCCAGAGAAATGTTCTCTCATTTCTCCCTTCAAAGTTCAGCCTGTTGCATTTAATATAACCACATATGTTTATAAACATTATCAAAATAATACATTTGATATAGATGTAGAAACTATTACCTTTGCCTCTTGTGATTCAATACTTAATATCTCCTCTATGTTATGCTCTCCTATGGGTCATGTGTTTGTATATGGAGGAAACATGGCTTATACCACCCTTCCCACTAATTGGACAGGACTTTGCTCTTTAGCGACCCTGCTCCCTGATGTGGAGTTGATACCAGGGGATGAACCAGTACCTATTCCCACCTTTGATTACATTAGTCCCAGACATAAAAGAGCCGTCCAATTTATTCCCCTTCTTGTGGGGATGGGGGTTGTTAGTGCCCTAGGGACCGGAACTGCTGGATTAGCTACTGCTATTTCCTCATATTCCAAACTTTCCCAACAATTGGCAGATGATATTACTATGGTATATAAATCTGTACAAGATCTTCAAGATCAAATAGACTCCCTGGCTGAGGTTATGTTGCAAAACCGCAGAGGTCTGATTTGTTAACCGTAGATAAGGGTGGAATATGCTTAGCTTTACAGGAGAGATGTTGCTTTTATGCCAATAAGTCAGGAGTTGTGCGGGATAGAATCAAGCAGCATCAAGAGGAACTGATAAAATGCAGACACGAGTTGTTCAACCAGCCCATATGGACTGCTTGGGGAGGGAATTCTACCTTACCTTTTGCCCCTTCTTGGCCCTCTTGTGGGACTCCTCTTGCTTATTTCCTTTGGGCCTTGGGCTTTTAATCGTCTAATCCGTTTTGTTAAATCTCAAGTAGATTCTGCTTTAAAGCCTGCTGAAATACATTATCATCGCCTGATGCTTGAGGAAGTGATTGATGATCATACCCGCATCCCACAACTCACCGAGGAGGCGAAGGACGCCTGAGTCCACCTGCTGACTGGGGGGACCTGGGGACGTCTCTGAGCAGAGATTAGCGTCGTGGGAATCGAGTTCCGCTGGTCCCCGAACGGAGAGCTCCCCTTCCTCTCCTCACCCTTTTCCCGTTCCTCTCTTCGATTTGCATTACCCCCCAGCCCAGGTCCAAGATGGAAATTTTAAAAAAATTTTAAATTTGGCCTTGTTAGATCTATCCCCATGGTGCCTTAGATATGCATACCCCGTGAAAAAGGAAGGCTGGAAAGTCAAAGACAAAAAAATTGTTTAAGCCTAGACCCACCTAAAACAGGGCATTCCTAATGGGGAGGATGATCCAAGGACGGGTAAAGGTCTAGCATCACTCTTCTAACAGGCTCAGTCTCTCTCATGTCTGGACCTTGATGTCAGCCGTAGAGCTACAGAACCTCTAGCACGGAGGCCTTGCACGCTGAGGGCTTGCTCCCATTGCACCAGCTTAGGCTCGGATCAATTTTTGGGTCTGCTCTGGCTATAAAATCGTCGGTCCTAAATTGTAAGCTACAGCACCTAGATCCTAAATTCAGATTGGCTCATTTTTATAAAAGAGAGAGGGGAGATGTGAGGGACTGAGACCCCCAGGCCAGACAGAATGGCTCATCTTACACCCTCTTTCTCAAGAACAGTATGTTGCAAAAGAATATGATCAGCAAAATCAAAATAGAATAATATGAGGTATATGTTCCTTAAAATGTCTTAACCGCGTGGCTTAACCACAAGACGCCTTATAATAATGAAAGTTGCTACTTCCTCTTTGACCTGGGACAAGGTGGTTCCCCCATTCCCCCCTAGCCTTACCCCTCCTTTTCGAAACTGCCTTATAAAAATAAAATGTTGCCTGCAATAAACGGAACCTAGACGCAGCTCAGACTGACTCTGTCTTTCTTTACGCGCTTGGTTCTCTTTCCCTCTCTCCCCCATTATTCCTAGGTGATGCCTCCTCGAGACCCATAAATTACCTGGCCTGCAGGATGGGTCATTTATCCTCCTGTCTTGGTCCTCCTCTCTCACTCTCCTCTGCTCTTTCTTCTCTCAAGGCCAAGTTGAATCTGCTGACCAGGTTTAGTCTACTCCTTCCTCTCCCCCACTGTGGACTCTTCCAGATGCCTCTGGTGCTCTTCCCTCATATCTACAATAAAACCTTCCCCTCAAACCTACCTGGAAAAGGTCAGGTCCTCACTTTATTCACTGACCAAACAAAAAACTATGACTCAGGCCTCATAATTAATTCACTGTCCATTTCTCTTACCCGGTTATACTTAAGCATGACATATTCCAAAAGAATTACTACTATATGAGAGGCCCCCAAGCATCTCCTCTACTGCAGGGAGAGACCCACTGTGACAAACTAACTTTCACTAAGCTTCAGCTCCTCCGTGATTCCTCTGTGAAGCTCCTCTTGCCCTTTCAGTTTGATTCAGATTGCATTAAATGCATACCTATTCATCGCTACTGCAGGACCTCTGCTGTGATGACTCTGACTTCAGCAAGCACAAGGAATACTTGGCTGTCTCTGTAGCACTGACTTCTCAGCTACAGGAAGACAGAAATTGAAACTAAAGAGGAAGAATTTCTGTTCTCAATCCTCAGCTGTTCCCAATAAGCCCACTTATAACTGGATCCCATTTGTCAGGTGGCTTAACTTCACCCATTGGAGTAGAACAGCCACTCAAGAAGCATATGAAACTCTTTGTCTGTCAGAGAAATGGAATCACAGATAAGAAGGAAAATTGAGACATGGGATGAAGCATAGGAAGAATCAGCCTGTCTCCATCTTAAGCTTAAAAGCCATCTTATAGCAAAGACAAAATAGGTTCATACCTATTTATGATTAAACCTGGCTTTTCATGGATTGAACTTCCCACCTGTAAGCCTAGCTACAAATGGTTCTGTACTGTCTGTTCCAAGAATGGCAATCGTGTCTTTGTTTCCAAACATTGTTTATAACCACCTTGTAACCCTACCTTTGTTTTACAAGGTTACATGACCACCTATTTTGCACCTTTTGACTCCCTGCTTGCTAATGAATACCTTGATATGCCTGTTTTTTCAGCCATGTCTCTCTTTCAGGAGCCTGTGTTGGACTCTTGTGTAATTTATGTTCTGCTCCTGTGACCGCACCTTTTTCACCTGGCATGTCCACCATTTAGAAACTCCATACCCTGAGCTTTATAAAAATCGATGTTGATGGGGGAGCTGCAGGGCTGCATTCCTGCCACCTGACTCCCCCACTGCCTGGCTAGCTTATGCCCCAAAATAACGACACATAAACTGTATTCATATAAACACTGATTGGCCCATTTCTATTAATGTGTGTAGCACCACGAGGTGCGCTTACCAGGAAGATTCTAGCCCTATGTCTTTCTTGGGTCGGAGCTTCATCGTGTCTGCCTCAGAAAGCAGAGCTATCAAGTCTGAGCTCACTTCCTCTTCCTCCCAGCATTCTGTTCTGTTTACTCCACCCACCTAAAGGCTGGCCTATTAAATGGGCCAAGGCAGTTTCTTTATTAGCCAATGACCTTCCTCCATCAATCGTGCCTCTCTCACCTCCCACGCTGACCTCTCAAACCCCACTTCAGGGAAGGCAGCATATACACAAATAACTAAGCCTGCTTTAATTGATTAATTTGGTCATGAAGATTTGGTCAGTGATAGTTCTCCCCCAGTCTTTGGGTAACATGTACTGTAAATAAGATAATTAAAACTGCTGAACACAAAGTAATTTCAATATTAAAAGTATTTATATATTTGAGAAATAGTGAAATAAAATCTAAAATAGAATGGATTGAAACAAAGGGGGCACTAAATGAACTATGAATAAAACACAGAGTAATGTTATTTATTTATTTATTTATTTTGGTTTTTCGAGACAGGGTTTCTCTGTAGCTTTGGAGCCTGTCCTGGAACTCCTTTGTAGACCAGGCTGGCCTCGAATTCACAGAGATCCACCTGCCTCTGCCTCCCGAGTGCTGAGATTAAAGGCGTGTGCCACCACCGCCCAGCTGAGTAATGTTATTTTAATGAATGATGTGATTGTATGCAGGTTTATGATGTGAGTACAAACCAATATAAACACTTATTTAATTTAAAATAACCCATAGTCTCCCAAGTACCCATAAGTACAGTCCTCTATAATAGTTTTTATCTCTGATGTCAGCAAAAGATTGTGAATTAATTTTGATAACTTCAGAAGTTAAAGAAATGAAGCTGTAATTGTAGATAACATGTTACAGATCTCTCATGATCACTTTGACACTCTCTCTACACAAGCTGTGAGACTCCTGGACACTGTATGGGCATAGCTGTTGGGTTTGCTACAAATCCACCCCCTACGTATGTAGTTCCTGCCACTGCTGATCCCTCTGTCACTCAGGTAGGCATGTTGTCCTTCTCTTCGGGTGGGAAACCTAAAACAAAAAACAAACAAATATGCAGCGTCGGCCACTGCATTCCCCCAGCAATGATATCTCACTCATGTCCACTGCTTGTTTATAGCACAAATCACAGAAAGGCAGAGGTCATGAGGAATCACCAGCACTAGTGTTACACCCAGTGACTTTTCCATTCTCAGGGTTCTACTTGGTGACCACACCTTTGTCACTCATCCATGTAGGACCCTGTACAATGTGTACAAAACATTTGACTGGTGCTCTCTGCCATGTTCACATGAACTTCATCCAGCCATGGGTAGCATCGCAAGTGTTTTCAATTCTACCTTGAAGAATTTCTCACATGTATTAAAAGGGGAGAAAATGAACTTATTAAATTGCTAAAGGTTTTTTAATGATAGACATTCACTGTTCCAGTAAAATGGGTCTGTTCAAAATGGCTATGCTCACATCCAAATGCTGTCCTGGGTGCCCTTTGATGATGAGACTTTAGAGAATGTTCCCAATGCTCCTGGAGTCTCTAATCTTGTGTCAAGTGCAGCTGTGCACACAACTGTCTGACAAGTCCTGTCCAGCAGTTGTATGTGGCTTCCTGGGATTTCAGAGCCCTTAGTGGCCACCAGCAGTTCTGTCTGCATCCCACAATGGCAGTTATCAGCAAGGAGAGATTTCCAAGTGATGAGAGCAGACAGCATCTACCGCAGACGCCATCATAAGGATAAGAATTGGAGTGAAACAACACTAGGTGACTCTGACAGATGTAAATTTGCTGGGATGTGTATTACTGGGGACTGGCTGTTGCATTAACACACAACCAACGCCAAGGCATACCTCCAGTCCAAGGGTTTATTTTTCTCTCATACCTGTACAGTTGGCTTCACATGACTCAGCCTTTTTTCTCTCATAGCCACAATTCATACACATCACACTACATGAACACAGAAGTAGAAAAGAGTTCTGAAAACATACAAGTTGTTATATTCCGTGTTGTCTGTCCACATCCAAGGGTGGTGTGATGACTTCCTGTGCAGGCCAATCCAGTGGTCAGAAGGTCCTATGTATCTCTTCATGAACTTCTGTCATAAAACACAGAAAGCAAATATATGTGTCTCTCGACATCAGATACCATTGAGTGTCTCCAAGCTACAGCCTCCTCTCGGCATGGCAGAAAGTTTGAACTGAGGGTCATTGACTTCAGAGACTAAATAATCCTCAGTTCTTGGTGGATATATTTTATAGCCATAATCCACAGTAAACTAACAACCACCCTTCCTTCTGTGGCTGAGAAAGTCCCTTGTTGAGCCTGTATTTAAGTTATTAACAGTTGTCACCTTAAGTTTGCAATACCTGCCAGCTAGAACAAAGACTTACATCACCACCATGTTTCTCAGTCAAATATATTTCTGGCCATGCAGGTTGACTATTAGCATTACAAGAGAAAATGTCATTGGAGTATCTCAGGGTGACAGCCAGATGGGTTACTATCACAAATGGCACATACTAATATATGCTCCCCAAGTCCCCTGTATACCTGGGGTGGAATCTTTCCTCATGATGCAGCCTTAAGGTCCCTATCTTAAGATAGCAAATACTCAGCAGAAGAAGCAACAAACTAATTTTGATCATTTCTTACCAGGTCCTCTTCGTTGTCAAATCGAGCTAGTTGGGCCGCTAATGCAATGCAGTAGTTCTGGCTGAATGTCTGGTTTCCCAAGTCTTCAGAAAAATAAAAACATTTATTTCCAAATCCAATCCAGTTTTTTGGGCAAGTAGCATAGGTATTTTTGATTGAGACCTGTTTTGTCTTTCCTGTTTTTGTAATGACAAAATAAAAAATACTACTCACTTCTCTGGATTTAACTATGGATAAATACAAACATATAGACATGGCATGATCAAATAGGTTTTTTTTATACCAAAACTTCGATTGAAGATTTTGTTATCATGTACACATACATTAAATCCATATGAATATATGCTGGCTCTCGTTAGAGGTTGTCAGAATGGCACATATCAAGAAATCTCACTGCAGATGTCAGAACTCTGCCGAAATAGGGACACTTATTTATTGCTGGTGGGAGTATAAACTGATACATGAAGTATGGATGCTTCTTTAAAAAGTTACAAATAGACCTTTTGTGACTCAGCTATGCCACTCTTGGGCATATATGAGAGAACACTACATCATAACACAGAGACCTGCACATCCATGTCTACTGCTGCCCCATGTACAATAGTAACAAGAGAATCTGACCTAGAAGCCCATCAAAGATGAACAGATAATGAAAATGTAATGTATGGATAAAATAGAAAGTTATTCAGAAATAAAGAAAAAATTAAAACTTGTAAAAAAAAAAGTGGAGGGATCTACAAAGGATAATATTAAACAATGTCACACAAGCTCAGAAGGAGATAGACCCCATGCACTCCCTCATATGCTTGTCCCAGCCTGGGATACACAGTGTGAACAGCTGTGAGTGAGGGCACAGTGTAACACATAGACAGGAGAACAAGGAAGGGTGATGTAAGGTGATGAGCAAGGGTACATAAGCCATGAATAGAGCTATAAAGATACAGTGAAAGTCTAAAACCATAACCAAAGCTCCATGGCTTCAGAATGGTTTTTCTAACTGGGTGGAAGTTCAGTGAGATTCACAGGGTTTGAGACTAGGCCAGTGTTGGAGTGGCTATGCTAATGGAACAGTGTGATGTGTTCATTTGTGAGTCTATCACAATAGAGTAATTTTGTGTGTGTGTGTGTGTTATGTGTGTGTGTGTGTAAGCTCTGAATGTGCAAACTTTCAGAGGGTTACTTAGAAAAACAACAAATATTTTTCTTTCATAACTTTGCCCTTTTCTTCCTTTAACACATAAAAATGACTGCATGGCTCTTTGAAGGGCTACTGAGCCTAGACATAAATGATTTCATAAGAAATATTAAATACTAGACATCACACACTTATTTTTGGTGGAGATAATTTGCTGTAGATGTTCCCTGTTCCAATACTCAGTATCATGAGGCTTTAATGACAGGGACAAATGCAAAAGGCACTGAGGGCGACAGCCACTTCTTTTCATCTGAGTCTTTGCAGAGATACATGATAGTATAGGTTATGCTGACTACGTCTTACTGGCAAATTTTGTCCATGTTTAGACTTGTGTATTATTCACTGACGTGGTTAAAGTTGATTTTATTTTGTTTATCGAGACAGGGTTTCTCTGTAGCTTTGGAATCTGTCATGGAACTAGCTCTGACAGGCCAGGCTAGCCTCAAACTCACAGAGATCTGCCTGCCTCTGTCTCCCTAGTGCTGGGACTAAAGGCGTAAACACCACTACCCAAAGTTGATTTTATACAACAATACCATGGAACACTTACTCGAGCTATGGCAGGAAAGATGTACAAGATTTTATCACATTACCTTGAACTGTCTAAAACTAAAACCTTGGAAATCACATATTTTTGGAACATTGTATTTAATAATCAGACCATGGTAGAAGACATTAACGGCAACCATGAGTCATGGCTGGGATGAGATGTTCTGTATCTTCCCCAACCATATTACTCTTCACTGCCTTCACTGCGCCTAGCTGCAGAGGCTTCCTTGAGGCTTCTCCTTTGGGTTTTCCTTTCTTTGTCATCTTCATTGAATCGTACCAACAGGTAGATATATGTCTTCTGCAACTCTTTCTAGTGGTTGCTAAATGTCATCTTCCCGGGGATGCTGAGTCTGGCCTCCTGTGCACACCACAGCCTTTTTGAAAATTCTTCCCAAGTTCCCAGAGAACAGGAATTTCCGTGCATTTTCTCTTAGCCCTTCCCACAGTGCCTGGCTCACCGTGCTCAGTAAGTATTGGTGTAGGAGGTCCTTCTGTTTATGTGTTGCTTTCATTGATTGAATAAAGAAACTGCCTTGGCCTTTTGATAGGGCAGAATGTAGGTAGGTGGAGTAGACAGAACTGAATTCTGGGAGAAAGAAAGCAGAAAGAGAGAGGTGCCATGGAGCTGCCAGGTCAGACATGCTGAATCTTTCCCAGTAAGCCACGACAACGTGGTGATACAGATTAATGGAAATGGGTTAAACGAACATGTAAAAGTTAGCCAATAAGAGGCTAGAGATAATGAGCCAAGCAGTGATTTAATTAATACAATTTCTGTGTGATTATTTCGGGTATAAGCTAGCCGTGCCAGACAGAGCAAAGGAGTCCCAAGCTCCCTTACAACAAAATGTAACTGACAGTGTGGATGTGGACCGAATGCTGCAGGATCTGGAGAATGTCACTCACCTGACAATGACAGAGCAACAGAAAGTGCAATCACAGGTACAGTGAGGAAAATTATCACTGCGTAGCAGCAGTAAAGGCTAGCAGGAGACACGGGGGAGACGATTCTGAGAGATTTTTCTTGGAGCTTTTTACCTGTAAAATATAAACATAAGAATGCCAACTTGGAGAATTTCTTAAGGAAAGTTAAAGAAACAGCACAAACACCCACTTTACAGTTGCATACAAGTATCTGAAAGAGTGCTGCAAACTCATTTCAAAGAAGACCCTGGTCCATAAAGGATGGCCATGGTGGAAAGAAGACTAGAGATGCCAGAAACACAACTTCCCAGGGGTCTTCTGGCTACTAAAACTGAGGGTGAATCATGAAAGAGCAGAAACCTGAAGGAGTGAGGATCACAGTGAAAGACAACACCAACAATCGGCTGGATTTCTCTCCAGAAAGTGCTCTGGTTAGGAGTAACAGAAACATTAGGGAAAACTCAGTGTAATTAGACCAATTAACACACAAGAAAAGGGGAAAAATAGAAATATCAGTGCACAGCAAAATTACATGAAAATAGGAATTAGAGGAACTTCCTCAACCCGACAAATGTTATCATCAATTAAACACAAAACAATAAATACAACTGCAGTCTGCTTCATTCCCAAGGGTGCAGTTATGAATGCTTTCCCAGCAGTCAGGAGCAGGAGTAGGATGTCTGCTCTCTACTCCAGGATGACTTCACAGGAGGTCCAGCCAGGGCAAAGAAACAGGGTCATGAGGCTAGAGAATGCCTCAGGAGTTAACATCACTTGCTGCTCTTCTAGAGGACAAGGTTCAATTCCCAGCACTCACAAGGTAGCTTACAACTGTGTCAACTCCAGTTCCAGGGGACTCATCGCCTTCTATAGGCAGCAGGCCTTCATGTGATGAACAAACATGCAGGCAAAAGAGCCATATACATAAAATAAGATGCTTTTTTAAAAATTTGTATTGCTTTATAAATAATACCATTCAAAATTTCCACTTCCTCCCCTTCTCCCACTCCCCCACTCACCCTCCTCCCTACCACTCCAGTCCTAAGAGGGGGAAGGGTACCCTTAAAGAAAGAAAGAAGGTTTACACATCTTAAAAACAGATAAAGTGTTTCTCATCACACATGACATGGTTCTACCATAAAAATTTTAACAAATCTACAAAAGACTACTGGATGTAAAAAGTGAGTCTACAAAATGTATGACACAATGTCAGCACGGTGAATTTAGCTGCATTTTCCTGTCCAATGGGAAATAATGTCTAAAACAACACCATTTACAGTAATGCCAAAACCCATAACATATAAATCTAAAGAAGTTCATAATCAAAAACTACATTTAAAATTATGAATGAATCAGGACAAGGCTGGAAAGTCGGCTCAGTGGTTAGGAACACTTGTTCTCGCAGAGAACTTGGGTTTGATTCTAGAACCCACACAGTAGCTTACAATTATCTAGAATTCCAGTTTCAGAAATCTGACACCCTTTCCTAACTTTGGTGGGCACTAGGAATGCATGTGATGCAGATATTTATGCAGGTAAAACACCCATATGCATAAATTTTTTAAAATAAAAAAAGGGAAGAAATCAAGGCACGTAATTGTTGCAGGATATGTGTTCACACTGGCTTTCCAAGACTGCCAATAAGGTTTAACATTGAATCAGGGGTGCAACAGGCAACTAGCAGACCAGAATTAGTAGTAGAAGTCTTGAAGGAGCAATAGAGAGACATTGGAAGTAGTAGGAAGGGGCTGAGAAAGATTCATGAGCCCATTTGGATAAGGAAAGAAGAGAGAGAGAAGTTCACTGGTTGCTTCTCCATTGCTTCTCTGATCAATCAGGTTTTCTGGTAAGTACAAATAACCCAGTAGTGAATAACTTCCGGCTGATACAATAAATCAGATCAGGACAAAGTACTAAGCCCAGGTTTATTCTGAGGCAAACATACCCGGGTAGTCCAGGAAAGAGGACAAGCCACATGGGGGAAGTCTATGGGCCAGACCTAAAATATCCTCAGGGGTGGAGCCGCTACTTGGCAGGTTTCCTTTGGGCAGGGTACGGAGAGGCAGGTCCAGGGAAGATCCCCAACAGTTTTTACTCTATTAGCTGACTCCCAAGTTTTATTCAAAACACAACAATATAAGTAAATGCTATATAATAAAATAAAACACTCACTATTGCTCATATGTCAACAAATCCTGAACAAGTTTATATATGCAACACAGTTTCACTTCCGGGGGTGGGGTGTGAGAGTGCTTTCAGAAAAAAAAATCATAGCATCAAACTTATGAAAATTAAAAAGAAACTAGAAGAGCCGAATATGATTCTGAAGAAGGGTCGAATTCACACTGCCTAATCTCATGATTTATGAGAACAGGAACAAAGACAGTCTGGTACTAGCAAAAGACACTAGGACAATTCAGCAGAAAAAAAAAAGGCTCCAGAAATGATATCAAACACTCATGGTCAACAGATATTTAACAGTGGTGAGTGGTTTTTAGACAGGAAAGGGTGGATCGCTCAATCCAGTATGTGCTACTGAAACAACCTGGTGTCTGTCTGCTAAAAACAAGATTGTAGACCTGAGCACAAAGCTCAATGTTGTAAAGTCACTGAAATTTTATAAAGTGGGGAGAATGTTTGTGAACTTGTCTTGGGCAAAATCATCTTAGATTCAAGAGTAAAATCATTGTCTAAAATAACAAGAGGTTGATTAATTAGACTGTTGATGTGAATTTAACGCCTTTCTTTTAGAAAGGCAAACTTGTGCAGTCACTATGAAGCTGTTTGTCCAGGAAGTGTACAACACGGTGATGTGCCCCCATCCTACCCATATACTTCATGCTGGAAAGGAAATCCTGCATTTAAGGTGTAAGAAAAAAGAAAAAGAAACCTTTATGTGAATATTTGTAGCAGTATTAAGGATCATTGTAAAAAATGGAACATATACAATCATTCAATCATTCCCCAAGCTGATGACAAGGTAAACAAACCCTCTCAACACAAGAAACAAGTTGGACACAAGCCTGTACTTGCCTAGTTAATTTTTAACTGATTATATACAATTTATTTAATAAATTAATTTCATTCAAAATACAGTGCCAGAGCATTTGCACATGCCAGCAATGTTTGTCATGAGGCACCTGTGCTCACGTTGCATTGATGGTGCCCCACAGCTGCTTGTGGTTCCTGGGATTAATGCCAGAGCAATGCTAGTGTCTGTTCTCCTGCACACTCAGTGCACACAATTCCTGCATGGCTCACCTTCCTATCCCCACCCCTCAAACATCACACATCAGGTTAAAAAAATAACACCTAAGAGATACCTATACACAATCACTGCACAGTAATGCTCGTTATTAAATTAAGATGTAATGACCTGGTTAATTCAGTCTAAACCTCTTTAACATAGAGAACGACATCGGCAGCAGGTGGTTATATGCATGAGCCCACATTAACATAAAATAGAGAGTGGAGACATTTACTGATTAAAGCTCCACATAGACCAGCACAATGAGTGATTAGCAATTCATTTCCAAGCTCACTTACAGGTCCACACCTGGTAAGTGGCCAGCTGACTGGACAACCTGTATTCTAGATGGACAAGTACAGTCAGTGGGAAGGGAATGAATGCATGCACTTAGTAGAAGAGCGAGACTGGTCCTGCAGTCACAGCTTCCCTGAGTGAGACCATAGACACAGAGAAGATCTTCCTCAACAACGATATAGCATTTAAAAGACATCTCTAGACTGACATGAACATTAGTGTTAAGTGCAGCTGAATTATGCTAGAAAAACTATATTCCAGAAATTGAGAAGTACATGATTATCAATACATATACTAAAATAAACTCAGCACAATTTTGGTATACCACACTAGCAACAGGAAATTCCTTTTAAAAGGAATTTTATATCAGTGTCGTATCTTTCTACAGTCCTCCAATTAAGTTCACCAACACTGTCTCCTCCAATTGCACAGATATGGTCTTCACAGCAAACCAAGGGTGGCTTCGTGAGGAAGAGCACTGGTGTCTTTGGAAACCAGGCATTTTGTTGTGTATCAAACCAGTAAAAGCAACACAGTTCTGAAGGCAGTCTGCAGTTTGCTTGTCTTACTGTGATTTGTTTTTGTGTTTTTCAGGGGTACCTGGCCCCCTGCTATGTGAATATCATTATCACAGGTTACAATTGCCCCAACCTTAGGCAAATCAGCTGGCAGGCTGCAAAACTTGGAAACCTTTTTCTGCCCGAGAGCTATAACATACAGATGAGTAAAGACTACAAGGGTTTTCTGATGATGCTTCAATGAAAATCATCTCCTCCTTAGTCATCCAAAGTCGGTTTGAAAACCTTGGCCATGGACTTATAAAGACCTTGAGCCACAGCAGGCTTATCGCCCTTAGAACCAAGCTCTTTGTGTGACTTCTTCTTTTTTTATTTTCTCTGCTCCCCTTCCTGCCTCTCCCCTTCCCCTTTAACCCTGCCCCAAGGTCCCTATGCTCTCAATTTACTCAGGAGATCTTGTCTTTTTCTACATTCTACTTCCCATGTAGATCTATGTAAGTCTCTCTTAGTGTCCTCATTGTTGTCTAAGTTCTCTGGGATTGTGGTTTGTAGGCTGGCTTTCTTTGCTTTATGTTTAAAAACCACCTATGAGTGAGTACATGTGATAATTGTCTTTCTGTGTCTGGGTTACTTCACTCAAAATGTTTTCTAGTTCCATCCATTTTCCTGCAAACTTCAAGCTGTTGTTATTTTTTTTCTGCTGTGTAGTACTCCATCATGTAAATGTACCACATTTTCCTTATCCATTTTCAGTCGAGAGGCATTTAGGTTGTTTCCAGGTTTTGGCTATGACAAACTATGTTGCTATGAAGATAGTTGAGCATATATCTTTGTGGCACCATTGAGCTTCTTTTGGATATATACCCAAAAGTGGTATTGTTGGGTCTTGAGTAAGCTTGTGTCCTAATTTCTGAGTAATTGCCACACTGACATCCAAAGGGGTTGTACCAGCTTGCATTCCCACCAGCAATGCAGAAGTGTTCCCTTTTCCCCACAACCTCTCCAGCATAAGTAGTTATCAGTGTTTTTGATCTTGGCCATTCTTACAGGTGTAAGATGGAATCTCAGAGTTGTTTTGATTTGCATTTCTCTGATGACTAAGGATGTTGAACATTTCTTTAAGTGTCCTTCAGCCATTTTAGATTCCTCTGTTGAAGTTCAATATTTAGGTCTGTACTCCATTTATTTTAGTGGGTTATGTAATCTTTTCGTGTCCAATTTCTTGAGTTCTTATTTTAGAGATCAGCCCTTTGTCTGATGTGGGGTTAGTGAAGATTTTTTCCCATTCTGTAGGCTGTTGTTTTGTCTTGTTGACCGTGTCCTTTGCTTTACAGAAGCTTTTCAGTTTCAGGAGGTCCCATTTATTAATTGTTTCTCTGTCTGTGCTGCTGGGGGTTATATTTAGGAAGTGGTTCCCTGTACCAATGCGTTCAAGTGTACTTCCCATTTTCTCTTCTATACTGTTCAGTGTGGCTGGCTTTATGTTGAGGTCTTTGATCCATTTGGACTTGAGTTTTATGCATGGTGACAGATATGGGTCTATTTTCATTGTTCTACATGTTGATATCCAGTTATGCCAGCACCACTTGTTAAATATGCTTTCTTTTTTCCATTTGATATTTGTTGCTTCTTTGTCAAAAATCATGCGTTCGAAGATGTGTGGATTGATATCTGGGTCTTTTATTCGGTTCCATTGATCCTCCTGTCTGTTCCTATGCCAATACAGGCTGTTTTCAGAGTATTGTAGCCCTGTAGAAGAGTTTGAAGTCAGGGATTGTGATGCCTCCAGAAGTTCTTTTATTGTACAGGATTGTTTTGGCTATCCTAGGTTTTTGCTTTTCCATATGAATTTAAGTACTGTTCTTTCGAGGTCTTTAAAGAATTTTGCTGGGATTTTGATGGGCAGTGCATTGACCTCTGTGTGACTTCTGAAAGTGCATCAATTGTGATTGGCTAAAATGAAGACAAATACTGGGACCGTGAATCTGTGTCATACTCCAGCCACAGCATCGCAGCTTCTCGAGCTGTTTCCTCCTTTTCTGCATTTAGATTGCCACTGCTGAGAATGTCTATCAGGAGGTCATGGGACAGTTGCCATGGCTGAGAATGTCTATCAGGAGGTCATGGGACAGTTGCCACTGTTGAGAATGTCTATCAGAAGGTCATGGGACAGTTGCCACGGCTGAGAATGTCTATCTGGAGGTCGTGGGGCAGTTGCCACTGTTGAGAATGTCCATCAGGAGATCGTGGGGCAGTTGCTATGGCTGAGAATGTCCATCAGATGGTCATGGGACAGTTGCCACTGCTGAGAACGTCCATCAGGAGGTCGTGGGGCAGTTGCCACGGCTGAGAATGTCTATCAGGAGGTCATGGGGCAGTTGCCACTGCTGAGAATGTCTATCAGGAGGTCATGGGGCAGTTGCCACAGCTGAGAATGTCTATCAAGATGTCATGGGGCAGCTGCATGAAGGCTTCCTGGTGGACACAGCAGTGAACTCTTGCTCCACCGTTCTTTCAGCACTCTGCTTTAGCTCTTCACATCCGAAGAGATCAGCAAAACTCATCAACTGAACACAGCTCTCTGCATTCATTTTTTAATTAAGTATTCTCAACAACGCTATAATACATCCTCTACCTGTAGGAAACAAGCTGTTTGCTGGAGCTGTTCTACAGAGCTGTCATTTCTGCCAAGTTCCCAGTGTGTGCGTTAGCTGCCGCACCCACATTCCTCAGGTGGACTTGCCTCTGCCTGCTTTCCCTTAGTCTACTCGTGAACACGGCCTTGAAACAGAAGCCACACGTCACAAGAACCATTTTATGACGAGGGAACCCGGTGCCCCTCTACAATTAACACTATGTCACTAAACAACTGCTGTTGGTAAAACAGGTTCAACTGTTCCAACAAGGACGCAGCATACTTGGTACTGACCTGCCTTTCCTCTTGAGTGGACATGAGTGTGTTCTACTAATATCTCCCAGAACAGATTAGAAAAGTCCGTCATAATGGAAGGTCAAAGGAATACTTCAGAAATAAAGGAGGGAGTCCATTTGCTGCTATGTGTAGCACTCAGCCAGAACTGACACAATCCTGGAGAATCTTGTTAGAGGCTTACAGTCTTTGCTAGGTCATCCTGAGCTAGAATTTTCAGCAGAGTCTCCAGACATCTTGCTCAAATCTGCAACTGTGCAGCTCATGAATAAAAGGGAAAAATAGCTGAGGTAATTCCTAATATATTCATCATAATGAAACAATGAACGTGTTAATTTTAATGTGTCAATCAAAACACACATCCTACTCTGACCATGAGCTGTTGTTCACTCTTTCATCAGCAGAGGGCCCCATTGACAGGAGAAAGAGCTTGCCAGGCCTTTGTTTTAAGCAGCCCTAGGCTTGGTCTCAGGTCTGGAAGGTGATGAAGAAGCTACCATCTTGGAAGTTCTCCATCTTTATTGCTTAGTCATGGGCTCTCTTAAGGCCTACACGGAATTTATCTAGCCCCTAATCCCTCAAAAGTACTTGGTTTAGCTGAGAAACAGTAGTATTGTTCATGAGCTTTCCCTTTTGGTATTAGTCAGAGAAGGTGAAAACGTCAGAGAAACTGCAGAGAGTTTGAGAGAGCTGGGTCCCCAACTTTCACCTAAGTCAGTTGCTTTATGGACTTCTGCCCATTGCCATGAGAACTTGGCTGCAGTTTTAAGCCCATAGATAAGTCCAAAGAAGGAAGGAAATCTTTACGTTTGTAATTTCTCCCAGAATAGTAGGTGTTTTGGCTACTTTGAGGAATAAGTGACTTGGTGGTACCTGAGGGCCTACCCACAAATCAAAGCTGGGAACAGCAAAACAGACGGAGACCTGCTGCTCTACCATAAGGAGAGTGGGTTCTTCAGTCTTTTTTGAGAATCCTGGGTAAGAGGTGGGGGCACTTTAGGTGTGCACTGGATGGCACGGGCTAGGGCTCAGGGATTCAAGAGAGGCCTGGTTAGAAGGCTTTCCTCTTCAGTTCGTCCCCCACCTCCCAGAACAGTATTTCCACCACATCAGAGACCTGTCCACCTAGAGGAACTTAGCCTGATCTCCTGAGGCTGCCACTAGACCTTTAAGCTAACAATAATTGTTAACTCCACTTTTCAAGAAATATTCTATTCCTAAACAAAAATATTAAAGTAGGGATATTGTCATGTCTCAGCAATGAAGAGCATTTGCTGCCCTTTCAGAGAGAAGACTCGGTTCATTTCCAGCACCCACACAGTGGCTCACAACTGCCTAAGTCCAGGTCCAGGGGATTCAAAACCTTCTTCTGATATCTGTGGGCGGCAGGCATGCATGTGGTGCACAGACAAGCAGGCAAAACACACATACACGTAAAATGGATTTTAAAAGTTTTAAACTAAAGGGAAAGAGATTTAAAGAATGAAATACAAACATTTTCCAGAATGAGAGGACACGGTTTTAAAACAGCAATCTCCAGTGTCCTTTTCCCATCGTTTACCATAACCTGAAACTGTAGATGGATTTAGAGGTGGGATCAGTCTCCCATCCCCCGACCTACTGAAAATCCTGAGATGCAGCACTAGGTAAAGTGGGACAGAGATTGTTCCCTGGTGCCACAGAATCCTTTAAGACCTGAAGGAGTACACCTGTGTCCTAAGGAAAGGGGAGAATTTCTGACAGCCTGCAGGTTAGGGATGAAAAAGCACGCAGGGGTGGGGGTGGGGGTCTACTGTGAGAGCCCAGAAAAGAAGGTGGAGGGGAGGTGTGAGCAGGGGCACTTTAGGTGTGCACTGGATGGCATCGACATGCCTGAGCATGCCCAGGTTCCTCAGGCCAGTCAAGGAGAAATCCAGACACCTACTTTGCTATACAAACTCAGAAGGGCTGTTCAGCAAAGCCCCCGCCCCCGACCCTGGGGGGTGGGAAACTGACAACTGTCTCCAGAATGCCTGCTTCTGCAGTGCTTCCTCCTGCTTGCTGTGGCCGTGTTCCGTGTATCTGGCCTTGGTGGCATTAAATTCCACTCCTCACTGATGAGTTTACTTGATGATCTTTATGAGATCACTGATGATTTGATTTTATGAACGCTATGATGATTACTTAGATCAATGATTTAATTGGACCTTCTCAGTTAGGACAATAAAGATGGTTAGGGAAATGGTTTCGGTTATTTGGCCAAGTGTTCCAATAAGAGATACAAAAAAGGCAAACATAGACTAAAAGTCAGCTTCCCCTTTGTTAGAGGTGAGATTTGCCAAGGATGGAAACTAAGAAGAAAGTTTAATGCACTATGGACACATGAATTCTGCCCCTGGAAAAACAGGCTGATTATCAAGAAAATTTTGCCCCTGCACCCAAGGTAGGCCAGAGTTCCTTGGTCATATAGCTTATAGAATTAATCACAGGCCCCAGGATCCACCTTGAAGAAACAAATTTGTGAAAAGAAATTAAAGACGCTATTGTGTGTAGGGGAAAACTGATGTTTAGCTGAGCACTCCTTTAATGTTTCTCTAGAGTCGTTGCGGTGCACTGTGTGGAGGCAGGAATGGACTGAAGTGCCCATGGTCCACAATCCCAGGGACACACTGCTCTGCCCACGAACCCCACAGCCACCTTAACCGGGCCTGATGCCCATCCGCAAGCCTTTCTGCCCAGGACACTTCTGTCTCAGGTAAGTCTTTCCCGGAAGGAGCCCCACCCCAGGTGCACGCCCTGTGCCTGAGTCTTGTGCCCAGAGTGCCTGCGCGTAGCCCCTCGGATCTTACCTTCTACCAAATGCTGCTCTTCGTCTTCCCCGTTGATGGTCGCGGGCAGGTTCCCACCTATCACCTCCTGTAGCTCGTCGTCGTTGCTGTTGGACAAGCCACCGGAGCCCTCAGACATGAAGGCCACAGTGCCTGGCTCCCCACTCCGTCACTCGCGGGGCTCTAGGGATCAACTGGCCCTAGTCTCTGGCACCGACCTGTTGTATCCTAGGGAGCAAGGGCGGTCCCGGGGTGGGGAGGCGCTGCAGCGGACCAACCCTAGAGCATTTCTCATCCTCCTCCGCAACCCTGACTCTAGCTTCTCGTCGGGCCACGCCCCTCGGCTCCAGCCTTCTCCGGAACCCCAAGCAAGGACCAAAATTTCTCTACCCCCAACAACAAGCAGGCAAGCAATATGCAAATAGCTCCCGGGGAGCGGTTGTGTAAGTAAATTTCAGGGGCTGAGGTGTGGCTTCCACCGGAATAACCACCTTGACTGTTAACTGAGATTTTTGTCAGGAGCCTTGAGATCATTTCAAGCGCCCTGTCATTTGTCATCCTCACAGTCCAGCTTTCTTGGCCTAAGAAGATTGCTCTTTAGTAAAATGGGAAGGGAAAAAATGTAAATATATAAACCTAGATAACTCCGTGTAGACGAGTCCCTCAGCTGAATCACCTCAGTGCAGGCCCTGCCAGAGCTGGCCTGAAGGAAGTCCCCGGAAGAGAGGCATGTGGGCCAGCCCCTGCACGACTAAGGTGATTTCAACAAACAAAACTGGATGACAATATTCCAGTGCCAACAAAGTTGTAGGGTCTGGCTGTAGTATTTGTTTCAGGCATTATGAGTGGCACGTTTACTACAGGTGATAACTTTCTCTCCCTCTCTCCCTCTCCTCCTCTCTTCCTCTTTCTTTCTCTCTGTTTTGTTTTGTTTTGTTTTGTTTTGTTTTGTTTTGTTTTGTTTTGTTTTGTTTTGTTTTTCAAGACAGGTTTTCTCTGTTTAACAGCCCTGGCTTTCCGGGAACACACTCCATAGATGATGCTGGTCTGGAATTCACAGAAATCCACCTACCTCTTTGTCCCCAATTATTGAGATTAAAGGATTGCACTACCACCTCTTGGCCTAAATTTTTTTATAATATTTTAATCTTTTCTTACTTGTGTTATGCCCAAATACGCAAAGTTCCCCAAAAAGCCGAAACAAAGACCAAGTTCCTTATGTAAAAGTAAAGAGCCTTTATTTTTTGCCAGTTGGAAATTTGTTTTCACTGCATGTCCAACATATGGGAATAAGCAGAGAGCTCTGAGCTCAGTTAGAGTTGGGTAAAGGTGGGGGGAAGGGGTTTCTGAGGTTCAGGACCCCTGATTGGCTGACATTTGTCAAGGGGAGTTCTGGTGAGTGTAGGTGATCCTATTTATAGTGGTTGGAATATAGGCATTTCCTTTGGATGGTCTGTTCTCGGGTGGTGCTTGGGTAATCTCAGTTTGTGGTTCTTCCTGCAGCCAGGTATTGCTTCAGTGTAAACTACTGAGACTCAGGCCTCTATTAAATTTACCGATGGCTGAGTCTTATTCTGGCAGGTGATAATGGTTGGAAGTTAAGAACTTCCTTTGGGTGATCTGTTCATATTTAGCTTATCATGGCTGGCTCCTACAACTCAAAGGAGAAAAGTGAAAGTAGCATAAGGAGGAAGTGGAGAGGATTAGAATTCTCAAGGTTTGTACCAATAGAAAGATCAGCAAACCAAAAAAAAAAAATGTGGAGCTGTGTGGACCACGGACAAACTTTACATCTTTCTTCCCTTACCTTGAAATGAAATAGAGTTAATTCAGGGCCGCCGTATCACACTATACCCCTTTGCCCATGAGTTCAGGTCATGTGACTCCTGCAGTCAACTGTAGGAATGTCTCACTGCTGGGTGTTTTAAGAACCAGGGTGTAATTTCCTTGATTTTCATACCAAAGCAGACAATGCTTTAGGTCCGCCATCTTCCTGTGAGGCAAATCAGAGCCTCCAAACAACCTCAGTGGGCACATTGTTTGATTCCTATATATTTGAAAGGATGTCTCCAGTCTCCCCCACCTTCTCCTCTCCCTCCCTTCCACCCTCCCTTCCTACTTTCTTCCACCTCTCTGTCTATCTCCATTTCCTGTTTGAGTATGTGGGGGGGAGGCAAATATGCATGCTCTCTGTATCAACCTCAGCACCTCACCAGCAGGAACTGTATTTGCTTATTTATCTTGGACAATCTGACTTGTATGCAATGAAATCTCAACGTAGCTTTTATTTGGATCACCCTGATAACTAAGGATATCGACCATTTCTTTTTGTGTTTCTCAGCCATTTGTGTTCATCTTTTGAACAATCTCAGAGGACCTGCTGATGACACCTCTGTCCTTATGATGTGTAGTCTACCTATGCTGGTGTGTTGTGTGCACAGGGGGGCACCAGTGATGCTGTAGCAGTGTGAGAACCACAGGGTATGAGACTTTCCATATTTGCTAAAGCCTCTGTGTTGGAATCTCTTTACCCACACGAGGTTGCCAGGCTGGAACTTGTGGGCAGGCTCCAGGCAAACATACAGCCTCACCAACTATCTGATGAATAGTCCCTGTGACTGTTGCAGGACATGCATGGACATAGGGAAGAAATGATTAGTCATTTCTGTTTTAGGATCTTCATAATGCAGAATGCATGTCTCCCTTAGAAAAGAAAAAGGCACAGAATTGGTCCAATATTCACCAGTCTCAAGAACATGCCTAGATCACGATTCCTTTCTAGTTATCCTTCCTGTCTTCCCTGAACTTTGAGACCTATATTTAGTTTCCAATAGACATTTAGGACATTAGCCAAATTTAGGAAAACGTTGGCAAGGAAGACCAGGCTGTGTTGGACCCCAGGGAGAGGGGAGACCTCAATCTGGAAATAATATCTGGACCTGAGTCATTCAGCAGTTATAGATGCCCGCAGATGGGCAGCCTGGTAGAGTCTGGTGACCATCTGTCCTCTGATAACCGAGGGAGTACAGGTCCCTCATTCAGGAAGAAACACCATCCATTTGTCTCCTATTGAGTATCTTTTCTTCCCTTTCCACTTGATCTGTTTGTATATGAATTGGAATCTAGAGAAATTAAAGTTCATGCAGGGTAACCAAGATCTGGAGAGGCTGCTGCTTCCAGAAACACTTTCAAGGCAGCCACATTTGCTGCTTTGTTCCATGGACCTTGCGGATTCCCTTTTAAGATCTTTTACACTTCACAATGGCGTCCTCTCTTGGAAGACATATGATGTCTCACACGGCTAGGATATTTTTGTTGTTCTTATTTATTACTCTCAGTGTGAGGTGAGTACCCCCTCTCTATATAAAGAGTCCCATGGACATGGGCTATGGCAAGTGAATAGCAACTATCTGTGTCCACAGGGAGGGCATTGTCCTTCTCACAGTGAAAAGCTGGCTTAAGGACGGAAGCACAGCCCTTTATGCAGAAGGCCCTCGGGTGAGGGACTGGACACACACCTTTGCATCCAAGGTGAAAGCTGGGCCCCAGCATAGCTGTTCTGTCCTTGAACAAAACTTCTCCCATTCCTCAGGTCTTATGTTGGACTGCAATGACCGCTTTCAGAAGCACAGATACCACGGAGCCCAGGTGGGAGGTCAGAGACTTCAAATCCTGTTGCAAATGGGGTACTCTCACCCCAAACAAGGGGGCCAGGATGACACTTTATGAACTTCAAGTATTTATTGAGCCACAGAGACTTGGCAAGGGTCTCACACTGTTAGGAATATAAGTCTAGTATCAGCCATGAACTGATTGAGCAGAAACTTTTTAAAGCGAAAGCTGTAAGTTTGGCACGTTCCACTAGCTTCAAACTCTTACCAAGTTTTATATATATATATATCATTGTACTTCCACATGGTTGGAACAGCCATTCTGAAGTCATGGAGCCTTAGTTTGGTTTTAGAATCACGTTTAATTACATGTTTATGAACTCACCACTAAATAAGAAAAACCTATGTAAGAGCTGACACTAGTAAAATCATTTTCTTCATAACTTTTTTTTCATGACTCACAGGCCATTGAACTGCATCTTGTCCTTCTTTGTCACCATATGTCACTGTATTTGTCAGGATCCACTAGAGCAACAGAACTTATAGAATGAATCTTCTCTGTTTATAGAAAGGTTATTTATTAGAATGACTTGCAGGCTGTGATCCAGCTAGTCCAATAATAGCTGCCTATGAACAGAAAGTCCAAGAATCCAGAACTTGCTCAATCTATGAGACTGGATGTCTCAGATGGTCTTCTGGAGATGCTGGAATCCCGAAGAAGTAGGCTCTAATGCAGTGGTTGTCAACCTTCCTCAGGCTGGGAGCCTTTAATACAGTTTTTCATGTTGTGTTGACCCCCAATCCTAAATTTATTTTCATTGCTACTTCATAACTGTATTTGCTACTCCTATGAATCATAATGTAAATATCCATAAGCAGGGTATCTGATATGTGACCCCAAAGGATTAGAGACCCACGGGTTGAGAAACACTGCTCTAATGCCAATGTAGGAATGGACCTGCCAGCATGAGGAAAACAGGCAGGGAAAGAGCAAATCCTGCTGGGCCTGTCACTCACCTGGGCTAGAGTCCACCCCCAGTGAGGCTGATCCAACTAAAGCCATGGTAAAGAGGTGGCAGGAGAAAGTGGTTTTTTTTTTTTTTTTTTTTTTGTTTTTTGTTTTTTGTTTTTACTGAGATAGAGTGCTTTTTCCTTCCCTGAAATTCCTCTCTGCCCTTTTGGCCATGCTCTCTCTTTTATCCTCCTGTCTTTGTCCTCTCTCTCACTCTCCTCTGCTCTTTCTTCTCTCAAGGTCAAGTTGAATCTGCTGGCCAGGTTTAGTCTACTCCTTCCTCTCCCCACTGTGTACTCTTCCAGATGCCTCTGGTGCTCTTCTTCATATCTACAATAAAACCCTCCCCTCAAACCTACCTAGAAATGGTCATGATCTCACTTTATTCACTGACCGAATAAAACCTATGACTCGGGCCTCATAATTAATTCACTGCCCACTTCTCTAGCCCTGGTTATACTTAAGCATGACATAGTCCAAAAGAGTTATTAATATAACAGAGGCCCCCAAGCATCTCCTCTACTGCCAAGAGAGACCCACTGTGACAAACTGACTTTCACGAGCTTCAGCTCCTCTGTGAATTTTCTCTTGCCCTTTCAGTTTGATTCAGATTGTATTCAATGCACATTTATTCATCGCTCCTGCAGGAGTTCTGGTGTGATGACTCTGACTTCAACAGTCACACAGAAAACTCTGCAAGTCTCTGAAGCACTGACCTCTCAGCAACAGGAAGACAGAAATTGAAACTAAAGAGTATGAATTTCTGTTTTCAATCCTTGGCTGTTCCCAATAAGCCCACTTATAACTGGATCCCACTTGTCAGGTGACTGGTTAACTTCACCTATTGGAGTAGAATAGCCATTCAGGAAGCACATGAAGCTCTTTGTCTCTCAGAGAAATGGAATCACAGATAAGAAGGGGAATTGAGACATGGGATGAAGTGTAGGAAGAACTAGCCTTCCTCCATTTTAGGCTTAAAAGCCATCTTATAGCAAAGACAAAATAGGTTCATGTTAGATTGGGGCCCTTTGTTTGTCCCGGCCGCCCAGCTAGCTTACACCCGAAGTGATCACACAGAAACTGTATTTATTAAATTACTGCTTGACTCATTATCTCTTGTAGTAATATGAGCGGTGGGGCTGCGTCCCTGGCACCCGGCCACCCATATGGCTAGCTTATGCCCCAAAATAATTACATGGAAACTGTATTCTTTTAAACACTGCCTGGCCCATTAGTTCCAGCCTCTTATTGGCTAGCTCTTACATATCGATCTAACCCATTTCTAATATCCCTGTAACACCACGAGGTGTCTTACCAGGGGAGATCTTAACCTGCATCTGTGTCCGATAGGAGAATCATGGTGACTCCCTGACTCAGCTTTTTCTCCCAGCATTCTGTTCTGTTTACTTCACCCACCTAAGGGTTGGCCTATCAAATGGGCCTAGGCAGTTTCTTTATTAATTAACCAATGAAAGCAACAGATTAGAAAGAAATCACTCCCACATCACTTCCCCTTTTTCTGTTTAAACAAAAGAGAAGGCTTTCATTTTAACATAGTAAAATTACATATAGCAAAACAGTTATCAAGCAAGAATTACAGTTACAATATTTATATCTATTTTATGCTTTATCATAACTAAGGAAAATTATAACTATCTATTTATTCTTCAGCTCCATCAAAGACTCCAGAAGGATATGATATTACCTAAATCCAACACTCTAGAAATGACAGAGACATCTTGCTGCCTGGACAGTCACCCAAAGTTCCTCTGTACCGTTGGGGCATCCATCTTCAGCCTTCAGGCCCATAGTATCCAGCAGACATTTTCATCAAGCAGGAGATTCCAAAGACAGTTCAGTCACTTTCTGCTGTGTCCTGCAGAATGTCTCATGAATTCTTTTATGAAGCAGGAACCCCGAAAGACCATCTCACCTTTAGGCAAGTTCAGCAGTCCTCTCTCTGCGGGTTCTTTGTGTCCAGTTTATGCAACAGTCCAGGCAAGAGCAGTTTCTTGCCCAGATGGCTATCCAAGTCCATAAGGATCCTCTTCGATGCCCATCTTCCTCTCGAAGTAGATTGGTGCTGCCAGGAGCAGACGTGTCTCATTGTCATGAAAAACCCTAAGTTATTAAAACATTTAAAATACCATATTCTGCAGTCTTTGAAAGATAGGAAGAATGTCTATCTAACTGAAATGTATCTCTACACTCAAATTCTGAAGTCATACCCTCCATGATATCCATTCAGGTTCCACTTGGTAGCCCATATAATGAAATGTCTGTCTGTACTTAGCTCCTTTTACAGTCAAAATTTTAAAGAAAACACAATGTACATAATCCAGACTCTCTGTGAATTTTCCATTTTTACGTGGCTTATTTTTTACTTTATTTCTCTTAATCTATAACTATCTGTACTCTGTCTCTTTAAAGACTTTACCTTTTTTTAAACCATCAACTTCATTCTCTATATTCTTTTTTTTTCTCTCTCTCAAGCCTAGTACATTCATCCAACAGTCTGGTCTTTTATGTCTGAATCTGTAACATTTTTTTTACTATCCAGGAGCATTTCTTTTTTTAATTATTTATTTATTCTGTCTGTGGTGCAGGCCAGAAGAGGGCACCAGACCTCATTACAGATGGTTGTGAGCCACCATGTGGTTGCTGGGAATTGAACTCAAGACCTTTGGAAGAGCAGGCAATGCTCTTAACCTCTGAGCCATCTCTCCAGCCCCCGTGCCAGGGAGCATTTCTTAAAATGTTAAACAGTTCTTAAAAACTTAAGTTGCACCATGTACAGTTAATATGGTACTGTCTGTGTCCAGCCCAGTCGAAACCTTAACTGCAATGTTATTACAGTAATTATGGTAGCTCCTGCTGACCAGCACAGTTCAGCATGGAGCAGCTGCTCCTGCCTCAGATCCATTTGGTGCCCCTGAGCTGCGCACAGTTCCAGGCACACAGCAAGTCCACATTGGAGCCGCACTCAGCAGTTTAATTCTGAGACTGAGCGTGCAGCACAGAAACTCTTTTATCCAAGTTACAACCAAATCTGACACGCAGAGAACTGCACAGTCTGAAAACATGTCTCTGTATGGCGGCAGGAATCCGCCATGCTCTTCTGCCTGTCTAAGCCTGATTCTGCCGTCTGCCCAGGTGCAGGTGGGGAGCGCTGAGCCATTGGCACAGTCTCAGAGCACTCTCCTTCCAATCCCAAGCAGAAACACAAACCATCCAGTCCCATAAAATCCATTGAAATGCTTTAAAGCCAGAGTTCACGCTGGCAGCACAGCCCCAAGAAGCTGCGCTTTAAAATGACACAGCATTTTTTCTGCTGCTGTTGCCGAATCAGGAAATCTCTCTACAGCATGCCACCAACAAACAGCAAAATTCTGTGTTAAACTATCTCTCCCTTATTTTTAAGCCATCTCAGGTTTTTAAATGGATTTAGTCCATCACATCTGGGCGCCACTCTGTTGTAATAGGAGCTGTGGGGCTGTGTCCCCGGCACCCGGCCTCCCACATGGCTAGCTTATGCCCCGAAATAATTACATGGAAACTGTATTCTTTTAAACACTGCCTGGCCCATTAGTTCCAGCCTCTTATTGGCTAGCTCTTACATATCGATCTAACCCATTTCTAATATCCCTGTAACACCACGAGGTGTCTTACCAGGGAAGATCTTAACCTGCATCTGTGTCCAGTAGGAGAATCATGGCGACTCCTGACTCAGTTTCTTTCTCCCAGCATTCTGTTCTGTTTACTCTACCCACCTAAGGGTTGGCCTATCAAATGGGCCTAGGCAGTTTCTTTATTAATTAACCAATGAAAGCAATAGATTAGAAAGAAATCGCTCTCACATCAATCTCTAGCTTCTTATTGGCCTACTCTCACATCTTGATTTAATCCATTTCCTATTAATCTGTGTTCACAACGAGGTTGTGGCTTACTGGGAAAGATTTAGCATGTCTGACATGGCAGCTCCATGGCGACTCTCTGCTTTCTTTCTCCCAGAATTTAGTTGTGTCCTGTCTGCCTACCCTAATTCTGCCCTATCAGGCCAAGCAGTTTTTTTTTGTTAATAAACCAATGAAAGCAACACATAAACAGGAGGACATTCTACACCATTTCCACTTTTCTGTTTAAATAAAAAGAAAGGCTTTAACTTTAACATAATAAAATTACATATAACAAAACAATTATCAAGCAAGAATTACAGTTACAACATTTATATCTATTTTACCTTTTATCATAACAAAGGAAAACTATAAATATCAATTCTTCAACTCCAGAAGGATATATATTACCTAAGTAAAAAGGAAGTACATTGTAAGCAACTTCCAAAATTCTAGAAATGAGAGAAACCGCTGGCTGCCTGGAGTGTCACCCAAAGTTATTTTGTACCGTTGGGGCACACATCTGCAGCCTACAGGCCCATAATATCCAGCAGACTTTTTCCATGAATCAGGAAATTTTAAAGACAGTTTAGTCACCTTTTCTGTGTCCTGTACAATCTGTCTCACAGACTCTTTCATGAAGCAGAAACCCCGAAGGATCATCTCACTTTTATCAAGTTCAGCAGTCCTCTCTCTGTGTACTGCATGTCCAGTGAAGCAGTCCAGGCAAGAGCAGTTTCCTGCCCAAATGGCTATCCAACTCCATAAGAAGCCTCTTCGATGCCCATTTTCCTCTTGAAGTAGCTGGTGCTTCCAGGAGCAGATGTGTCTCATTGTCATGAAAAGTACTAAGTTATTAAAACATTTTAAGTGTCATATTCTGTAGTATTTGAATGATATGAAGAATGCCTATCCATCTAAAATGCACATCTAGAAAATCTAAGTAATATAACTACAAGCCAGATTATTATCAATGATTATCCATTAACAACCTATATTTCCTAATTATACATTGCATTTTAAAATGAACTACACAATCACAATACCTTAATGAAGAGCAGAAGTATACATATAACAAGATTGACCTTAACTTTATATCAGTAAAGCAAGATTTATATCAATGTAAATTATTCATTTAATTATTTAATTAATTATTCATTAAAGGGATATTATATATCCCTTTAAATATAAAAGACCATTTATAAACAATATTTGGGAATCTGGACGTACTTCACCAGGTTCCTTCCTGTTTATGATTAAACCTCTCTCTCTCTTCATGGATTGGGCTATGCCCACCTGTAAGCCTAGCTACAAATGGTTCTGTATTGTCTATTCCAGGAATGGCAATCAGGTCTTTGTCTTTAAACGTTGTTTATAACCATCTTGTAACACTATCTTTGTTTTAAAAGGTTACATGACCACCTATTTACCACATTTTGACTCCCTGAGGCTAATGACTACCTTGATATGCCCCCCTTTTCAGCCATGTCTCTCTTTCAGGAGCCTGTGTTGGACTCTTGTGTAATTTATGTTCTGCTCCTGTAACCGCACCTTTTTCACCTGTCATGTCCACCATTTAGAAACTCCCTACCCTGAGCTTTATACAAATTGTGCCTCTCTCACCTCCCATGCTGACCTCTAAAACCCTACCTCAGGGGAGGCAGAGGACTCTTATTTTACTGAATGATGTGATTGTAATTCAGGTTTATGATGTGAGTATAAAGCCATATGAAACACTTATTTAATTTAGAATCACCTAGAGTCTCCCAAATCCCCGTAAGTATAGTCCTCTATTATAGTTTTAATCTCTGATGTCCGCACAGATTATGAGTTGATTTTGATAAAATTTCATGAGTTAAAGAAATGAAGCTGTAACTTTAGATAACATGTTACAGATTTCTCGTGATGACTTTGAAACACTCTACACAAGCTGTGAGACTACTGGGAACTGTTAAGTATAACTTTGGGGCTTGCTGCAAATCCACTTCCTACGTATGTAGTCCCTGCCACTGCTGATCCCTCTGTCACTCAGGTAGGCATGTTCTCCTTTTCCTCGGGTGGGAAACCTAAAACAAAAAACAAACAAAATTTCTGCAGAGTTGGCCACTGCATTCCCTCCAGCAATGATATCTCACTCATGTCCACCGCTTGTTTATAACACAAATCACAGAAAGGCATAGGATATGAGGAATCACCAGCACTAGTGTTACACCCAGTGAATTTTCCATTCTCAGGGTTCCATTTGGTGACCAAATCTTTCTGACTCATTCATGTTGGACCCTGCACAGTGTGTACAAAGCATTAGACTAGTGTTCACATGAACTTCATTCAGCCATGGTAGTAGCATCGCAAGGATGGTTTTCAATTCTATCTTGAAGAATTTCTCACATGTATAAAACTGGGAGAAAAAATCACTTAGTAAATTCTAAAGATCTTTACTGATGGACATTCACTGTTCCAGTGAAATGGGTCTGTTCAAAATGGCTATGCTCAAATCCAAGTGCTGTCCTGAGTACTCTTTGACGATGAGACTTTAGAGAAGGTTCCCAGTGCCCCTGGAGTCTGTTTCTGCGACAGGTACCGCTGTACACACAGCTGTGTGACAAGTCCTACAACAAGTTGTGCAGTAACTTCCTGGGGTTTCAGAGCCCTTAGTGGCCATCAGCAGTTCTGTCTGCATACCACAAGGGCAGTTAGCAGCAAGGAGAGATTTTCAAGTGCTGAGAGCAGACAACATCTACACCAGATGCTATCATCAGGCTAAAGATTTGGAGTGAAACAACACTAGGTGACTCTGACAGATGTAAATTTGCCGGGATGTGGAGTTACTGGGGACTGGCTGTTGCATGTAACACACAACCAACGCCAAGGCACACCTCCAGCACAAGGTTTTCTCCCTTTCCAGTTCAGTTCTCTTCACAAGACTCAACCTTTCACCTTTCACAACCACAACTCACACAATCACAACATGTGAACACAGTAAAAGCAGAAGCATTCTGAACACATACAAGTTGTTATATTCAGTGTTGTCTGTCCACATCCAAGGCTGCTCTGATGACTCTCTGTGCAGGCCAATCCAGGCGGCAGAATCCCCTTTGTATCTATTCAGGAAATTCTGTCAAAATACAGACAGCAAATACATGTGTCTCTCAGTTTCAGATGAGACTTGAGTCTTTGTTCTATGGCTTTCTCTCTGGATGGCAGCAGGTTTGAACTGAGGGTCATCAACCTTGGAGTCTCAGTTCTCAGTAGATGCAACTTAAAGCTATAACCCAAGATCACGTATTAGAGGCTCAATGTGCTTTGTTTATGTCTAGAAACCAAATATGAGTGAGTACATCCCATGTTCCTCTTTTTGGGTCTGGAGGAAGCCCCACCCCAGGAAGTGCCCTGAGGCTTGTGCCCAGAGTCCCCTTGCCCCTGGGCTCTCACCTGTCATCTCCTGAAGCTTCTTGTAGTCCTTGTTGATGGAGGAGGACAAGTCCTCAGACATGACGGCCACAGAGTCTGCCTTCACGATTCCCTATTCACCAGGCTTTGGTTACCAACTCCGTGTCCCAGTTAGTATCTCTGACCTGTTGAGACTTTGGAGCCAAGACACCTGAGTCACCATGCACACACAACGTGAATCATACTTCAAGGTTCAAGGAACAAACGCAGGCAGCAGCTCTACACAGGCTGACAGACTGCAGGTTGCCATTGTCTCCACTGATGCCTGAGGCCACCACCCAAAGCAATACTAGGCATTTGGGATCACCTCGCCCAGGTCTCAGCCCACAACTCCAACCCTGTGTGGAGCCATGGACCATGCCTTCAGGTACTATGTGACTCAAGCCTCTTTGTAACCTCAACCTGCTGCACTCCATGGCCGATGGGCAGTATGTCATCTGGTCCATGCCTCGCGCCAACACCCACAGCCTCCAGCTGCCTTCTCAGGTGTGGGTTGCCTGGAGGAGAGCAAGGGAGGAGCAGAGGGAAGAAATGCTCAGAAAGGAATTCACTGACAGCATCTGAAAGCCAAAAGACAGCAAATGCTGGGTCCAAGGAAGTCAAGCAAAGATGGGGACAGACCACAAAAGTCTAATAGAGCAGAAGCAAACTTATTCCAGAAACCAGATTCCATGAAAACCAGAAGCAAGCTTAAAAATAAAAAAAATAAAAACACCATAGGGCACAGAAGCTCATCAGCTAGGTGAGACCACAGCCAGAGATAGTGTTTGTTAGGCTGTGGGAAAAGGTCAGTTTCTAAACACACCTTTTTATAATAGGGGCACCAAGCATTAGGTCTGAACAAAGGAATTTTTATAATTTTGCCCTGAACTGCGGGTCAGTCAACAGAGACCATAAGGAGGTGAGTGGCTTCTAATGTCAATGGATAACTAGGCAGCTATCATAAATATGTTTCAGAGGAGATTACAGTGAAAGTCACCAATTGCAATAAAACAGATGTCTTTAGCTATTAGTCAGAAAGGGAACTGCTAGTAATATCAGAGGCTTAATAAATTAGAATGATTGGTTCTTAGGCAGGGAACTTAGAAGATAGCAGAAAGCTTCTCACACTATCTTAAGGTAAAACTCAGACACAGACTGCCATACTTTATAAGCTCCCCTTATCAGAGCTCATTAGTCAAACAAGTGTTTGTACCTTACCCACTGTCTGTTCTGCTACCTTCAGGCAATGTATACTGGAGCCCCGTGCCTCCTCTTTGATGGTGGCAATTTCCCATAACAAAAACAGTGCCTAACCTGGATGTCACATATCTCTGCCTCCTAAAAGTTAATGCAGTTCATATCTGTCATGTATCACGGATGGCCAGGACACTACTCTCAGTTTGCAGAGAGAAGCTCCGGCCTTGTAAATAGAACAGCAAGTTGTAAAATGAAGCAACCTAAGCTGATGGAGGCTTCTTATACCTCTAAGAAAATAGCTCACTGTGAATGATTGATCCTTGATCTGCTGAGAAAGATGCTCTTTCTGTTAGACTTATAATTTTATATTTCTTTATTTCTACATTCTTATTTCTGGGATCTACATTTTTATTTTATTATTCTTGTACTCTTCACAAACTTACATACAGACAGACAGAGCACTCATATGAGGTAAAAAATAAAAAAGAAGAGAATTTTTGGCTTGGGTATAACAGGAATAAGAGGAAAATAAAAATAAGAGATGGAAGAATTAGGAAAGATGTAAAGGGAACATCAGGGAAGTAATAAAAGGGAGAAGATCTCAAAGAATTAGAAGGGGAGACTACTGGGAAGACAAAGAAATGTGGAAATAACAGGGAAAAAGAACAGAACAGGCAGTGGTGGTGCACACATTAAATCACAGCACCCAGGAGGCAGAAGCAGGTGGATTTTTGTGAGTTCAAGACCATGCTGAGTTAATTTTAGGCTTTTCCCATCTGTAAAACAACCTGGGGCTTTTTCAGATGATCGAATATATGGGCAAAAGGGTTAGAAGACAGGGCAAGTGTCTCAAAGTGGAGGGAAGAAGGTAAGAGGACGAGGATGGGGTTATTGGAGAAGTGTTGTGGGGTGGATAGTGGGCATACCACAAAAAATGAGGCTGTGATTTAATATTAGTAAGGATGAAGCAGCCTTACTCTGGATGGAGGGAGAGTTAGGAAATCTCAGTAGCTGTAGGCCCTTGAGTGAGTGTGTATTGAGCATGTGTAGGGGGCTATGAGGTGAGATTTTGATTGTCTCAGGAATAAGCAGTTCCACTATGGCCAGGATCTAGCAACAAATGTTCAGCCTACAGTGACTCTAGGTGTTTGGAGAAATAGACCAGGAGACAATGCTGTCCTCTCACAACTTTTGGCAAAGTGTTTTGAGGACTTGTCCTTGGTTAGCATGTGAAAGGCTAGTGTAGAAGCCAGAACAGACTTAAGTGTGTTTACGGGGCAAAGGAAGGATGGAGGGGGAGGGTGACTGCTCTAGGGGCCCCTTAGTGCCATGATAGAGAGGTACTCGTTCACTCCCAGTCCAGTTGGAGTTGGTGAGCTACCATTAGCTCAGGCAAACTGTCTCAGTGGATGACCCCCTAATGGTCTTGAATTCCTTGCTCATACTCTCACTTTCTCCACTCTTCAACTATGTCTTGGGAGCTCAGTCCAGTACTTCAATGTGGGTCATTGCCTCTGTTCCCCATCTTTTGTTGGACGAAGGTTCTATGGTGACACTTAAGATAATCATAAGTCTGACTACAGGGTAAAGTCAGCTCAAACACCCTCTCCTTTATTGCTTAGGGTCTCAGCTGGGTTCATCCCTGTGAGTTCTTGGGCATTTTTCGAGAGCCAGGTTTCTTGCTATCTTCATAATGGCTCCCACAATCAAGATATCTCTTTCCTTGTCTTCCTATCTGTCCGTCCTCCATCTCGACCATCCCATTCCCTCAAGTTCTACTCCATCCCCCCTTTCCCCACCTCTAGCCCCCCACCTCTCTAGTCCAAATTTTTGTCTGATTCCAATTTCCAGGTGGGTCTATATATGTTTTTCTTTGGGTTCACCTTATTACTTAGTGAGAACAGAAATTCTTACTCTTTAGTTTCAATTACTCTTTAGATTCAATTACTCTTTAGTCTCCTTACTAGATGGCATGTGAAGAACAGGGAAGGTAGGAGGAGAAAAACGTACAAAGTTCAAAATGAACCCAGTGTGGCCACATCACCTATTAGCTCTTAAGAGTTTTAGCATGAAACTTACATGGACAGTATTTTTTTTAAAAAAAGCAAAAAATTATGCCCAGTAACTAACTGACTTCAAACTGGCCAAGTCAAAGAAAACTGAAAAAGATTGGCCTTCCCTCTCCTAACAGCTATGAAGCACAGCATGTGAGGAGATGAAAAGGGAATGACCAAAGCAGGAGCCCAGGAGGGAAAGTATCACAGATTTAAACTCAACTAAAATTAAAACAATTTAGGGTTAGGTCAGCAAGACATGATTCAATCAGAAAAGAAGATTTAGGATCTGTCTGCAAGTTGGGTAGACTTTTAACATCTTGATATAATGAAGACAGATCCACCTCCAGCAGAGCTAGACAAACCCATGGACGCAGTCCTGGAGAAAGGGGATGAAGTGACCAGCAGCAGAACAAAGTTCAGAAAAGACTGGGTCCTTCCTACCTGATCCCTTTCCACCACCCTTGATAAGCTACACTTTATAATCTCTGGGGAAGAGCATGAGATCTGTGCCCCAAGAATGTAGGAGATGTAAGGAGAGCATTGTGGGAAGGGGAAGAAATCTCTACCCAAACACAGTAGCTGGGATTGAGGCCAGTTTATGTTTTTTCTTTAGTGGTGATGAACTGAATTTAAAAGGGAGAGAAAATGTTGTCCATGAAATATTACACCTGCAGGTAATTTTTCAGGGAATACCCTGAGTTATGAAAAGTCCAACTTTAAAAAACAAAAACAAACAAAAAGAAATCAGCCTTGCCACACCAAGTCCAGTGTCGTCTGTGTGACATGACATATGTCATTATGCCGGACGGGAGCTACATGTCCCATGGGACTAGGCTTCCTGCAGGTCAATGGCAGACTGCCTGGTATTAGCCACAGCTGAGGCATAGACGGGTTTCTCGATTAGCTGGCTATGCGAGATATGAGCTTTGCACAATCTCTTTTATAATAATGATATTATATATATATATATATATATATATATATATATATATATATATATATATATATATATACACACACAAGACTAGGATCATTCTCTTCAGAAACAATTCTGGGATAAGGAAGCACAGTATGGGAATGTATAAAACTACAGTAGAACCTTTGTCATACACAGGGTGTATGATGAGCAAGGGAATAGATGGGTTAATGTTGATGGACAAAGACTGTTATATTATACTTTCAACTTTATGGATAGGCTTGCCTTATCCCAACCCCCATGATGTCTGCTGCAAAAGAAGGTACTAAAAAGTGTAGTTTAACAGGTGCAGAGAACTGATTAGGTATATTTGGTCACTAGATGAAATAAAGGGTTAGGAAGAGGAAGGGACATGATAGCGATAATGAGACAGAAACTTTCTATTCATAAGATGAAACCACTTGCCTGAGGTTTACATTCCCAAGGACAAGATTTCCTCTTCTAAGGATGCTTTATGTCTAACACCTGTTCCTGATAATGTACTTTTCTTAAATATTGCTGATGTGACTAAAAGAAGCTTTCATACTGTGCCAACTAACGATACATGACCTTCTGATCTGTTCTTTGTTTGAATACTATATAACGAAAACATGAATTCAGTAAAATTGCAGCGGATTCCAACCACTCTCTTGTGTGTTGTGTCTGTCTGTCATTCGCTGAACTTGTGCCTTCCTGTTACCAAGACCCTGCTTCTCCCACAGTCTGAGTGGCTCCCCTGAGCTGGTCTGTGGCAAGCCTATTATAATTTTTTATGACTCGACTGCTAAATCCACAAGCAATGGTTCAGACATGGTGTTTCTAAAGTTTTCTTACTTCTGCCAACCAGGTGCAATCTGCATCAAACAAAGGGTGGATTTCCCCACCTCTCCTTAGTCATCAGGAGATAGATGGCAATCATTACTGATGAGTGCCAGCAGCAGCTGGAACAGGCATACCAAGGGAATTGGCAGCAGAAATCTTTGGTGTGTCTGCCAAAGGTCCAAGGGGTTGAAGGGGTCAGCACTGAAGAAATCCTTGACCTCATATTGGTGCTGCTGACAGGTATACTGCCTCCTGGCATGCTGGATGAACTCATTTGATCCTTAACTTCCTTGCTGATGTTGATATAGATATGAATAATTTACATTCATATGTTAGCTCGTTTGATATGGATATGAATTATTTACATTGGTGTGAATTTTAAGGTCAATGTTGTTATATGTATATGTATTTCTGCTCTTGATTAAGGTATTGTGATTATGTAGTTCATTTAAAAATGTAATGTATAATTAGAAAATATAGGTTGTTAATGGATAATCATCAGTAATAGTCAAGCTTGTAGTCATGTTAGTTAGATTTTCTAGATATATAGATATATATTTCAGTTAGATAGGCATTCTTCATATCTTTCAAAGACCACAGAATATGGCATTTTATAATAACTTAGGGTTTTCATGACAATGAGACATGACTGCTCCTGGAAGCACCAATCTACTTCAAGAGGAAAATGGGCATCAAAGAGGCTCCTTATAGCCATTTGGGCAAGAAACTGCTCTTGCCTGGACTGATGCATAAACTGGACACAGAAAACCCACAGAGAGAGGACTGCTGAACTTGCCTAAAGGGGAGATTGTCTTTTGGGGTTCCTGCTTCATGAAAGAGTCTGCGAGACATTCTGTAGGACACAACAGAAAGTGAATAAACTGTCTTTGGAATTTCCTGCTTCGTGGAAATGTCTGCTGGACACCATGGGCCTGTAGGCCAAAGGTGGATGCCCCAATGGTACAGAGGAACTTTGGGTGACTGTCCAAGCAGTGAGATGTCTCTGTCATTTCTACAGTGTTGGACTTAGGTAATATTATATCCTTCTGGAGTCTTTGATGGAGATGAAGAATAAATAGATATAATTTTCCTTAGTTATGATAAAGGATGAAATAGATATAAATATTATAACTGTAATTCTTGCTTGATAACTGTTTTGTTATATGTAATTTTACTATGTTAAAGTTAAAGCCTGTCTTTTTTTTAAACAGAAAAAGGGAAAATGATGTGGGAGTGTCATCTCTCTATCTGTTGTTTCATTGGTTAATTAATAAGGAAACTGCCTTGGCCTTTAATAGGACAGAAAATTAGGTAGGTGGAGTAGACAAAACAGAATGCTGGGAAAAAGAAGCCGAGTCAGTCAGTTGCCATGATTCTCCCACCTGAGACAGACACAGGTTAAGACCTTTCCTGGTAAGACACACCTTGTGGTGCTACATAGATTATTAGAAATGGGTTAGATCAATATGTAAGAGCTAGCTAATAAGAGGTTGGAACTAATGGGCCAGGCAGTGTTTAAATGAATACAGTTTCTGTGTAATTATTTTGGGTGTAAAGCTAGTCAGGTAGCGGGACACAGCGTGACCATCAGCAGTTCTGTCTGCATCCCACAAGGGCAGTTATCAGCAAGGAGAGATTTCCAAGTGCTGACAGCAGACAACATCTTCCACAGATATCATCATCAGGCTAAAGATTTGGAGTGAAACAACACTAGGTGAATCTAACACATGTAAAATTGCTGGGATTTGGAGTTTAGGGACTGGCTGTGCCATGTAACATACAACCAGGGTCAAAGCACACCTCCAGCCCAAGGTTTTCTCCCTTTCCAGTTCACTTCTCTTCACATGACTAAGCCTTTCACCTTCAAAACCACAACTCACACAATCACAACACTTGAACACAGTATTAGAAAGAGCATTCTGAACACATACAAGTTGTTATATTCAGTGTTATCTGTCCACATTCAAGGATGCTCTGATGACTTTCTGTGCAGGCCAATCCGGGCGGCAGAATCCCCCCTTGAATCTATTCAGGAAATTCTGTCAAAAACACAGACAGAAAATACATGTGTCTCTCAGTTCCATGAGCCTTTAATCTCTGTCCTACAGTGTCCTCTCAGGATAGCAGCAGGTTTGAACTGAGGGTCATCAACTGTGGAGCCTAAATAACCTCAGTTCTCAGTGGATGCATTTTCCTGTCATAACCCATAGGACACTGACAACCACCCCTCTTTCTGTGGCTGAGAAAGTCGATTGTTAAGTCTGTAGTTACAGTTTTTAACAGTTGTCACCTTAAGTTTGCAACACCTGCCAGCTGGGACAAACACTTGCATGACCACCATGATTCTCAAATGTATGCCTGGCCTTGCACGTTGACAATTAGCACTACAGACGAGAATGTATTGGGAATGTCTCAGGGCTACAGCCAGATGTGTGAGCATCACAAATGGCACATGCTAACATGTGCCCCATGTGCCCAGTGCCTAAAGTGAGCACCTTCCTTATGTTCCAGCCTTAAGCTCTCTATCTCAAGGCAATACATATTCCACAGGAGCAAACAACAAACCAACTCCCAGTCCTTGCTTACCAGCTCCTCCAGACTGTCAAAGTCAGTTAGATGGGCCCTCAGCTCCGTGCAGGAGGTCTGGCTGGATGTCCAGTTACTTTTGTGTTCAGAAAAATAAAAACATTTACTTCCAAATCCAATCCAGTCTCTTGGGCAGGTGGCACACCCAATTTCGGGGTTCACAATGGCCATTTCTTCCTTTCTCACTAGAATATACACAGTGTAATTATATATCATAGATAAACATTTCTGTAACTTGTCTCTTTGGCTAAGCATTCAATCTCTGTTGTGAGGTGTGTGTTTAGACTGTACCTTTCATTACTGATCACTAAGAGACTCCTCCCAGCATGGTGGTCTCCAATCAAGAACCTTCATGTGGGACTCTAAGGAAATGCTTCTTTTATTTGTATTGTTAGTTTGGGGACAGAATCTCTCTATGTCCCCTGCCTGGCTTGTATCTCACTCTGTAGACTGTACTTGTCTTGATTTTGTAATAATCCTCTTGGCTGTGCCTCCTGAGGGCAGGAACTAAAGACACAATACCCTGAACAAAATCATAGTCATTACCCCTTGAGGACTCTTCCTGATTGCTGGAATCCTACAGGTTCCTTTCCTATGATCCTGCTTCACATTCTGCTTTTTTTTTAATTTATCAGATTTAAACAAATTATCAATCCAAGTTTCCACTCCATTCCTTCCTCCCATTCCCCGCCACACAGGCTCAAACACCCTCCAATCCTCAGAGATGGTAAAACACATTGCTTTGTGGAAGGTCCAAGGCCCTCCCTACTATGGCTATGTTGAGCAAGGTATACATCCAAAAAGAATCGGTTCCCCAAAAACCACTACATGCAGTAGGGATAAATCTTGGTGCCACTGCCAGTGACCCCTCAGTCTGCCCCAGTCATGCTTATTCCTGCCCAGTCCAGCTGGAGTTGGTGAACTCCCATTAGCTCAAGTAGACTGTTTCAGTGGGTGAACCCATCATGGTCTTGGAGCGTAGGGGTAAGGGAAGAAGAGAGGATGAAAGGCAAAAAGGAGGGGATAAGGGGAGGTTAAGGGAGAGCTTGAGGGAATGGGATAGTCAAGATGGAGGAAGGACAGAGACTAGAGCAAGGAAAAATATCTTGATTGAGGGAGTCATTACAGGGTTAGGAGAAACCTGTCTCTAAAGAAATTCCCAGAAATCCACAAGGCTGACTCCCGCTAAGACCCTGAACAACAGAAGAAAGTGGCCCAATCTTGATTTGCCCTGTAGTCTGAATGATGAATATCTTAAATATCACCATAGAACTTCTATCCAGCAACTGACAGAAACAGAGACAGAGACCAACATTGGAGCACTGAACTGAGCTGCCAAAGTCCAGTTGAAGAGTGGGAGGAATGAAAACACATCCTGCTTTTGTAATGACCAAATAAGGACTCCCCCACTTTTCTGGATTTAACTATAGGAAAATACCAGCATGCAAAACAAGGCGTGGTAAAATAATTTTTTGATACCAAAACTTTGATTAAGGCATTCCTGTTATCATGTGTACATATATTAAACCCACATGAATGTATGCTGGCTCTCGTTGGAGGCTGTCAGAATGGCAATTATCAAGAAATCTCAAAGCAGGTGTCAGAACTCTACAGTAATATATAATAACTATATTTATATAATTTACATAACATTTATTTATTGCTGGTGGGAGTACAACTGAAACCTCCAGTATAAAGGCTCCTTTAAAAAAGGTACAAACAGACCTTTTGTGACTTAGCTATGCCACTCCTGGGCATATATGAGAGAACACGACATCATAACACAGAGACCTGCACATCCATGTCTACTGCTGCCCCGTGTACAATAGCAGCAAACTGGACCTGACCTAGATGCCCATCAACTGATGAACAGATAATGAAAATGTGGTACATGTGTAACACAGAAAGTTATCCAGACATAAAGAAAACTTGAAACTTGTAGAAAAGTGGGGGATCTACAAAGTATAATATTAAATAATTCAGCAAGAAAGAGACCACATGTTTGCCCTCATATGCTTGTCCCAGCCTGGAATGCACAGTGTGAACAGCTGTGAGTGAGGACATGGTATAACACGTAGAAAGGAGAACAAGAAAGGTAGAATTAAGGTGACAAAGAAGGACAGGATGCAGCAAACAGCCCAAAGCCATAAAAATGTTAAAAAGCACGTATCTTTTCTAGTTTCAACTTTGCTGACATTTCTTCAAATTTGTGGCTGATAGGAGTGAGAAATGTAAATACAATGAAAATCTAAAACCGTAACCAAAGCTGAATGGCTTCAGAATGGGTATGCTAACTGGGTGAAAGTTCAGTGAGATGCACATGGTTTGGGACTTGGCAAGTGTTCGAGTGGCTATGCTAATGGAGCAGTGTGTTGTGTTCATTTGTGAGTCTATCATAATAGAGTGATTGTTTGTGAGTGTGTGTGTGTGTGTAAGAAGTTCTAAATACAGGACTGCTTATAAAATAATATTTTTCTTTCATAACTTTGCCCTTTTCTTCCTTTATCAGGTAAGAACAACTACAGGGCTCTTTGGAAGGGCTTCTGAGGATAGGAAGAAATGATTTGATGAGAAATATTAAATATTAGAAATGACACTCACACAATTATTTTTAGTGAAGGGCAATTTGTTGTAGCTGTTCCCAGTTCTTATATACACTACCACAAGGCTTTAATGAAAGGAATAAATGCAACAGGCCCTGAGGGTGACTGTTACATAGTTCCATGTGACAGTTTAGACTATACATACTAAGTCTTGTGGGAAAATGTTTGCTTGTGTTTAGACTTGTATATAATTCATTGATAAGTTTAAGCTGATTTTATAAATCAATATCATGAATTCTTACTCCAGTTATTGAAGGAAAGTACATAAGACTTTATCACTTATTCAGAATAGTCTAAAACTAAAAGCTCAGGAACAGCGTATTTCTGGATCATTCTATTTAATATTTTCAGACCATAGGTGAACATATTAACTGAGACCATGAATCATGGGGCGGTGGGGTGCTCTGTGCCTTCCCCAACCATATTACTCTTCATTGCCTTTCCTGCCCTTAGCTGTGCAGCTTCCTTGAAGCTCCTCCTTTAGGTTTTGTCTTCTTGTGTTCTGCCTGAATTGTTCCTCCAGGTAGACATGTCTCCTGCATCTCTCTAGAGGGATGCTTCTTCCCAAGGGATGCTGAGCCTGGCCTCCTGTGCACACCACAGCCTGTGCTATTCCTTCACTGCATCTTCATGCTAGACCCTAAGTTCCCAGAGAACAGGAATTTCCAGTGTATTTTCTCTCCTGCCCTTCCCACAGTGCCTGGCTCACAGTGCTCAGTAAGTGCAACTGACAGTGTGGATGTGGACAGAATGCTGCAGGATCTGGAGAATGTCACTCACTTGACAATGACAAAGCAACAGAAAGTGCAATCACAGCTGCAGTGAGGACGATGATAACTGCATAGCAGCAGTGAAGCCCAGCAGGAGACACAGGGCAGATGATTCTGAGACATTGTCCTTGCTGGTCTTTATCCGTAAAATACGAATATAAGAATGCCAACTTCAAGAATTACTTAAAGAAAATAAAAGAAACTTACAACAAAAACCCGCTTTAAAATCTCCTACAAGAACCTGAGAGTTCTTCTTCCTTCAAAGAAGAACCTGGTCCATAAAGGATGGCCATGGTGGAAAGAAGACCAGAGATGCCAGAAACACAGCTTGACCCAGGGTCTTCTAGTTACTGAACCAACAGTAATAGACTGCATAGCCTTGAGGATCCCACGAATCTCCATAGGTAGTCAGCCCTAAAAGCCCTACGTTCCACAGAAACTATATTCATCATAGCCAAATTCTTTTCTATTTGCCAAGTTTTATAATCAGGTAAAAAAATTCTGCATTTTTCCCAAATTTCCCCAATTCTTTCATCAGTCAGGTTTTTCCCCATAACCTGCTTTACAGCTTCAGTGCCTGCCCGCTCTATCAGATCAGGAAGACTCATATTATCACACAGCACATCCATATTTTCAGAAGCCACTGGTGTGGAAAGAGAAAAAGAAAGTGAAGAACAAGTACACTAATAGAGTTGCTGTAACCAGAATCAGCTGTAACATTGCACAGTGCTTATGCAGACACCACAGAAGTGGTCCTTGGGGCACATGGGTGTTTTCTCCTTGGCCCTCAATTAACAGGCTCACTTAGCTGCCACTGGGTTGCCTGGAGGGAATTGCTTCCTGCATCTCAGTAACTGCACGGGGGCTATGCTTTGCCTTCTCCTGCATTTTCTTTGTCCCAGGGATAAGCCATTCTACTGTGGCCAGGGTCTAGGGGCAAGTGTCCAGCCTATAGTGACTATGTCTAGCTGTTTAGAGAAATAAACCGAGGGTAATTTGTGTACCCTCCCAACTTTTGGAAAAGTGTTTTGAGGACTTGTCCTTGGTTAGCATGTGAAAGGCTAGTGTGGAAGCCAGAGGACAGACTTAAGTGTGTTTATGGGGGAAAGGAGGGATGGAGGGGAGGGTGACTGCTCTAGGGGCCCCTTAGAGCCATGATAGAGAGCTGAGCAGCAAGGGAAATGTTGAGGGTCCCTATGCAGAGGAATTAAAGAGGCCTGCTAATGCAAGCAGCTCACATTTGGTTTGTGGGTGGGAAAGGCAGGAGTTCCTCTAACCTGGCTCTGGGAATAGTTCTCCCTCTTCTGAGATTGACAGACCCAGATAGGTGACTGATGGCTGGCAGATCTGGGCCTTGTCTCTGGAAATCTTATAGGTACCAGAGTCCAGTTAAGAAGGGTCATGGAGTGTGGGAGATCGGTCCTTGGAGAAGGCTGCATAAGCGGAGATCGTCTGCATAGTGGCGAAGATGAGGGGACGAGTCCAGGTTGGTGAGGCCCTTCTGTAAGACCTGGCCAAAGTAGTGGGGCTGTCTCAGAATCCCTAAAGCAACACCATCCAGGTAAGATTCTGGGCATAGTGTCTACATCCTCCCATGTGAAGGCCAAAGGGGCTTGCCAAGAGGATGGGTGCAGAGGGATAGTAAAGAAGGCACCTTTAAGATTGAAGACAGAAAAGATGGCAGCAGAGGAGGGGATGGAGGGATGGCATGTGTATTGATTAGCAACCACAGGGAAGCTGTCGACAACTGCCTAGGTGTTTTTCTTTTCTTGTTTTCTTTTTTTGTTTTGTTGTTTGGTTTGTGAGACAGGGTTTCTCTGTGTAGCTCTGGTTCCTATCATGGAACCAACTCTTCTAGACTAGGCTGACCTCGAACTTTCAGAGATCTACCTGCTTCTGCCTCTAGAGTGCTGAAATTAAAGGTGTGTACCACCACTGCCTGACAACCTGGGTGTTTTTCTGGAAGTCCTGGCCCAGGTGATAAGCACACTTGGGCTTACTAACACCTCATTGGGGGCATTATGGAGAGAGCTAGTGAGAGTGTAAAAGGACTGCCTGCAGAGACCAGGGAAGCAGTCAAGCTCAGCCATGGAAATCTGCAAGCATGGGGGTGGGAAGTCTTCAGGAGATGGAGAGTGCTAAGTGAGGCAAAGGAAGCAGGTTTAGGATTTATGTCAGCATGAAAGGAAAGATATAAAAGAAACCCTGTCTTTAAAAAAAAAAAGGAAGAAATAAAGGTGGGCCCCCCTGCAGGTGTCATCCAGGGAAGGGAATCTCATGAAGAGATAAAAATGAAAACCCATGCAGATTGACTTCAACAATCTGGATCAGACTTAAGGGAGTCTAACAACAGGCAATTTATTCCCAATGCACTTAAGCCCAGTATAGTTTAGAAAAGAGCTTCTTTGTGTGATACAATCCCCATCGCACAAGGAATCATAATCACATTAAAACCCAGGTCTACCCTTGTTCCTGGGGTTCATCTTGAGGACAGTTTCTGGTCAGCTAACTAAAGCATTCTGTTTGCTCCTGTGCTCCCCCTGCCCCACCTGGTGATTAGCTGTAGGGCATTGACTCCATTGTTGGTGTGATAATTTCCCACCTGCCTGGGCAGAAAGCCTTGTGCAGCAGCTAGGTATATAAGGATTTCCCCAAGGTTGAATAAATGGCATCGGCTGATCTCCTTCGAATGACCCAGGTCTCTTTGTGTGTTCTTTCAATCTCCAGGCCCTTGCCCAACTTCCGTAAGGGTACAGTGTCGTACCAAGTGGTGTAACATCCAAGAAGATGTTTTCTAAAGATAAGCTACCTGTGCTATCTTTAGGGCCTTAGTGTCTGGCCTGTTCTCATTCACAAGGATAGTGTAGAGATCATTTGGGCTGTGAGTCAGCTGTTGTGTTTATTGTGGGAGCTTGGTGGAGCCTCTGGTTATTAGACAACTAGTCACCTCCGGTTTTGCTGTAAAATCTCGATATGACATGACCCAACAGATATCACAGATCACCAGGCTTTTAATCATTAATCATTTTCAATTCACAGCTTTCTGGATGTCAGAGCAGAATTTTCATTTTTCCCATTGGAAAGACAATCCTGGATGCTTAACATTCCTGGTTTCTCTGGAGATCTGTGGACTCAATGACCTTCATGCTATGCTCACAACAGCAAGAGACAGAGAGAGGGATAGGGAAACAGGGACAGTGATAAGGACACGAGAAGCAAAGAAAAAGGAACTGCTTGCTCTTTTAGACAAGGTGAGAAGACACAGAAGCTGAGAGAACTAACCATCCCCTTAACACAGAAAGCATAAACACACCCAGGGACCCCTCCCTTAATGCAATCCCTTTCAGATCTCACAGCTAAGCCAGCCTGAGAGGACGCCCACACCCATGCAACTGCTGGCAGACTTCAACTGCCCAACCTCACTGCTTCCGATCTCTAAATCGGCATAATTTTCTTATTCTTATTTATTCTTTTCTTTGTCCTGGAAACTGTTCTCCACCTGATTTGCATCTGTAAAAACCCCATCTTGTTCGAACGGGGCAAGGGGGGGGGGCCAGGGATGGGGAGGCTCCACTTGAGAAAACCTGAAATGGTCCTATAGCTCCCATGCCACTACAGGACTACTATGCAGGCTTCAGGAACAGGGCCTGGAGATTTCAAATCATACACACACAGAGACAGACAGAAAGACAGAGACACAGAGATACGGACACAGGTCATCCTTGATACAAAAATGCCAAATGCCAAATGCTCAACTTTATTGTGCTCAGGGGTAGTTTATATAGGGATAACTAATAGTCATGCCCAGCTCTCAAGATCTTTCAGTTGCAGACCTCCTTGTCAGAGCAGCTGCAAGGTTTTCTGCAGGCACAGGTGTTTTGCTCAGTTCACTCCAGCAGGCAAACAAAATCAAAGGGCCCGGGATCTATAGCTGCCAACATGCGTTTTCTTTTTCCTTTTATCTCTCTCTAAAATGCCAATGAGATAGTCTGAAGTTTTTGTCTGAAGCATTTTTCAATTCTTTTAGCTTTTTATCTATGAAACTAGGAACTCAAATAGTTGCTTTAGGTATCCAGGTAATATGTTGGGTGTTCATAGGAAAGCTCTTGGCCTCTTTCTTCAGATTTATCTTTAAATGCTGTTTCTAGCTCTCATGTTTTTGGAGATTGAATTGATAAATATCACACTCCATGGAAAAAATGGTTGACAGTCATGACTCAATGACATGCAAGGGCTCTCCTAGGGTTAAATAAATAGCAACACAAGGTTCCTCTGGACTACAGCAGGAAAACTTCCTTCAAACAAACTCACTACTGTGGGGCACAGCAATTGCCCATTGGAAGATTTTTTTTCTGTGGTTTTATTTCTAGAATGTCTTTTTCTTGCTTTGGTATTGTGCCTCCCTGGAAGAAGGAAACAGTCTCATTTCTCTCTTCTGCTTGAGGACAAGGACAGGACAAGATGGCTACGTGGAAAGGCTTGCTTTCTTCTGTTCTTGTCCCACCGTCATCTGTGGGGCTGAAGCCCTGGAGGTGTGAGGTGTGAATTAAGAATTTTATCTCTCTCTCTTCCTTCCACACGGCTCTATATTTCGGGTCACATACATTTACTCCATGTATATATCCTAGTTCACCAAGAGGAGGGAGTGGCTACAACCCAGTAGTGTTTTCTGGGGTCCCTGCTGGTGATAAGGTCAGTTCATTTCTTCTACTGGATCAAAAACATAATATCGGACTTCAGATTTTGAGTTCTTCCATTTTTGAAATGTTACTTTGCTTAATGTATACCATGTACTGAAGGAAATAAAGAGATTCCCTTGTGGACATTCACCTCATTTGTGGCCAGTAGAATTATTGTGTGGTGTCAGGAGGGTGGGGAATCCTCCCAAAATCTCTAGGAACTTACAAGAAGGAAATTCACTTTATACCTGAGAGAGGCAGTCCTACCTTAACCACGCATTAAAAGTTAAAACTACTTCCAATATTGTTGTATGAGGGGAGCGGCATGGCTGTGCCCCTGTACCCGGCCGCCCGCATGGCCCAGCTTAAGCCCCGAAATAATTACACGGAAACTGTATACCTTTTGAACACTGCCTGGCCCATTAGTTCCAGCCTCTTATTGGCTATCTCTTGCACCTGGACTAGCCCATTTCTGATAATCTGTGTCGCACCCCAAGGTGTGCTTACTGGGAAGATTCTAGCCTGCCTCTGTCTGGAGTGCGGGCATCATGGCGAATCCTTCTGACTCAGCTTCCTTCTCCCAGAATCCTGTTCTGTTTACTCCACCCACGTAAGGGTTGGCCTATCAATGAGCTCAGGCAGTTTCTTTATTTTAACCAATGAAATCAACAGACTGATATATGACACTCCCACATCACTTCGCCTTTTTCTGTTTTAACAAAAAAGAAAAGCTTTAACTTTAACATAGTAAAATTACATATAGCAAAACAGTTATCAAGTAAGAATTACAGTTACAATATTTATATCTATTTTATCTTTTATCATAACTAAGGAAAACTACAACTATCTATTCATTCTTCAACTCCATCAAAGACTCCAGAAGGATATAATACTAAACAAGAAATAAGAAAACTCTAGAAATGACAGAGACATCTCGCTGCCTGGACAGTCACCCAAAGTTCCTCTGTACCGTTGGGGCATCCATCTTCAGCCTTCAGGCCCATAGTATCCAGAGACATTTCCATGAAGCAGGAAATTCCAAAGACAGTTCAGTCACTTTTTGCTGTGTCCTGCGTCCTGCAGAATGTCTTGTAGACTCTTTTATGAATCAGGAACCCTGAAAGATCATCTCACCTTTAGGCAAGTTCAGCAGTCCTCTCTCTGTGGGTTCTTTGTGTCCAGTTTATGCAACAGTCCAGGCAAGAGCAGTTTCTTGCCCAAATGGCTACCAAACTCCATAAGGATCCTCTTCGATGCCCATCTTCATCTCAAAGTAGATTGGTGCTGCCAGGAGCAGACGTGTCTCATTGTCATGAAAAACCCTAAGTTATCAAAACATTAAATGCCATATTCTGCAGTCTTTGAAAGACATGAAGAATGCCTATCTAACTGAAATATATCTCCATATATCTAGAAAATCTAACATGACTACAAGCTTGACTATTATTTACGATTATTTAACAACAACCTATATTTCCTAATTATACATTACATTTTAAAAATGAACTATATAATCACAATACCTTAATCAAGATCAGAAATACATATACATGTAACAAAATTGACATTAAAATCCACATCAATGCAAATTATTTATATCTATATCATATCCCCCTTTAAATATAAAAAAACATTTATAAACAATATTTTGGGAACATGGGCACAGTTTTTTCTCTCCAAACTGCTTCCTGCTGAATGGGGCGTCGTTAATTAGATCTTTCATGGTGTAACCTGTGTGCCAGGGTCATCTCAGTTGGCAGTTGAGTGAAGTAATTTTTTGAGGGTATTCACAGCAACCTTTCAGGAGGGCGTGGTCTATCATACCAAATCGAAATAGATGTAATCCACAGGGTCTGGTCCTCTGTGAAAACAAAAGAAGACCCTTTCCGAAGCAACATATCCTTAGACCCAAATTCTGAAGTCATACCCTCATGATATCCATTCTGGTTCCATTTGGCAGCCCATATAATGAAATGTCTCTCTGTACTTAGCTCCTTCATAGTCAAAAATTTTAAAGAAAACACAATGTACATAATCCAGACTCTCTGTGAATTTTCCATTTTTACGTGGCTTATTTTTTACTTTATTTCTCTTAATCTATAACTATCTGTACTCTGTCTCTTTAAAGACTTTACCTTTTTATTTTTAAAGGCATTAACTTTATTTTCTCTCTATATATATTTATTTCTTTCTCAAGCCCTACGTACATTCATCCAACACTGTGATCCATTTAGTGGTCTGTCTGAATCTGTTTTATTGTGAATCTGTAATTTTTTTACTATCCAGGAGCATTTTTTAAAATGTTAAGCACTTCTTAAAAACTTAAGTTGCTTCTTGTACAGTTAATACGGTACCGCCTGCATTCTGCCCAGTAGAAACCTTAAGTGCGCTGTCATTAAGGTAATTACGGTAGTTCCTGCTTGAGACCAGCTCAGTTCATCATGGCAGAGCCGAGCTGCTCCTGCCTCAGAGCCATTTGGTGCCCCTGAGCTGCGCACAATTCCAGGCATACAGCAGTCCAAATTGCCATCAAGCAAGCCAAAGCAGTTTATTCCAAATGCTCCATACAAAAGCTCTGTCTCTCACAGGAGCCAGACAGAGATTGCAATGGCGGCACAGCCCAGAAAGCCGGCATTTTAAAACAGCCAGTTTTTTCCTGTTGCTGAGTCAGGACAATTTCTTTGCGGCATGCAACCCAGAAACAGCAAAAAGCTGTCTTAAATTCTCTCGCTCTCCTTTTTAAGCCCTCTCAGGTTTTATGTGGAGTTCATTAGCACGTGGGCACCAATTTGTTGTATGAGGAGCGGCGTGGCTATGCCCCTGTACCCGGCCGCCCGCATGGCCCAGCTTAAGCCCCGAAATAATTACATGGAAACTGTTTTCTTTTGAACACTGCCTGGCCCATTAGTTCCAGCCTCTTATTGGCTATCTCTTGCACCTGGACTAGCCCATTTCTGATAATCTGTGTCGCACCCCAAGGTGTGCTTACCGGGAAGATTCTAGCCTGCCTCTGTCTGGAGTGCGGGCATCATGGCGAATCCTTCTGACTCAGCTTCCTTCTCCCAGAATCCTGTTCTGTTTACTCCACCCACGTAAGGGTTGGCCTATCAATGAGCTCAGGCAGTTTCTTTATTTTAACCAATGAAATCAACAGACTGATATATGACACTCCCACATCACAATATCCAGGTGGATAACTATGTTTTTCTTTGGATTCACCTTCTTATTTAGCTTCTGAAGGATCACAAATTTTAGACTCAATGTCCTTTATTTATGGCTAGAAACCAATTATGAGTGAGTACATCCCATGTTTATCTTTTCGGGTCTGGGATACCTCACTCAGGATAGTGTTTTCTATTTTCATCCATTTGCATGCAAAATTCGTGAAGTCATTGTTTTTTACCGCTGAGTAGTACTCTAATGTGTATATATTCCACACTTTCTTCATCCATTTTTCCATTGAAGGACATCTAGCTTGTTTCCAGGTTCTGGCTATTACAGATAATGCTGCTATGAACATAGTTGAACATATGCTTTTGTTATATGATAGGGCATCTCTTGGGTATATTCCCAAGAGTGGTATTGCTGGGTCCTTTTGGGAACTTGGGGTTGGGGGTGGGATGGGGGTAAGGGGGATTGGGGAGAGAAAAGTGAAAAAGGGAGAATGGGGAGAGCTTGGGGGAATGGGATGGTTGGGATAATGGAAGGGTAGATATGGGAGCAGGGAGGTATATTTCTTAATTAAGGGAGCCATTAGGGCTGGCAAGAGACCTGACTCTAGAGGGGCTCCAAGGTGTCCAGGGTGATGTCCCCAGCTAGTTCCTTGGGCAGTTGAGGAGAGGGAACCTGAAATGACCCTATCCTATAGCCACACTGATGAATATCTTGCATATCACCATAGAACCTTCATCTGGCGATGGATAGGGATAGAGACAGAAACCCACACTGGAACACTGGACTGAGCTCCTAAGGTCCCAATGAGGAGCAGAAGGAAGGAGAACATGGGCAAGGAAGTCAGGACTGCAAGGGGTGCACCCACCCACTGAGACAATGGGGCTGATCTATTGTGAGCTCACCAAGGCCAGTGTGACTGGGACTGAAAAAGCATGGGATAAAACCGGACTCTTTGAACATGGCAGACAATGAGGGCTGATGAGAATTTAAGGAAAATGGCACTGGGTTTTGATCCTACTGCACGTACTGGCTTCGAGGGAGCCTAGCCTGTTTGGATGTTCACCTTCCTAGACCTAAATGGAGAGAGGAGGACCTTGGACTTCCCACAGGGCAGGGAACCCTGAATGCTCTTGGGACTGGAGAGGGAGGGGGAAAGAAGTGGGGGGGGGGATGGGAAGTGGGGAGGAGGCAGAAATTTTTTCAAAAAAAAGAAAGAAATTAAAAAAAAAAAGCTAAAACTAAAGATATAAAGTTAGCTCCCTGCAACGAAAGTAACTCCAGAGTCATAGTCAGTGCGTCGTGTTTGGGAGAGAAAAATGTGCAGTCCAGGCTGACCTCAGTTCAGACACTCCTGCCTCTATAATATCTTACCGGCCAGTGCCACCACAAAGGGCAGTAGTTCTATTTGCAGTTTTTGATGACATCAGCTGCTCAGTTCTTCACTGTACTTACAGAGGTTGAAGCGAAGTTCTGGGCGCCCCCTCTCGCTCCTTCCGGGAAACGCACTCCACAACGTCGGTCAGCTCCTGGGGGAAAAAAGTCTGCTCTGCCCTCCAGCCAATACCTGCATTCCTGTGCTCACTTGTTCTTCCTCTGCTCTGGGCCCCACTTTCACAGCGGGAGATGGGTGCTCTGAGGAAGGCTCACACGGAGGTGACCTTCCTCGGGGGTGAATCACTGGTCTCAAAACTCAATTCTCGGGGAAACTGCTGGGGGCCCACAACACTGGGACACTTAACACTGACTTCTAAGTGCAGGACTCCAGGAGAGGCCAGCTCAGGATGGGAAGAGATTTCAATAGGAACACTAGTGCCTGAACGCTCATGGTCCTTGCCCAATGCAGTAACAACATCGGAACTAAAGATAAGGATAAGATAGACACAGCTTCAGTGTCTCCCAACAGTTAGGCCTTGTCTCAGAAGGCGTCTTCACCTCACAGCAAGGCTTTCAAATTAGGAAGCCATGTGTGAATTAATTCATTGGTGGAGGCTATGCCCTCATGATCCAATCCCCCTCACTGACTGCATATATCAACTAACACTAAGACTCCTGTGCTCGGCCTCTGCAGGGCACTAGGCATCTAACACAACAGAGGCCATATAGGACTATCCCCTGTGCCCATGAGTTCAGGTCATGTGACTCCTGCAGTCAACTGTAGGAATGTCTCACTGCTGGGTGTGTTAAGAACCAGGGTGTAATTTCCTTGATTTTCTTTACCAAAACAGACAGGTAAAGTCATCTTCCCGTGGATCGTGGAGTGAAATAAAGGCAAAACAGAGCACCCAAGCAACCTCTGTGGGCACAATGTGTGATTCCTATGTATTAGAAAGGAAGTCTCCAGTCTCCTCACCTTCTCCTCTCTCTCCCTTCCACCCTCCCTTCCTACCTCCCCCCACCTCTCTGTCTATCCTGTTTGAGTGTGTGTGTGTGTGTGTGTGTGTGTGTGTGTGCGTGTGTGTGTGTGTATGTGTGTGTGTGTATGCAATCATGCATGCTCTCTGGATCAATCTGAGAAGCTCACCAGCAGGAGCTGGTTTTTGTTTATTTATCTTGGACATTCTGACTTGTATAAAATGAAATCTCAATGTAGGTTTTATTTGCCCTGATAACTAAGAATAATGATCATTTCTTTAACTGTTTCTAAGCCATCTGTGTTCATCTTTTGAAAAATCTCTGGTGAGATGAACACAACACTTTTAAACTGAGTGATTTGTTTATTTGATGCCCTATTTTTGGAGTCCAACACATATTTTAAAATTGGCAGTATATCTGATGTGTGGTTGGTAAAAACATTTTTATTTCTGCAGATTCCCAGCGTCTGAATGCCAGTGTCCTCTACTGTGCAGAAGCTTCTCTGTTTCAAGGAGCCCCACTTATTTATTATTGATTTAGTGCCTGTTCTAACAAGGTCCTGTTCAGAAAGTCTCTTCCTGTGCCAAAGAGCTCAAGGCTATTCAACACTTTCTCTCCCTGCCAGGTTCATTGTATCTGGTTTACTTTGCAGTCTTTGATCCAGTTGAAGCTGAGTTTAGTGCAGAGTGGTAAGAATGAATGAGACTGCATTTCCTGATAGGCAGCCATTCAGTTTGACCAGCACTGTTTGCTGAAGATGCTATCTGTTTTCTCATGCCTATGTATGGTTTCTTTATCAAAAATCAGATATCCATAGGTGTGTGGACTTATATCTCCATCTTCAGTTCAATGTTGATGATCAATGTGTCTGTTTTTATGCCAATACCATGCTGTTCTTATTACTATCTTTCTGGAGTAGAATTAGAGATCTCAGATGGTGAGACTTTCAGCAGTTCTTTTACCATTCAGAACTATTTTTGCTATCCTGGGGTTTTCAAGTTTCCATATACAGCTGAGAACTGTCCTTTCAAGACTTGTGAAGAACTGTGTTGGGATTTTGATGGGGAGTGCATTGAATCTGTAGATTGTTTTATGTAGAAGAGCCATTTTCATTATATCAATCCTACCATTCCCTGAGCATGCAGGAACTTTTCATTTTCTGATATCTTATTCTATTTGTTTAACAGCGCTTTAAGGATTTTTATCATACAAGTCTTTCACTTGTTTGGTTAGAGTTACCACAATATGTTTTTAATCTTTTGAGACTTTTATGAAATGTGTCATTTCCAGGTGAGTTAACTTTTTGTCATTCTACTACTAAAAGTGCTCATCATCTGTAGGAATTTACTAGTACTATTTTTAAAATCACTTGTGTATATTATCATATCATTTGCAATTAAAGATGTGTTTACTTCTTTTTTGCCTGTTGCTATCCCCTGATTACCTCAGTTTTCCTTATTATTCTAGTTAAGAGCTCAAATACTAGATGAACTAGGTCTGGACAGATGGGCGTCCTTCTCTTATTTATGACTTTACTGTGGATGCTTTAACTTTCTCTCCATTCACTTCAGTGCTGGCTGTAGGCAAGCTATACACTGCCTCTGTTGTGTTGACATATGCCCTGTGTATCCATAGTCTCTCCAGAACTTTTACCATGAAAGGATATTCAATTTCATCAAAGGCCTTTTCTTCAGCTAATGTGATGTTCATATGGCTTTTTTTTTTCAGTCTGGATATCTAGTAGATAACATTTATTGATTTGTGTAAGTTGAATGATCCCTGAATCTCTGGGATGAAGCCAACTTGATCATGGCAATTGATCTTTTTGATACTCATGAGATTCTGTTTTCAAGTATTTTAGTGAGTATTTTTTTGCATCTATGTTAATAAGGGAACTTGTTCTACAATACTCATTATTGAAAGCTTTATCTAGTGTAGATATCAGGATAATTGTGGCCGCATAAAAAAGTATTCCTTATGTCTTAATTTTTTGGAATAGTTTGAGGAATGCTGACATTAATTTTTTAAAAAAAAAGTCTTAGAATTCTGTACTGAATCCATCTGGCCGTCAGTTTTGTCACTTGGTGGAGTTTTTATTATTGCTCGTATTTCACTGGGGATTGTAAGTCTGTTTCAATGCTTATCTGCTCTTGATTTTAGTTTGGTAGGTGATATGCATCAACAAATTTATCCACTTCTTTTAGGTTTTCTAATTCAGTGAATTACAGGTTTTTAAAGTATTACTTATTACTGTGGGTTTCTTCGCTATCTGTTATTATACCCCCATTAGTCTACAATTATATTACTTGGAATCACCTCTGTGTGTCTTTTTGTTAATTTGAGTAAGAGTTTATGAATCTTAAACTGATTTCCTCAAAGAGCAAACTCTGTTTCATCGATTCTTTGAATGATTTTTGTTTGTCTCTATTTTATTGTTATCAGCACTGTTTGATTATTTCTTCCCATCTACTTGCTAAGTATTGTAAGGTGTCCACCAGGGAAGAACACTCAGACATGGGTTCAAATGAACAAAAAATCTTTGTTGGCCATCCAGCACCTGAACTGGGTGTTCAGCACCAGGTACAGCAATAATTATTCCTCGGAATGACGTATTGAGCACATAACACACACACACACACAAACCCTCACCTACTGGGTTCACAGACCCCACTTAGTCACTTAGCAGAAACAGGTAGCCAGAAACAAACTACAGGAGTCAGAAACCAAAAGTAATACATTTTGAGACTTTCCCAGAACTGTGGACTTTGATGGATTGTATGCTCTCATTTTGGCAGGAATTGCTGCCTACATGTTGGGATCCAAGACCTGAATGGTACTTCCATCATGGTGTCAGTTGACCTAAGGCTTAGTGACTTACTAAGTTCTGGGAACCTTACACATTCCTCATAGATCTCCTGGATCTTTGGACATTAATTAAATAATGAATTTACCTGGTAGCAGAGAGTTATTTTGTCTCCTTAGAACCATGTGTCAACAGAATTTATTCTGTTTTCCATAGCTGAGTAGACAGTTGAGCAAGCAGGGCCCTGTAGTGAGAGCTGGGAGCAAAAGGATTAATTGCCCAGCCACGGCCTTAAGTAGACAAGGAAAACATAGATTGATACCAATTGTCAGATTCTTGATGTCTCTGCCCTTTATCTTTTCTGAATGCTATTTCTGACCATTTTTTCTAATTATCAGACTGCCATAAAAGAAACAAGTTTCTCCCAGTGCAAAACAGAGACCTGCTTGTCTCATCAAGAGGGGTTCAATCCTCTTTAATTCTGAAAAACATAACTGGTTAAGGAATCTAACTGCACTTCCTAATGGGAATTTTGAAATATTTCAGGTGTATGTCTACCTGAACACTGAGTTTCTGAAAGTATTTATGCCACATAAATAGGGCTGAAGTTCCAACAGCAACGGAGGCTGTGATGGCTGCCCCCACCAACAGGGGAATGAAAATGGAGATGGCTCACAGAACACAGGAAAGTCCAAGTCCAAGACTGACTTGGGCCCTGTCTCCTTCTCCAATATAGATGAACACCTGTGGTATAATATGTTCAAGGTCACCACAGAGTGGGTTCTCCAGTGCTGGCAATACTGATGATATATACTTGATCGAGCCCTAAATTAGTCCAAGAATGCCAGGTAGTCTCTGGACTTTGAAATACACTTGATGCTATTCCTGGAATTGACTTGATGTGTATAGTTACATAAATCTGCATAGGGGAAGTATCTAGGGGGTGTCCTGATGACATTAAATAGGCACCATTGCCCCTGAGATTCGCCCAGGGTGAGATCAGTTGGTCCATTTACAGCTGTTAGGTTTAGAAGCAGAATTTGTTGATTAGTTCCATTCCCAACATTATATGTGGAGTTTGGATCTAGGCATAGCTAGTTGTCTTGACCTATGTATAGTTGGGGACAGTTAAGGAACTGTTTTATTCTTTCTAGCATCCTCAACACAGAGGGGCTGGCTTCTGCTAACTCCTGAACATTTATCTTTGTAGTTTCCAACAGAATCCGTAGTAAAACTGGAATTTAGGAGCTTGCCATCATTGAGGACTTGTATTTTGGTGGTGCCATGATGTGTCAGTTTGGGTCAGTGGACAGGAAAATGATGATTTCTTGTACCTTTTCTATTTGGGGCCACCAATCAACTCCCAATTCATGACACTAAGTGTTTTTATTAATTATAAATATGAGCCTAACTTAGACTTGTCTCTGACTAGCCCACAAACTTTTAATCTCATGGCTACAGATTCAAGCGGCAAGCCTCAGTGGGGGCAGTTTACTTGTGAATGAAAGCTTCAGGTTGCATTTCGGATTAAAACAACATCGCCAGTGTTGAAGAAGGAAGAATGAGCTGTTAGAAACACCATGGAGAAGCAGAGGGCGTAAGTGTGCCACCAATGAGATTCCAGTCGCGCCTGACCGGGTCATTTTCAAAATACTCTCTATGTGCCCCTCAGGTTTTATTTAAATATTTATTTGAATCTCCTTTGGCACGCAGCGGTACAAAACAGATTTGAAACAAATGCAGGTATAGTGTACTGTCCAGCGACTGCATTCCCTTAAATGATATGTTGCTTTTTGTTAAGCTCCTTGACTTAGGAAGTCCTTCAGCTCGTTTTTGGCAAGTGGCAGTCCTGTATTTTCGATTTATGTTTAAATCCGGGCGTTTTTTCTCTGATCGTGGGCTGTATGCGAGAGGCAGAAATGGGTAGGGATTTATCAAGGTAAGGAAGCAAGAGTCCCAAACAGGGTGGGACTTTACTCCCCCCACAGCTGGAGTCAAACATGACAGTTCTATCTGAGAGTAGTGAGAGTCAGGATGATTTGAGTTTTCCCCAGGTGCCCTATGCAGCTTTCATGGACTGAGAGGCTTTCGAGTTAACTTTCTTCGTGCGACTCGACATTTTATAGGCACCTGATCCGGGGATCAATGAGGACGGATTCCTAGAAATGCATTTCTGGGTGTTTTTGTCTTTGTGCAAGCAGCATAGGGTGCACTCACTCACACAGCTTCTGCAGCACAGGCTATACCACACACCTAGGGCTGTGGCTCCAAAGCCACAAATTGTATAGCATATTACATGCTTAATTATGTACTGCATTGAAACACAAGAGTGCTTGTATATGAAAACATTTCTAAGTACAGAAAACCTCCATCAAAAAAAAAATAATAATAAAATAATAATATTCCACAATAGTTTTCTTTCTCGGGCTATGAAGGGACTAGTGTGCTCCCAGGAGGATTCAGCTTCATGATGGCACAAAGCAAGGTGTTATTTGCCTGGCTTTTGGCAGCTTGGGGCTGAGGGGTGGAGTCAGGCAGGCAGGGTACTGAATAGATCATGGCCCTTTTTCTTTAACAGTGGACCCACAGTTCCAGGGGTTTTTCCTCCTCTCCATGATGAAGCAAACCATCCCCCCAATAGCATCTAGGTGAAATATTTTACAGAAATCTACCTGGAATGTGGGTGGTTGTGTATCAGTGGATAGACTGGCTATGAACTTCCTGATTCCAGTCTTTCTTAATCTCCTTAAAGAAATTCTTGGCATATGAAGGGTTGGGGTCTTTTCCACTAATGACAAAAAAGAGAAAATAGAACAAACATATTATATGGCCCATGTCAGTCTTGTCTTTAGGGAGTCAGAGGACCTGTTGATAGCACCTCTGTCCTTATGATGTGTAGTCTACCTATGCCGGGGTCACCAGGGCACAGGGGACACCGGTGATGCTGTAGCAGTGTGAGGACCACAGGGTTTGAGACTTTCCATATTTGTTCAAGACTCCCTGTCAGGATTTCTTTACCCACACAAGGTTGCCAGGCTGGAACTTGTGGTCAGGCTCCAGGCAAACATGCAGCCTCGCAAACTGTCAGATGAATGGTCCCTGTGACTCTCGCAAGACATGCATGGACATAGGGATGGAATGATTAGGCATTTCTGTCTTAGGAGCTTCTTCATATGGCATGCATCTCTCTCTTAGGAGAGCAAAAGGCACGAAATTGGTTCAGTATTCACCAGTCTAAAGGACATGCTTAGAAAAAAGTTTCCTTTCTATTTATCCTTCCTGTCTTCCCCTGAGCTTTGTATCCTATATGTAGTTTCCAATCGATATCTAGGACCTTAGCCAGATTTAAGAAAACGTTGTCAAAGAAGACCTGGCCGTGGTTTTATCCCAGGCAAAGGAGAGACCTCAATCTGGGAATTATATCTGGACCTGAGTCGTTCAGCTGTTTTAGTTGCCTGCAGATGGGTAGCGGGGTAGAGTCTGATGATCATCTGCCTTCTGACAAAGGCATGGAGTACAGGTCCCTCATTCAGGAAGAAACACCATCCACTTGTCTTCTGTTGAGTATCTTTTCTTTCTGTCCACTTGATCTCTTTGTATATAGATTGGGATCTAGTGAAGTTAAGGTTCAGGCAGGGTAACCAAGATCTGAGAGGCCTCTCTGCTTCCAGAGCCACTGTCAGGGTAGCGATATTTGCTGCTTTGTTCCCTGGATCTTTGGAGATTCCCTCTGGAGGCCTTTACACTAAACAATGGCTACCTCTCTTGGCAAACATATGACATCTAACACAGCCAGGATATTTTTGTTGTTGTTTTTGTTTATTTATTCTCAATGTGAGGTGAGAACCCCTCTCTCTATTAAGGGTCCCATGGACATGGGCTATGACAAGTGAATAGCAACTGTCTGTGTCCACAGGGACGGCTTTGTCCTTCTCCCAGTGAAGAGCTGGGTTAAGGCCAGAAGCACAGCCCTTTATGCAGAAGCCCCCCATGTGAGGGACTGGACCCACATCTTTGTGGCTAAGGTAAAGTCTGATGCCCCAACATGGCTGTTCTGACCTTGAACAAAACTTCTCCCATTCAGTATCTCCTCAGGTCTGGTGCTGGACTGCACTGACCACTTTCAGAGCTGCAGATGCCAAGGAGCCCAAGTGCAAGGACAGAGACTCCTCATCCTGTTGCAAACAGGGTATTCTCACCACAGACAAGGAGGCCATGATGATGCTTTATGAACTTAAAGTTTTTATTGAGCCACACAGATTTAACCAGGGTCACACACACTTGGGAGTGTAAGTCTATAATCAGCAATGAACTTAGTGAGCAGAGACTTTACAAAGGCAAAACACACAAGTCTGGCACATTCCACTAGTCCCAAACACTTAGCAAGTCCCAAACCTTTGTATCTCATTGCACTTCCACACAGTTGGAACAGCCATTCTGAAGGCATGGACCTTTGGTTATGGCTTTAGAATTTCACTGTCAACTACATGTTTATGAACTTAACACAACATAAGAAAAACCTATGGCAGAGCTGAGACCAGAAAAACCGTTTTCTTCATAACCTTTTTCATGACTCACAGGACCTTTGCCTGTCCTTCCTTGTCACCATATGTCACTGTATTTGTCAGGGTTCTTTAGAGCAACAGAACATATAGAATGAATCTTCTCTGACTATTGGAAGAGTATTTATTAGAATGACTTACAGGCTGTGATCCGGCTAGTCCAGCAATAGCTTCCTATGAACACAATGTCAAAGAATCTAGAAGTTGCTCAATCTATGAGAATAGAAGTCTTAGATGGTCTTCTGTAGATGCTGGAATCCTGAAGAAGTAGGAGCTAATGCAGTGATTCTCAACCTTCCTAATGCTGGGAGCCTTTCATATAGTTTTTCGTGTTGTGTTGGCCCCAAATCCTAAAATTATTTACATTGCTACTTCATGACTGTAATTTTGCTACTGTTTTGAATCATAATGTAAATATCCAATAAGCAAGATATCTGATATGTGACCCCAAAGGAGTGGAGACCCATTGGTTGAGAAACACTGCTCTAATGCCAGTATAGGAATGGACCTGCCAGCATGAGGAAAGCAAGCAGGCAAAGAGCAAGCCCTGCTGCGCCTGTCAATCATGTGACCAAGAGCCCACCCCTCAGCATGGCTGATCCACCTGAAGCCATGTTAAGGAGGCTGCAGGAGACAGTCTTTCTCTACTGAGATAATGTGCTTTTCCTTCCCTGGAACTCCACTCTGTGGTCACCTGTGGAGCTGCACCAAGCAGTCTGTGAAGCTCGCTGGCTTTTCTGAGTTCTAAATCAGAAGACCTGTGCTTCTCCGTGTTCTGATTCTCTGTCTCTTTAAGATGCTGGCCAAAGGCAGACTTTTTTAATTCTCTGGACCCACCTTACTGCTTGCCTTCATGTGACTCCTTTCTCCTCATGGTTGAATGAATGTGTTTGACTTAACAGGCTTTTTCTCTTTGTGTTTCCTCCTTTCTTCTAGTTATACATTAAACAAAGACGCCCTTTGTATTCAGTGCATTAGAATTTTTTACAGCGTCTCTCATCTTTAATCAGGTAATCTGCACTCTTACTTTCAATGTCTCCAGTAAAAACCATTAGACTGTTTCACTCCTGAAGGTTATTTGTTTCTTTACCTGCATATGGAGCTCTTCTCACTTGCTGCCTTGCTATTTCTTTAAAATTTAAATTCAAAGTGTTTATAAAGGAAAATCTTAAGTATATACACACTAGATAAAATGGTATGATATATTGTGTCAGCGCTGGCTTCTCTCAAAGAACTGGGAGTTTTGGCAAGAGGAATAAAAGAACATGGTATCAGCTACAGAATATTTTGCTTACATGAAAATCACCCACAGTCCTGATGAACTTGACTCTTTGCATTGTTTGAGTGCTGATTTTTAGGATACCCAATATTCCAGTCAGGACTTGCCCATAATCCTAAATTTACATTGGTTCCCCATAAGATTATCAGCACCCCCAATTAGCAGGAAGTAACCTGGAAAACTATACTCACATTCCCAAAAAAATGGACTCTGAATGCTTGTCTTTGTTTAGAGTGTTTGTTATAATTGTTATGAATAATGATCAGGAAAAATGCTAAATAAAGGAGAGTAGATTTAGAGTTCTTGTTTTGAAAAAAAATGGGGAAAGTACTTTGGGACAATGGTGTTTTACCCTGTAAAGATTTGCCATTTGTATTGGTTAAATAAAATGCTGATTGGCCAGTAGCCAGGCAGGAAGTATACGCAGGTCAACCAGAATAAGAGAATTCTTGGAAGAGGAAAAGCTCAGTCTGCAGTTACCCAGATGCAGAAGAAGCAAAATGAGAATGCCTCACAGATAGAGGTACCAAGCCATGTGGCTAACACAGACAAAAATTACGGGCTAATTTAAGGTGTAAAAATTAATTAATAAGAAAGCCTGAGCTAATAGGCCAACCACTTTACAATTAATGTGGGCCTCTTTGTGCTTCTTTGGGACTGAATAGCTGAGGGACCAGACAGGACAGAAACCTCTGTCAACAAGCATATTCCTCCTTTTTATTTTATTAAGCTGCACCTTCAGGCCAACATGAGCTCTTTCAACAATACCTTGTCCTTGAAGAATGTAAGATATGCCTGTTTTATATTCAACATTCAACTGAGAGCAAAAATGTTGAAATGATTTACTAATATATCCAGAACCATTATCAGGTTTTAATATCTTTGGTATCTTCATATTGGAGAAACATTTCAGGCAATGAGTAATTATATGTTTTGTAGCTTCACCAGACTGTGTACTAGACATTAAGAATCCTAAATAAGTATCAATCATTATCTGCACATACTTTAATTTTCCAAATTATACAATATAAGTAACATCCATTTGCCATAAATGGTTAGGAAGAAGGCCTCCAGGATTTACTCCAAAATGAGGCACAGGTAAATATTGTGGGCATATATCACACTGCTTGACAATTTGACGAGCAGTTTCTCTAGCTGATCCAAATTGCTTTCTAAAACTTTTACTTTTCTGATAATGTAAAGCATGTAATTGTTGAGTAAACTCAACTTGAGATAAAGCAATCAATTTAGTAAATTTATCAGCTAAGGCATTATTAATAGACCAGGAAGGTTTGAATGTGATCTGATGTGACCCACAAAGAATGGTAATTTTCTTTGATGAAAACATCTTGAATTTGTTGGAATAAAATTCTAACTTGATCATTATTCATTTTAATATATGGGACAGTTTCTAAACCCCTTAGGTTAAGGCTGTTCTACAATATTCTTAGATCCTTTACATAAATGTTCTTTAACATTCGTAGTTAAGAGAGAGAAACCTGTATAAGGACATGTAGGATCCCTTTTTAAGATTTTTATCTCATCGTCAGAAACCTATATTTTGAATTATATCTCATCATCAGTATCTGGTCTGGCATCATTATCAGATGATTTTACAATAACATCTTCATCAAGCGGTTCCTTTAATGAAGCAAATGACTTATTTTACTTTTACTTGATTTTCGAAGCAATTTCAGTCTTTCAGGATGAAGGTCTAAACTGTACCGAATAAATGTCTAGAGGTTAAAAATATCTACTGGGATTTTCTCTAGACCATGCTCATCATAATATTGCTATATTTTAACTTGAATACACTGCCAAGAATCTGCATCCAAGGTTCCCTGCTCAGGAAATCAAGGACAAATCTTTTCAATGAATTCTAAAAATTTACAGTTGCTGACGCCCCTACCTTAGAATCTTTGGCTTTTAAAATATCTTTAAGCAAACGTACATACAGCTGTTTACTATTTCCTTGGCCCATAATTATTTTTACACTTATACTCAAGTTACTTCTTATTTAGCTTTCACGCTGCACAGCTAACCTTGTTGTATTATTTACACTGTGTATTTACTTACCTTTATGTTTACTACACATGGCTCCTGGATAAGTTTCCCACAGTTCCACTTTTCTGAGTGTACTCTTAATCTGCTGTACCCATCACATTAATCCCATGCTCCACCCACATTGGGTGCCACTGTGCTGGACTTCACTCCAGCAGGAATCAACAGGGGTAACCTGGGAGGCATGTTTGAGGTTAAGAAAGTGGCAGATTGAGAGAAGCCTAGAGGAAACACAGGATAGACCAAGATGATTGAAGTTCCTCCAGCCCCTTGTTTATTCCTCAATCAGTATATATACTAATTACAGGCAAAAGGCAGCACAACAAAAAAGCAGTACAGTCAGTTAACTGCCTCACTGCACTGTCCTTGGGAAGAAGCATAAGCAGATGCATTATCTCTCACAAGAATTCAACTAGCAGCTTCTATCTCTAAAGCAGAGTACCTCTGACTGGCTTACACAGCCCAGATCTTAATAAAGTAATGAGCTCTTTCATGTGTACATATTATTCTTTCTTATGTGCTAATACAGATGTTAATCACAGCCCTCAACTGGAAAAAGTTGAGCAGGCAAGCTTGACTTAAATGACTTTATTAAGTCACAATTGACTCCAGATGGAAACTGAGTCTCATGTGGGCTACCACATCCATGCAGCAGCTGAGGCCATGTTCATCCAGTTGTGTTCTGGAGGTAGTATGGACCAAGAACATCAACATGGTTAAGAACATCGACATGGTTTAAACAAAGGCTTCATCATGAATCAGGGACACCAACATGAACTGTGGACATCAACAAGGCCTTTGGTGATATCTCAGACCAGGGGCACCAACATGGGCTCCAATGGCAACATGAACCATGAGCAACAACAAAGGCAGTAACACAAACCACTGACATCAGCATGACCCCCAATGTGGAGACCTAAAAATGTGAGCTTGTTCCACCTTGTCTGAAGGTCAGAGAGTTTGAGCTCATTTTGCTCTCTCCAATTGTTGACAACAAGTATGGCTACACACCCTCACCTAGGGTGTGATTATTTGGGGCTTTGGACATTAAGAAGGCCCATAGAGGTAGGTTCACTTTACCCTGACCAAAAGTCAAAGAATTCAGGCATATTTATGCTCCTTCTTTTGAAATAGAAGATTTGATTTAGGAAGGAGCTGCCTTCCAGAAAACGTAGTCTAAGTGTGTTCACTGCATAAACAGCAGAGTGTTGGTGGAGGCTGCTCATTCATTATCTGGACACCCCGACCCAAAATAATCACCCAGAACTCTATTAATTTCAACATTGCTTGGCCTATTAGCTTATTCATATTTCTAGCTAGCTCTTATATCTTAAATTTCTATTAATCTGTGCATCACAGCAAGGTATTGGCCTACTGGCAAGGTTCCAACATCTGTTTCCTCCTGCAGCTATATTGCATCTCACTGACTCTGCCTTCTTTCTCCCAGCATTCAGTTTAGTTTTCTAGCCTAGCTCTATTCTGCACTGTCAAGACACAAGGAGCTTATTATTAACCAGTGGCATTCACAGCATACAGAGTTGAATAATGATGGGGCAGAGTCTTCTGTTTTGTGTTGATTTCATTGGTTAAATAAGGAGACTGCCTTGGCCCTTTAGTAGGACAGAAAATTAGGCAGTTGCCATGATTCTCCCACTAGACACAGACACAGGTTAAGATCTTTCCTGGTAAGCCACACCTCATGGGTCTACACAGATTATTAAAAATGGGTTAATCGAGTTGTGAGAGTTAGCCAATAAGAGGCTGGAACTAATGGGCCAGGCAGTGTTCAAAAGAATACAGTTTCCATGTAATTATTTCAGGTAAAGTTAGCTGGGTGGTGGGAAGCAGCCTGCTGCTCCTCACTACAGAATACCACATCAAGAATGCTTAACTTGAGATATAGTTCCTTGATGTTTCAAGATATTGGAGCAAGTAACTGTTTTGGTTGTCCATTCTATAATGTTAAAGAAGGCTTTTGTCTTCTCTCCCACAAGTGCACTTATAATTCATCATTCAGTATTTGCTGAGTTGCCTTCCCATCACTGTGTCTCGGTATTTCTTTTTTTATGTCTGCTGTGAGACAATCACTTTACCCTGTATGTAGGGTCAAGCCCGCCCATTTTGGGGGCGGGCTCGCCTCAGGCGAATGTTTTACTGATAAATTTGGGAGCACAGCTGCGGCCCCTTCCCTGCTTCCTGTTTCTGTGCTCTGTGGGAACCCTGGTTGCGTGAGTCTGTTCTTTGCATTAAAGTTGTATAAACTTATAACAATTTGTCTGTATTAATTCAAACCGCCTTCATTTGGTGCCCAACATTGTGGCAGATTTGCCCCCGCCCCCGTAGCCCGCTGCGCCCACAGCAGCTCCCAGGCGGTCGCACACCTCCCCCCACAAGGGCCTGCCCGAGCCGCCCGCAGCCACGCACCAACCCTGCTGCGGTGCCAGCCCGCGGGTCCCGGGCCACTGGGAGCCCACATCTCCCCGTCCATTCATCCACCGCGCTGCGCGTCCCAGCCGCATCTCCCCCCCCCAGCAGCCCTCAGCTGGTGCTTTGTTCAGCTTGCCCACCGGCCGCTTGCTAGCTGGCTGCTCGCTAGCCGCTAGTGCTCCAAGGCTCACAGCACACTTCCGGGTGCCGCTTTAAACTCCTCCCTCCCTGCCTGTGGTTTGCAACACAAACCGCCACAGCAGCAGAGTTGGTCTGATTCAAAGTGACCCCTCCCACACCCAATCTAACTCGTCAGGCAGATAAATAAATTTTGGTTTTGAGTTGTTTCAGACCGGCTCTCCATGTGGACTCAAGTGGACTCTTCCGCTACCTCTGGCAGGAACCAGTCATTGCAGGTAAAAAAAATTTTTTCATAAATAAAATGTCTGAGAATATTACTTTTCAGGATTGTAACAGTCTTTTTGACTGTGCCATGTGGGAGATCTTACAAGAGGTGTCCAGCACCCCACATCTATGCATTCTTCTGGGATTAGTAATTTGCCTTAGCACTAAATGGTTTGACAGCAAAGATAGGATAGAGTCATTAAGAGACGAATCCAGGATTCTTAAGGCAGAAGCTGCACATCTGAAAACTATTGAAGACGAATCCAGGATTCTTAAGGCAGAGGTTGAATGTCTGAAAATTATTAAGCATGACAATGATCTTCTCAAGAATCAGCTTGAAGTTTTACAACTTCAAGAACAGATCTTTGTTTAATAAAACTCTGTTAACTAATTTAGAAAAGGTTCAGGTTGATATTTAGGAGAAATTCATTACTATGGAAGAGGGAACAGCTGAGTTGGACCATAAACTCCAATCCCTTTCTGTAGGAACTGAAACATTAGTGGCTGATATTAAGGAGAAATTCATTAATATGGAAGAAAGAACAAATCATTTAAATCTTAAATTTCAGCAGTCACTTTCTGAAGGGATTAAAACATTAACTGAGAGAATCAAAACTGGTGAATATGACAATCGAATTTTGTCTAAAGCTTATGACAGATTGGCAGAAAGATTGTCAATACAAGAAGGCACGGTTTATGCCATAAAAATTATGTTCAAAGATGAGAACTTATCTCTAATGGACAAACTTCATACTTTAGAATCCTCAATGAAGGCTTTGTAACATAATTCTGGACAGGAGATTCAGACATTGCAGAAGGCAATGGTAAATAGAATTGAAAAGATTGAGGAATTTCTAAATTCTGATGAAGAAGAACAAATGGTAGACAGGCAAATTTTAACTACGTCTGTGGGTAAATCCCTCCGGGACAATTTCCACAAAGCTCTACCTACAGCTTTACCTGCCTTTCCAATAATAACAACAGAGAAGGTGATTGGTTTCAGAAATCCTAGGGTCATCAAGGAGGATACATGGGAGCCTATCCGTATGAATGATCTCAAAGAAATTAAACAGGCTGTCATGACTTTTGTGATGCACGCCTCTTTTGTTAAAGAGATGATAAAATCTTGGGCCACGACAAGCAGAGCAACTATTTCGGATTGGCTCCAGCTCAGTTCTGCAGTACTTGAGAGCGGGCCACAATTAAAATGGAAATGCTTATTCAGGCAAGAGGCTAGATGTTTAGAACAGCAAGAAAAGGCGAAGGGAAGTGACATTTCCATAGATAAAATTCTAGGTGAACGACTCTTTTCTGACCCTCAAGAACAAGTTAATTTGGATGAAAACACACTCTTCCTGTGCACTACAGCAGCCTTAAATGCTTGGGACAGGGTACAAGACCCAGGACAGAAAACGGAATCATTTGTCACCATTAAACAAGGTCAGAGAGAACCCTTTAGTGATTTTTTACAAAGACTTACTAAGGCTGTGCAAATAGGGATACCTGACCCTGACACAAGGCGTAAAATGATTGAGACTTTGGCTTATGAAAATGCAAATGTGGAATGCAAAAAGATTTTGGGGCCTTTAAGGTTCAGATCAGCACCCTTGGAAGAATGGGTCTTACATACACTGGATGTTGATACATTTGATTATGGCACTGAAGCATGGGTAGAAGAAGCAATTTCCAATGGTAAAAGGAGACACCAGAATACCAAATGTTTTAATTGTGGCAAAATGGGTCATATGAAAAGGAATTGCAAACAACAGACTTTCAGAAATAATAATAATGCATCTTCTAGAAATAAAAGAAATAGGAAGACTCAGCCTTCAGGTTTATGTAGAAGATGTAGAAAGGGCAGACACTGGACGAATGAATGCAGATCTACAAGGGATAGACAAGGCAACCTGATACAGATGGGAAACGTGAGAGGGGGGCCTCACAGGCCCCCATGGCACACATGGTTCAGTCATTTCCAGTTTCAGCGGAGAACGTGCCTCGTCAGGACAGTTAGGAAACCCCATGCCTACTGTTACAAACAATAATGATCAGAAAGATGAGTTACGTGTGTTTTGGCAAACTTCTATAAATGATCAAAGACCTAAGCTGAGAGTATGTGTAAATGGCATTTTTATTACTGGCCTGCTGGACACAGGTGCTGATGTATCATTACCCCCAGAATCTTGGCATCTGTATTGGCCTCTTCAGAATGTAAATGTTCAGCTCCTGGGAATTGGAACCCTATCTCGAGTAAGACAGAGCACGAGATGGGTTGAATGTATAGGGCCTGAGGGACAAATAGGAAAATTAAGGCCACCTGTAGCCAATATTGCAATGAATTTACGGGGTCGTGACCTATTACAACAATGGAATACCCAAATTAACATTCCTGCTACTTCTAGAGCCTATATTTCTGAAAATAATATTAAAAGATATTACAAACGGAGAAAACTGGCCATTCGGGCCGTACAAGACCGAGCAATTGAAGTCCCTTCAGAGATACCAACAGCCTTGCCTCTAAAATGGTTGACTGAGAAACCAATATGGACAAAGCAATGGCCTCTAGCTAAGGAAAAGTTACAGGCTTTAGAACAGCTGGTACAAGAGCAATTAGATGCTGGACATACAGAAGAATCTACCAGCCCTTGGAATTCTCCTGCATTTGTGATTAAGAAAAAATCAGGTAAATGGAGAATGGTGACAGATCTCAGAGCTATCAGCAAGGTTATTCAACCTATGGGCCCTCTGCAATCTGGAATCCCTTTGCCCTCTTTATTACCAAAAGGATGGCCTCTTGTAGTTATTGATTTAAAGGATTGTTTTTTCACTATACCTTTACAAAAAGAAAATAGAGAAAAATTTGCCTTCACAGTACCTACTTACAACAATTCTCAACCTTCCAAGAGGTATCACTGGGCCGTCCTCCCCCAGGGTATGTTAAATAGCCCCTTCTTGTGTCAATATTTTGTGAACCAACCATTGCAAATAATACACAAGAAATTTCTTAAATCTGTAATATACCACTACATGGATGACATATTGTTATCCGATCCTAACATGGATACCTTGAACAGACTGTTTGAAGAAATAAAGATACTTTTACCTAAATGGGGATTGCAAATTGCTCCTGAAAAAATACAGAAGGGAGATTCTGTTAATTATTTAGGTTATAAAATAGGTTTGCAAAAAATTAAGACACAAAAGGCAAAAATTAGGAGAGATCACCTACGGACTCTTAATGACTTTCAAAGACTGTTAGGAGACATTTCCAGTCTACGACTAGCTATTGGGATAACACCTGATCTAATAATTCATTTGAACAAAACCTTGGAAGGTGATAAAGATTTAAACAGTCCCAGAGAATTAACAGCTGAAGCAGAAAAGGAACTGACAATGATTGAGGAAAAATTACAACAGGCACATGTGGGCAGGGTGAATCCAGAGCTCGATTGTATTCTCGTCATATTACCATCAAAAATTTCTTCTACAGAAATTTTAATGCAGAGAGATGATATTATCTTGGAATGGATCTTTTTACCACATAAACCAAGTAAGAAGCTGAAAACTTATGTGGAAAAAGTCTCTGAGTTAATTATAAAAGGCAAGCTGAGACTTCGTCAACTAGCAGGCATAGACCCAGCAGAAATTATAGTGCCTTTCACTGCTGATGAACTAAAGAAATTATGGGAAGATAATGAACCATGGCAAAGAGCTTGTGCTAATTTTTTGGGAGACATTAATAACAACTATCCAAAAAGCAAGAGGCTTAACTTCATAAAAAGAACTTCTTGGATCCTTCCTCGAATCATCCGTGATGCTCCAATAACTGGAGCCCGTACATTCTATACTGATGCCAATAAAACAGGGAAGGCAGGTTACAAATCAGAAGACTTGGGTAAGGCAGAACAAAGTCATTATGATTCTGTCCAGAAGGCAGAATTATATGCCATTCTTATGGTGCTAAGGGATTTTAAAGAACCTATTAATATAGTTACTGATTCACAATATGCAGAAAGAGTTATTTTACATATTGAAACTGCTGAATTTATACCTGATGATACAGAACTAACCTCGTTGTTTATCCAGGTTCAAGATTTGATCAGGAACAGGCTTTGCCCCTATGTCCATAACACACATCCGATCCCATACGGGTCTGCCAGGTCCTCTAGCACAAGGTAATGCAGATATTGATCAATTATTGATTGGTAGTGTGCTACAAGCCTCTGAATTTCATAAAAAACATCATGTTAATAGCAAAGGCTTGAAGAAAGAGTTTTCTATTACATGGCAACAAGCTAAGGAGATTGTAAAGAAATGTCCTACTTGCTCTTTCTATAACCAAACGCCACTGCCAGGAGGGGCTAATCCAAAGGGCACCCATAGGAATGAAATCTGGCAGATGGATATGTTCCACTTAGCAAAGTTTGGCAAATTGAAGTATGTTCACCACACCATTGACACTTATTCAGGCTTTCAGTGGGCAACTGCTTTAAGTTCAGAAAAAGCTGATTCAGTAATCACTCATTTATTAGAAGTCATGGCTATCATGGGTATACCTACACAGATAAAAACAGATAATGGTCCTGCTTATGTCTCTAGGAAAATGAAACGGTTTTTTGACTATTACAATATCAAGCATGTTACAGGTATACCATAAAATCCTACAGGTCAAGCAGTCATAGAAAGATCAAATAGAACTATAAAGAATATGTTGAACAAACAGAAAGGGGTGGAAAACACCCCCAGAAATAGGTTACATAATGCTTTGTTAACCTTGAATTTTCTTAATGCTAATGAGAAGAGAAAGACAGCTACAGAAAGACACTGGATAATGGAAAAGTCTACTGAACTAAATCAACCAGTTTATTTCAAGGATGTGCTGACCTCACAATGGAAGCCAGGAGATGTGCTGCGTTGGGGAAGGGGTTTTGCTTTTATCTCCACAGGTGAGGAAAAATTGTGGATACCGTCAAAATTAATAAAGGTTCGGTATGAAGAAGAGAAGCCATTTGGAAAAGATAAATAACATTTCATTCACAAGGATGGCGAGCATACTGATGGTAAGGAATACAGATAGGTTGGGGGCAGGGTTCTTTTCTTATCTCCACAGGAAAATACTGATCTTCAAAGAATTTAAGGGACCCTGAATATTTAATTATTGGTGGATGGAAAATAGTTACAACCTACTAAGGATCAGTAAGTATTGATTTTTATATGTATATCTATATGTTTTATTGAACACTTCTTTATAAATATGTAGAGCTGGTTTTGGAGTTGGACTATGGCTCAGTCCCTCTTCAATTCCAAGCCTGTTGATAAGAGATATCTCAGAGTTTCTGTCTCAGATCAGGAGCCATGAAAATGGGAAAGAATAAGAATAATTATATACTTGGTAAACTTTCTTTGCTTTTTCTCATATCTGTGTCTTTCTTTATATGTCAGTATGTGTCCTTGTTGTTAATGTTTAAATTACCCATAACAAACAACAAATTTTCCTACAGTAATTTTTGAAGTTTTCAGGATAAAGATGGGGCCCCACAATATTAACTCAATCTGGTTTTTATGACGTCATGATTATATATATATATTCCTTTTTTAAGCGTTAATATTAGACTTGTTTTTTGGTACCAACTGCACGAGACAATTTCCCGAATGGTGCACATTTTTGACAACACTCTGGTTGGACCTTCTCAAGACGCACAGAGACTAGTTACAATTTTCTTAGGTCAAAGGTTAATTTGGGAATTTTACCATCATTTGCTTTCACAGGAACCCCCTAAGAAGAAGGTCGCCCCCATGTCAGCTTGAAGCAATCTTAGAGAACGACGTCCCCTCTCCCAACAGAGTTTGCCCTCAGGGTTAGGGACATCTTTTAGTGATTGGTTTGGGGTTGAGGAGATGGGGAGATGTTTATGGAATTAGGGGTATATTCAAAAAAAAAGAGGGGGATTAACTGGTTTGATGGGATGATTGGTATTTGTGAGTAACTGTTTTAGAAAATTGTATTGGTAGTGTTTCCTGTATATTGATATATTGAATATTGAATGTGAGTGTTCCTACCTCCATTTTTGTATAAGAGTATGCTTATATTGTATTGATATATCTACCATATTACAATGTACATTTCTACCTCTGATACTATTTATGTAATATCATTGTTTACATTTGTTATGTAATGACATTGTTTACAGATGAAGATCATTGTCTTCATATATTGCACAGTTGTTTATTCTCTTAGTCTTCAAGTTAGATAGGTATTGAGAATTATATGTTTGTCATGTTTATTTTTAGGTTAATCAGGTCTTCTAGTTACATAGAGATTATATTTAGTATAGATAGTATAATCTTCAGCCTCTTTGAAGAGCTATAGAAAATGGCCTTTAATCTAACCTAGAATTCTGTGCCCATGAGACACAATTACTCCTGGCAATGCCACTCTACTCCCAAGAGAATGTTGAGCACCAAAGACACTCCACTGGGAGCTTGTCTTCTTGGCAGAACTGGCCTTTGGGTTAAGAAAAGCCCATACCTCAACTACTGACAAAGATATGAAACAGGGTTGTCTTATCTTACCAAGACAGGGTAGGATAATTCTAAGAAAGTTCCTTGCATTTGATAATGGCATGTCAGTTATGTTAGGCCTTAGCCAAAGTTGGTTGACTCAACATTGCAAACGAGAATTTGGGTGATTGCCCAGGTAGTCAGTTGTCTCTGTCATTTATGGCACATTTTGGATATCTCTCATTTGTTAAGTAATATTTATTCCCTTCTCAGATCTTTGACGGAGTTGAAGATTATATAATTGTAATTATTCTCTACATTATTTAGACTCTTTGAGATAGAATGTCTGGTAAAACTTTTGTTCTCAATATTGTTGGTTATATTTATTATTTGTTATTATTGTTTATAGTTGTAGTTGGTTTAGTTCTGTCTTATTTAGACAAAAAGGGGGAGATTTAGGGCAAGCCCGCCCATTTTGGGGGCGAGCTGCGCCTCGGGCGAATGTTTTACTGATAAATTTGGGAGCGCAGAAGCTGTGGCCCCTTCCCTGCTTCCTGTTTCTGTGCTCCTTGGGAACCCTGGTTGTGTGAGTCTGTTCTTTGCATTAAAGTTGTATAAACTTATAACAATTTGTCTGTATTAATTCAAACCGCCTTTGCCTGTAAACATTTGTTTCTTGTACTTGTTTAATAAAATGCTTATTAGCCAGTAGCCAGGAAGGAATATAGCTGGGGCGACCAGGCAGGAAGTAGAGGTGGGGCAATGATTACAGAAGAATTCTGGGAAGAGGATTCTGTAGTCTGCAGTGATTCAGACACAGAACAAGAAAGATGTGACTGCCTTGACAAAAAAGGTGCCGAGCCACGTGACTAACATAGACAAGAAGAAGGGGTTAATAGAAGTTATAGGAGTTAATAAGAAGCCTGAGCTAATGATCCAATCAGTTTATAACTAATGTAGACCTCTGTGTGATTTCTTTGGGACTTAAAGACTATGGGAACCAGGTAGGACAGAAACCTTAGACAATATATCTCTATTCTTCCTACTTAAAATTTCTACTCTTCACACTCCTACCCTGGAGCATACAAGTCTCCCATGGCTAGGATTATGGCAGAAGTAACCCCAAATAGGTGTCTCTCGACACCCCGATGGCATAGAAGACAAGGGATGCCAACATGATGGTAGGCCAGACCATGATCAAAATTCATGAACATCAACATGGCCTCCAGTGGTAGCACAGATCACAGAGGACAACAAGGCCCCCTGTTGGTAACACGAACCATGCTATCAACTTGGCCCCCAGTAGCATCTCAACATTACCTTTTGGACAGCGCATGCCACTAACATCAACATAACCCCATGTGGGAGCATAGACCAGGGACTTCCATATGATCTCCAGTAACATGATCCAAAATATTAGCAGAGCCTGCAGCACCAGATAGAACCACGACAACAGCACAGCCCCAGTTGTGTCACGAATCACATATAGCAACATGGCATCTACTGGCATCACACACCATGGAGATTCTTTGAAAAGACCCAACCTAGAAAGCAATACTCCAGCTTGGACATTCCTCTATTTCCCAGAACCAGGGTGGTCATTGTGCATTAGAGGGCAGAGCCTCCAAGAGATCCAGGCTGCTTCTTACCATCCTGCCAGTGGTAGTTTTTTGTTTTGTTTTGTTTTGTTTTGTTTGTTTTTGGTTTGTTTGGGTTTTGTTGTTGTTGTTGTTGCTGCTGCTGCTGTTGCTGTTGTTTTGAGGAGGCTCAATCCAGAAAATGAACAGGTCTCTACCTTGAATCAATCTTCAAATCTTTTTAAGAGGTTCTAATAATAAATATTACAGATGTGCCCAGGAATATAACTGTTTACCAGGGACATAACTATTCTGACACTCTTCCCTGAATTCCTAATAGCAGGAAAGCACTCTGGCTTTGGCTAAGGTTGCAGCAACTGTGGCATTGGTATCTGAGGCTCCTACTTGGTTGCTACAAATATTGTAGCTTAGCTGGAGAGAGAATAAATGACAAACGACCATGGAAGTTTATTGGCAGGGGCTCATGGGGGAGGCTGCCTCAGAAAACGGAAATGGTGAAAAGAGTGAGAAACGGGAGAGCCTATTAAAGGATCTTGGCACCTACTGACAGAGACTTATGCAGCCAACAGCTCGTGTGCGTAGATTACATAGTGAGATACAGCTGTAGGACACTGGGCTAAAGACTTGTCTGAATACTGACAATGCATGCACAGCTATAGGACCTTGGGGTTGACTAGGTGGTGAAAGAAATGCTAACAACAGACCAGTGATGAGACCTGGAGCAGGGTGCCCAGAGCTGTTGGGAGAGGGTGTAGGAGGGTGTTTCCCCCTCTAGCCTTCTGCAGGAGACATGTGTACTACAGCCATCATGGCCAATACTGTCCTTGCCACATTGTTTTAAGGTCCCAGTCATTCAAAGGGAGAGCTAATGGAAAGAATTCAGATCTGGTCATAAAAGTGGAGGTCACTAACATTGATATGATTTACTTCAGGTTGAAAACATGAGTGCCAACTTATACCAAAACACTTATTTAATTTAAAATCATTCATGGCCTCCCAAGCACCCATAAGTACAGTCTTCTATAATATATTTTATCTTTGATGTCACTACATATTACCAATTGATTTTGATAACGATTTTATAAGAAAAAAGAAATAAGACTCTGACTGTAAATGATGTTACAGATCTCTCATAATTTCATTGGCACACTGTCTGCAGTGGAGGCCCAAAAATGTAAACCTATTTCCACTTTGTCTGAAGGTCAGAGTTTGAGGTTGCTCGAAATTGTTGACAACAACCATGGCTACACATCCTGTCCTAGCAGTGTGATTACTTGGTTCTTTTGACATTGAGATGACCCATACAGATAGATCAGGATATTCAAAGGTCAGGATATTCAAACGTACTTCTGTTCCTACTTTTGAAATAGGAAGTATGACCATGGAAGTCGGTGCCTTCAGGATACTTGGTCAAGGGTAGGCTCACTGCCTAAACAACAGAATGCTATTGACTTGATCGCTCAAAGTATTGAAACAAATAAATGTGCTACTGGTCCTTTGTATTATGTTAAAGCAGACTTTTGTCTTCTTCTCTCAGTTGTATCATGGTATAAAATGTAGGGAAAATTAAACCTGGACAGTTGATGGAGCGGCAGACTGAGTTCCTGCCCAGCTCCTACACAGTTAGCTTTATACCCGAAATAACAACATACAAATTGTATTCTTTTAAACACTGCTTGACCCATTAGCTCTAGCCTCTTACTGGCTAACTCTCACATCTTGGTTAACCCATTTCTAATAATCTGTGTAGCACCACGAGGTGTTGGCTTACTTGGAAGGCTCTTAACCTGTGTCCATCTTGGAGAGGAGAGCTATAGCGTCTGCCTTACTGCCTTCTTCCTCCCAGCATTCTGTTCTGTCTTTCCTGCCTACCTATGTTCTGACTTATCAGGCCAAGCAGTTTTCTTTATTAATTGACCAATGAAACAACAGATAGATAGAAGACCAACCTATATCACTGGACAAATTTTCAGTATTCACTAGAACTCCCTCCTGGTACTTTCCTATGTTTCCTGTGTTTATTTTTTTTTTATTTTTACTCCTGTCTTCGTATTCTTTACTAACACTTCTAATACTCATGCTCCTACCATGGTCAGTGGTATTTTTGTCAAAGTTAGTCTCTGACACATTACACAAGTGGTGACACTACTGGGCATGGTCAAATATAGCTGTAGGGCTTGCTACAAATCCACTTCTTATGTGTGTAGTTCCTGGCACTGCTGATCCCTCTGTCACTCAGGTAAGCATGTTTTTTCTTTTCCTCGGATGGGAACCCTAAAACAAAAAACAAACAAATTTCTGCTGAGTCAACCACTGCATTCCCTCCAGCAATGATATCTCACTAGTGTCCACTACTTGTTTATAGCACGAATCACAGAAAGGCAGAGTCCGTGAGGAATCACCAGCACTAGTGTTACACCCAGTGACTTTTCCATTCTCAGGATTCCATTTGGTGATCACACTTTTGTCACTCACCCATGTTTGACCCTGTACTGTGTGTACAAAGCATTAGACTGCTGCTCTCTGCTATGAGCACATGAACTTCATTCAGCCATGGGTTGCATCCAAGGGTAGTTTTCGATTCTATCTTGAGAATCTCTCACATGTATGAAAGGGGGAGAAAATGCACTTAGTAAATCCTAAAGGTCTTTACTGATAGACATTCCCCATTCCAGAGAAATGAAACTATTCAAAATGGCTATGCTGACATCCAGTGTTGTCCTGGGTGCTCTTTGATAATGAGATTTTAGAGAAGGTTTCCAAAGACCCTGGAGTCTCTGCTTCAGTGACAGGTGCAGCTGTGCACACAGCTGTCTGACAAGTCCTGTCCAGCAGTTTTGCAGTGGCTTCCTGGGGTTTCAGAGCCCTTCGTGGCCATCAGTAGTTCTGTCTGCATCCCACAAGGGCAGTTATCAGCAAGGAGAGATTTCCAAGTACTGATAGCAGACAGCATCTACCCCAGATGCCATCATTATGCTAAAGATTTGGAGTGAAACAACACTAGGTGACCCTAACAGATGTAAATTTGCCAGGATGTGGAGTTTCTGGGGATTGGTTGTTGCATGTAACACACAACCAGTGCCAAAGCACACCTCTAGCCCAAGGGTTTCTCCCTTTCCAGTTCAGTTCTCTTCACATGACTGAGTCTTTCACCTTTCACAACCACAACCCACACAATCACAACACGTAAAAATACAGTAGAAGAAAACGCATTCTAAACACATACAAGTTGTTATATTCAGTATTGTCTGTCCACTTCCAAGGGTGATGTGATGACTCTCTGTGCAGGCCGATCCAGGTGGCAGAATCCCCCTTGTATCTATGCAGGAAATTCTGTCAATAACACAGACAGAAAATACATGTGTCTTTCAGTTTCAGATGAGCCTTGAGTCTCTGTCCTACAGCCTCCTCTCCAGACGTCAGCAGGTTTGAACTGAGGGTCAACAACTTTGGAGACTAAATAACCCTCAGTTCTCAGAGGATGCACTTTCCTGTCATAACCCTTAGTACACAAACAACCACCTCTCCTTCTGTGGCTTAGAAAGTCCCTTGTTAAGTCTGTAGTTACAGTTATTAACAGTTGTCAACTTAAGTTTGCAACACCTGACAGTATGAACAAAGACTTGCATGACAACCATGATTCCCAAATGTATGTTTGGCCTTGCAGGTTGTCTACACTACAGACGAGAATGTCTTTGGAATGTCTCAGAAATACAGCCAGATGTGTTACAAATAGCACATGCTACCATGTGCCCCGTGTCCCCCAATGCCTAGGGTGGAACCTTCCTCATGTTCCAGCTTTAAGCTCTCTATCTCAAGGCAATACATATTCCACAGGAACAAACAACAAACCAACTCCAGATCCTTTCTTACCAGCTCCTCCAGACTGTCAAATTGAGTTAGCTGGGCCCCCAGCCTCCATGCAGGAGGTCTGGCTGGATGTCCAGTTACTTGTGTGTTCAGAAAAATAAAAACATTTATTTCCAAATTCAATCCAGTCTCTTGGGCAGGTAACATAGCCAGCTTCAGGGTTCACAATGGCCTTTTCTTCCTTTCTCACTAGAATGTACACAGTGCAAATACATATCATAAATAAACATTTCCACGTCTTGGTTCTTTGGCTAAACATTCAATCTCCACTGTGAGGTGTGTGTTTAAACTGTACCTTTCATAACTGAGCACTAAGACTCCTCTTAGCATGATGATCTCCCATCAAGAACCTTCATGTAGGACTCTAAAGAAATGTTTCCTTTCTTTTTATTTTGAGTTTAGGGACAGAATCTCTCCATGTCCCCCTGCCTGACTTGGATCTCACTCTGTTGACTATACTTGTCTGGATTTTGTAGTAATCCTCCTGGCTGTGCCTCCTAAGAGCAGGGACTAAAGACACCATACCCTGAACAAAATCATAGTCATTACTTTATTAGGACTCTTCCTGATTACTGTTATCCTAGATGTTCCTTTCCTATGATCCTGCTTCACATCCTGATTTTTTTTAATTTATTATATTTTTAAAAAATGCCAATCCAAGTTCCCACTTCCTCCTTTCCTCCCATTCCATCCACACAGGCTCCCACCCCCTCCAATCATCAGATATAGTAAGACACATTGCATTGTGGAAGATTCAAGGCCCTCCCTACTATATCTAGGATGAGCAAGGAATACATCCAAAGATAATCAGTTCCCAAAAAGCCAGTATGTGCAGCAGGGATAAATTCTGGTGTCACTGCTAGGGGGCCCCCCTCAGTCTGCCCCAGCCATACAACTGTTAACCACATTCAGAGGGACTAGTTTGGTCCTATGCTTGTTCCTTGCCAGTCAGGCAAGAATTGGTAAGCTCCCATTAGCTCAGGTAGACTTTCAGTGGGTGAACCCATCGTGGTCTTGGGGTATGGGAGAATGTGGAGAAAGGAGGGTGGAAGATAAAAAGGGGGAGAAGGATTGTTGAGGATAACTTGAGAGAATGGGATAGTCGAGATTGAGGAAGGTCAGAGATGAGAGCAAGGAAAAATATCTTGATTGAGAGAGTCATTATAGGGTTAGCAGAAACCTGTCTCTAAGGCAATTCCCAGGAATCCACAAGGGTGGTTCTAGATAAGACCCTAAGAAATATAGAGGAGGGGGGGCCCAATCTTAATTTGCCCTGTAGTCAGACTGATGAATATAATAACTATCACCATAGAACTTTCATCCTGCAACTGACAGAAACTGATACAGAAACCCACATTGGAACACTGGACTAAGCTGCCAAAGTCCAGTTGAAGAGTGGGAGGAATGAGAACACATTCTGCTTTTGTAATGACCAAATAAAGACTCCTCACTTCTCTGGATTTAACTATGGAGAAATACCAGCATGCAAAACAAGGCATTGTCAAATAATTTTTTGATACCAAAACTTTTATTAAGGCATTCCTGTTATCATGTACAATACATTAAATCCACATGAATGTAGGCTGTCAGCATGGCAATTATCAAGAAACCTCACAACAGAAGTCAGAATTCTGCAGAAATCTGGACACTTATTTATTGCTGGTGGGAGAATAAACTGAAACATCAAGTATGGAGGCTCTTTTAAAAAGTTACAAATAGACCTTTTGTGACTCAGCTATGCCATACCTGGGCATATATGAGAAAACACTACATCACAACACAGACACTTGTACATCTATGTCTAGTGATGCCCCATTTACAATAGTAAAATGGACTTGACCTAGATGTCCATCAACTGATCAACAGATAATGAAAATGTGGTACATGTATAAAACAGAGAGTTATTCAGATATAAAGAAAAAAATGAAACTTGCAGCAAAGTAGGGAATATAGAAAGTATAATATTAAATAAGGTCACACAATCTCAAAAGGAGAGAGACCCCATGTTATATGTGTATCCCAATCTATCATTTACAGTGTAAACTACTGAGAGTATGAGCATGGGGTAACACGTAGAAAGGAGAACAAGGAGAGTGATGTAGGTGACCAAAAATGACAGGATGCATCAAAGGCCCAAAGTCATAAGAAAGTTACAAAGAGCATTGCTTTCTTACTTTCAACACTGCTGGTGTGTTTTTTTTTATTCCTAGCTGAGAAGTGTATAAAAATGTAAATACAGTAAAAATCTAGAACTATAACCAAAGCTCCATGGCTTCAGAATGTCTTTTCTAAATGAGTAGAAGTTTGGTGAGATACATAAGGTTTGGGACTTGGCCAGTGTTTGAGTGGCTATGCTAATGGAGCAGGGTAATGTATTCATTTGTGGGTCTATCATAACAGAGTGAGTATGTGTGTGTGTGTGTAAGAAGCTCTGAATGCAGCAAGGTTACAGAAGAATGCTTAGAAGAATAATATTTTCTTTCCTACTTTTGTCTTTTTCTGCCTTTATCAGATAAAAAGCAAATGCATGGCTCTTTTCAAGGGCTAGTGAGGCTAGAAATAAGTGATTGATAAGAAATATTAAAATACTAGAAATGACACACACATTTTTGGTGGAGGGCAATTTGTTGTAGCTGTCCCCAGTTTTCATGCTCAATACCATGAGGCTTTAAGGAAAGGGACAAATGCAAGGGCAGTGAGGGCAACTGTCACTTCTTTTTATCTGACTCCCTTTCAGAGATACATAACACTTTAGCTTAAAATGACTAAGTCTTGTCGGCAAATGTTTGTCCATGTTTAGACTTGTGTTTTATTTATTAACATAGTTAAATCTGAGTTTATAAAACTATATCATGAATTATTTGGTCCAGCTATGGCAGGAAATCTGTACAAGATTTTATTACATTATTCAGAATAGTCTGAAACTGAAAGTTCAGGAACAGTATATTTCTGGAACATTCTATTTAATATTTTCAGACCAAAGTTAAAGATATTAACTGAAACCATAAGTCATGGTTGGGTGATGTAGTTCAGGACCTTCCCCAACAGAATTACCCTTCACTGCCCTCACTGCCCTTTTAGCTGCTGCTGCAGCTTCTGTGAGGCTCCTCCTTTGAGATTTCATGACTTGTCCTCTACCTTGAATAGTTCCCCCAAGTGGATATGTCTCCTGCATCTCTCTAGAGGGATGCTTCTTCTCAGGGATGCTGAACCTGGCCTCCCGTGCACACCACAGCCTGTGCTGTTCCTTCACTGCTTCTTCCTGCTGGACCCTACGTTACCAGAGAACAGGAACTTCCAGTGTGTTTTCTCTCTGCCCTTCACACAGTGCCTGGCTCACAGTGCTCAGTAAGTGTAACTGACAGTGTGGATGTGGACAGAATGCTGCAGGATCTGGAGAATGTCACTCACCTGACAATGAGGAAATCACAGAAAGTGCAATCCCAGCTGCAGTGAGGATGATGATCACTGCATAGCTGCAGTAACGCCCAGCAGGAGACATGGGGGAGACAATTCCGAGACTTTGTCCTTGGAGCTCTTTATCTGTAAAATATGAATATAAGAATGGTAACTTTGAAAATTTCTTAAGGAAAATAGAATAAATTTTTGACAAAAATCCACTTTACAATTGCCTACAAGTACCTGAAGGAGTGTTTCTTCTTTCAAGGAAGACGCTAGTCCATAAGGATGGCTATGGTGAAAAGAAGAGTAGATATGCTAGAAGCAGAACTTCCCAGGGGTTTTCTGGTTACTGAACTGAGGGTGAATCATGAAAGAGCATGAGCCTAAAGGGAGTGAGGATCACAGTGAAAAACAACAACAGTCGGCTGGATTTCTCTTCAGAAAGTGCTCTGGTTACAAGGAGTAATGGAAGCATTAGGGAGAACTCAGTGTAATTAGACAGATTAGCACACTAAGAAAGGAGGAAAAATAGAAATATCAATACACAGCAAAATTATGAAAAAATAGAAATTAGAGGAATGTCCTCAACTCTACAGAAATTTTCAGTTCAAAGCAAACGATAAATCCATCTGCAGTCTGCTTCATTCCAAGGGTGCAGTTTTAATGTTTTCTCTGCAATTGGGAACAGGAGTAGGATGTCTGCTCTCTACTCCAGGATGACGTCACAAGAGGCCCAGCCAGGGCAAAGAAATGGGGTCATGATGCTGGAGAATTCCTCAGGAGTTAATCCTACATTAAAAAGTCAGGTTTATACATTCCTGGGATACTATAGAAGGGGAGAAATGCTATGATTTCACAAGACTGTTATAGATTAGACAGTGACTTATCCAAAGGACAGATGTCTCCACCCACTAACTAAGCCAAAGGTAAAAGAGGCTGAGCACACTTCCTGTCTGTGTTTATGGTACCTTATCTACATCCTAATGGGCTGGTATCTAAAAGGCTATTGGCTGAATGAATTGCCACAACAATTCACCTCAACATCTAAATCATCAACCTCCTGTTGTGTAGACAATGATTTTACTCTTGAATTGAAGATGATTATTGCTCAGGAGAAGTTTGCAAACGGTCCCCCCCCCCTTAAAGAATCCATTGACTTTACAATATTAAACTTTGTGCTTGGGTCTACACTCCTTCTTGAGTCTTCTTTTTAGCAGACACCAGGATGTTTCAGTAGCACATACTGGAGCGGTGTCACCCTCTCCTGTCTAAAAGCTATTCATCTCTGTTAAATATCTGTTGACCACGAGTGTGTGATATCATTTCTGGAGTCTTTTTTTCTGCAGTATTGTCCTAGAGTCTACTCTTTTGCTAGCACCAGGCTGTCTTTTTTCCTGTTCCTAGGAGTCATGAGATTAGGCAGTGTGATCTTTCTGAATTCAACCTCTTCTTTTTCAGAATTACTTTTGACTATTCTAGTTTCTTTTTAATTTTCATAGTACTTTTCATGTAATTTGGTGCTATAATTTTTCCCCAAGTTCAATCACCTCCCAGGAAGTGAAACTGTTACACATATGCAAACTTGTGCATGAGTTATTGGCATATAAACAATGTGTACCTAGATCTGCTTTGATATTCCCAATGCCTCAACCAGCTCCCAATCAAGCAAAGTTTCGTAAAATTTCCCATGTCTTTACAGTTGCAAGGAAGATGTAGTGGTCATGTACATGAATTGATTTATTTCATTTTACCCTCAGATCCCATTTTCAAGCCAGTTTTTGCTTGTCATAGAAGTCCTGTTCTGAGCCTGAGGGAGTGCTGAGGCTGGTACTCAGAAGCTCCCAATAGGAATCCTTTCGTTTAGAAAGGCAAACTTGTGCAGCTTCTATGAAGCTGTTTGTCCAGGAAATGTACAACACAGTGATGTACCCCCATTCTATCCACATACCCCATGCTGGAAGGAAAACCTGCATTAAAGGTTCAAGAACAAAGAAAAAGAAACCTTTATTGCATATTTGTAGCAGCATTAAAGATCACTGTAAAATATGGAACACTGCAATCATTCAAATGTCCCCAAGCTGATGACAAGGTAAACAAACCCTCTCTACACAAGAGACAAGTTGGACCACAAGCCTGCACTTGCCTAGTTCTTATACCACTTTAGGGCAAATGTCCCCAAGGTTTCTGACTCAAAAGTCCCTAAACTAGATGCCCTTGGTCATGTCAGAGGAGCAGCAAGTAACAATTGAAGTTTGAGGTGTCAGCCCACTAGGAGGCAAGACCCCAAGACCACAGACTCCTGAATACCTTTTGCTTCTGTTGTGCCTTTACATGTTTGCTGCTGCTATCCTTCTCTGGTTCTGGCATGGTATGAATGGGTGTAGGGAAATCTCCACTGCCTGTGATATAGTGTGTTTATATAATGGAAACATCTCATTCTACTGGGCACTTTTACCTCCAGATTATCATGAAGATTATTCCTTCCTAAGGAATATTAGTAATGTTAGTTTATACAGAGTTTTGATGAATAAATTAAGCACAAAGAAATCTTACATAGCTAGGGTCTGTGAGTTCCACCTAAGGTGCTGCATAGATTGCAGCTCAAGTAAATGATTAAGAAAAACAACTGAGTCCCAGGAGCCAGGATGACTCAAATTTCTTTAAGCTTAATGCTGAAATACACAGTCACCATTTTCAGTGTGTACCATTAGCTTTAAAAAGCTTTAAAATAACATTAGGTTAATTAAGATGTTTTGATAATAGCTTTGAGATTTAAAAACTTCAGAAAATAATCTAAATTTCACAAGAACTCATAGCTAAGGTCAAAAATACAAAACAGTCCAATTATTACTAGCTGACATACTTTTCTTGCTAGGATTGGTTGATGTTCAAAGGTGAAGATTAACTCCCTGTACTCATTCCTGCCCTCAATCACTTGATATAAGAAACTATTGATAAATAGGAATGCACACTAAAGTTTTAAATCACAGATAACCGATTTCTTTTTATGTATAAAAGTTTAGGGTCCGTGACTCCTTTAAGATTCCTTATAAGATTATCTTTCATGATAAATAATAAAGTGATTGATTCTTTGTAACCACAATATACAGCCTTCCAACAAAAAGGATAGATGAAGTAAATATACCTTCTGCATGCTAATGTTCTATTAAGCTGTGGCAAGTTACTTAGATGTAAATGTATATGGGTTATTGGTGACTTTCTTTTAATAATGTAAAGGAAATGAAAAGCATGTTTTTGCCTGTATTATTTATAATCACTCACATGAACAATAGAATGTAACCATATTGTAATTCATATAATGCCTGAATAATTTTGTTGGGGTATATAAGTTGTAAAAAAGTATGCAGTAGAACAGAATAAAGAAGAATGACACCATCAAGAGAGTGTGTGAGTGGTTTCTTCCCTAAACTCCCCCTCAAGTTAAGAAAAGTTTAGTACTACAGACTCTGTGCAGTTCCCTTTAAGCCCTGTGCTGTTGGAGGCTGCCCCAGCCCCAGCCCCAGGCAACAATCACTAAACTTTGAGCCCTGTGCTGTTACAGGCTGCTCCACCCCAGGCAGTAATAACTGAATTTATCAGCAAGCTTAAACAAGATTAAAGGCAGAGAGCCCCAGAAAGCAGTCTCTTTCAGGCTGGCTTTGAAGAGTCTGAAACTGACACAACTCACTTCCTTCTCTCACTTTTTCACAAGGTTCCTGCCAGCTTTTCTAACTTCTGTGTATAACGTTTGACTAGGTGGTGCTTGCAAACCTCTGAATTTAGAGCATTGTTCCTGTGTCATTTGTGATGTGGATACAGTCTCTTAGAAGCTAACCAGGACTGTGTTTGATAGGCACTGCATAGTCCGAAGAGCAAAATGCAATGCTGAGACGGCATGAAGGAAGTCAAGTGTGAAGTCTGCTTCAGGGATCCGTTTTGTAGCTTCTGGAAAAGTAAGTGTAAGGGCTGGGGACAGAAGTACAAAGTGTCTGCAACAGGGAATAGGGAATTTGAAGTGAGGTGGGGGGGTCTATATCTTTTGAAACTATTGTTTTAGGTTTATTTTATGTGCATGAGTGTTTTGTCTGCATGTATGTATATATGTATACTACATGCATGCCTAGTATTGGGGCGGGGTTCTGAAAACTGTATTCTATCCCTATTATTGGAGTTAGGGGTGGATGTATGGATGTTGGGAATTATTCCCAGTCTGCTGCAAAAACAATAAATGCTTTTAATGGTTGAGCCAACTCTCCTATACTTATATATCTTGATGAAGAAAGCATGATTATATTTTCAAAATTCATGTAAATATATCATATTGAATTAATTTTAAGAAACACAAATTGTACTTTTTACAAAGTTTTCACTGATTTTAACCATTTATTTTGGAGTTTTCACACACCTAAAATACCAAGAAACCTCCATCCCATTAACAATGTATGAGAAGGATCTGTAGGATTGGAAGGCTTTAAGCACTAAACGGTGGCCTTTAGATCTTGAGTTCACACAAAACTTCACTCTTTCCAGTCATACAAAACTATAGAAAGTAGCACAATAATTTTCACGTGTTCATTTACAGTTCCTCACTTCTCAGCCTGTGAGCAATCTGGTTTCCCCTGGCTTCTCCTAGCTCCTCACACCCCCTATAGAAAGGAAATCTTGGGAGATTCTAGACTCCTTCATATTTCGAATGAATAGGCTTCCTGGTGATTTCCAGTATTGCATTATGCTTTTAAAAAACCTTTCCAAATCCAAGAAAATAATATAAACTCCTGTCTGATTTTAGCTACCTCTCTCTGACTGGTGAGCAGTATTAGACTTTCAATGCCTGACTAACATCTCTCAACCTGTCACCCAGGTCCACCCATGTTGTCACCAAAGACATTGCCCCACTCTCTCTTATTGGTACACAGAATTCCATTATATATGGGAGATGATAAGTTTCAGAACCCCAGTTATTGGATATCCTCTGTCGCTGATGCAAAAATCCAACCAAACCGAATAATAAATCTAGGTTTAAACTGAGCCGAGCAAAGCACCCCCTGGCTCTCGGGAAGGCAGAGGAGAAAGCATGAGAGTGTGATGACCATGTCTTAAGTCGCATATAGGCATGGTATTGAGAGCTCCAGCGAGAAGCTGACTCTTGGTGGGCTCTCTAATAGGCAGGGCCATTGTTTGGCAGGTTTTCTGAGGGGACTGGGCCTAGAATGGGAGGAGTAAGACCAGAGTATTGATGGGGCCCTGTTATGGTAAAAATAAGATGTTGCAGTTCACTGAGAGTACAACAGCAGGCCAAGAGGGCTAGCAGGTCCCCAAACCATGGCAGGCCACGAAGGCAGCTGGTCCCAGGCAGGGAGCCGGGTGGCAGGTGAGAGACAGAGATGCATTAGACAGAGAAAGTGGGTATTTATTTAGTGGATTATGGAAGGGATGGGGAAAGCAGAGAAGGGGGGAAGAACAGTGAGAGGCAGAGAGAGACAGAGGAGGGGGGGGAAGAGGGGAGTGGGAGAAGGAAGAGAGACAGGAAGATTTGATTGCCTCAGTGGAGGGGGGAGTGGGCGGGGCTTGTCTCTTAAAGGGACAATACAGACCATTACAGACCCCACCTGAAGATCCCCCAACAGGAGTATGGATCACAATTTTTCTCATTTATTCACTGATAGATGCAGATGGCTTACAGGTGCTGGTTTTTGTGAACAGTGTTTGTAGTCAGAGACTGCTCATTCATTTCTGGGACTCCCAGACCCAAAATAATCACACAGAGCCTGTATTGATAGTACTACTGTGTTACTGGTAGGATTCAGTCATTATGCTGACCCTGTCATCTGGCAGGATGAACCCAGGCAGTACCCCAGCCAGCCCAGGGTCCAATGGCTGTTGTGTCACTACGGAGTCTATATCCAGTTGCTATCTCTTTAAGAGAGAAGCTCTGCCAACTTTGAATTTCTTTCCAGCTCGGCCTGCATGGAGTATTTGTCTCCCATGAGGCCTCTGGCTCCCACCTGCCTCCTGGCCCCTTGGCCCACCATGGTCTCTCTCCCGCCATTTTACAACACTTACAATACACAATCAAATACAAATGTCTCTTGGGGAGGTAGAGAAGAAGTAGACAATATTTGCAATAAAACAGTGTCAGATCTGGTGTTAAAAGGCTCAGTAGGATGAGCACAGTCCACAGTAATATACAGTGCTTCTAAAAAATAGTCAGCCTGGTCTACAAGAGCTAGGTCCAGGAAAGGTTCAATAGCTACAGCAAAACCCTGTCTCAAAAAAAAAATAAAATAAAATAAAAATAAAAAAAAGCAGAGAGGATTTATAATATATTCACCTGTGTTAATTAAATCTGTCAATCGAAAAACACATCCTGTTTGACACTGAGCTGTGAGCTGTGAGCTGTTTGAACTGGTTCACCAGCAGGGGGCCCCACTGGCAGGAGAAAGAGCTTGCCAGGCCTTTGTTTTAAGCAGCCCTAGGCTTGGTCTCAGGTCTGGAAGGTGATGAAGAAGCTACCATCTTGGAAGTTCTCCATCTTTATTGCTTAGTCATGGGCTCTCTTAAGGCCTACACGGAATTTATCTAGCCCCTAATCCCTCAGAAGTACTTGGTTTAGCTGAGAAACAGTAGTATTGTTCATGAGCTTTCCCTTTTGGTATTAAACAGAGGAGGTGAAAGCGTCAGAGAAGCTGCAGTGAGTTTCAGAGAGCTGGGTCGGCAGATATGGCAACTTTCACCTAAGTCAGTTGCTTTAAGCCATGCAGAGCTTTGGTATAATTTGTTTAATGGGTATTGGAAAGGGTATAAGGGTAAAGATGTTATGGAGGGGAGAGGGAGAGAGAGAGAGAGAGAGAGAGAGAGAGAGAGAGAGAGAGAGAGAGAGAGAGAGAGAGAGAGAGAAGAGATGGAGAGAAGCGCTGAGATCAACTTGCTTTGGCTAGAAGGGATGGGGGGGGAGAGAATAGGGGTAGGCAGAGTTTGTCTCTTAAAGCATCAGAGTACCCAAGTCACAGGGAAGGTCAACAGAGAGATAACAACTTGGCTGCCCTTTCCAGCCCACAGAAAAGTCTGAAGAAGGAAGAAAATCTTTACTTCTGTAACTTTCCCAGCACAGCATGTGCTTTGGTATATCTGTCTGAATCTGGCACCTGAGGGCCCAGCCACAACTCAAAGTCAGGGGTTGCAGAAAGAGTCCACCACAAGGAGGGTGGGTTCTTCAGTCTGTTTGAGGGGCCTGGGTAGGTGTGGATGGAGGGCACTTAAGGTGTGCACTGCATGGCACAGGATAGGGCCCCACGATTCAAGAGAGGCCTGGTTAGAAGGCTTTCCTCTTCAGTTTGTCCCCCACCTCCCAGACCAGTATTTCCCATCACCACAGCAGGGGCCTGTCCACCTAGAGGAACTTGGCCTAATCTCCTGGGGCTGCCACTAGACCTTTGAGCTAACAATAACTGTGAACTCTGATTTTCAAGAAATATTCTATTCCTAAACAAAAATATTAAAGTGTGTGTGGGGGGGTGGAGTCGTGTCTCAGCAGTGAAGACCTTTTGCTACCCTTGTAGAGAGAGGACTTGGTTCATTTCCAGCACCCACACTCTGGCTCACAATTGCCTAAGTGCAGGTCCAGGGGATTCAACACCTTCTTCTGACCCCTGTGGGCACCAAGCATGTACAGACAAGCAGGCAAAACACCCATATACATAATATGAATTTTAAAAGTTGTCAATTAAGGGGAAAGAAATTTAAAGAATGAAATATAAACTTTACAAAATGAGAGGATACGGTTTGAAAATAGAAATCTCCAATGTCCTTTCCCCCATCATTTACCATAAACTAAAAATGTAAGTGGAATTGCGGCTTGGATCAATCTCCCATGCGTGCCTTAATGAAAAACCCGGGATACAATAGGAAAAGTAGGACCGAGACTATTCCCTGACACCACAGAATTATTTAAGGCCAGAAGGAGTATACCTGTGCTCCAAGGAAGGACAAGACCTTCTGACAAACAGGAAGTACGGGAAAAGGTGCACGGGAGCCCCGGCCCCTACCCCCAGCCCTGCAACCAGAGATGGGAGTCCAGAAAAGAAGGTGAAGGGGGAGGTGTGAGCAGAGACACTTTAGATGTGCACTGGATGGCAGCGATATGCCTGAGCATGCCCAGGTTCCTCCAACCAGTCCTTTAGGAATCAGGACACCTACTCTGCTTTACAAACTCAGAAAAGCTGTAGCAGTAGCAGAGGTCTCACAATCGAGTAGGAGTGGTGGGGCCGGACTGTTGCAAATGTCTGTCAAACTACGGGGAAATGTAATCTGATGGGCAGCTTGTTCTGCCCTACAACCTGCAACACATGGCTACCGTTCTTTTAATTGCAATGAGTGAAGCAGCCTCACTGGCTACTTCTGTGTACACACTCGCCTCACTCTAAGGGGAGTTAGCAAAGTGCAAATTCCAGATGCCCGAGAAGACTGCACTAACAAGTTCGCTGTTGGTTGCTCTTCTCCAAACATGTTTAAATAACATTTGCCATCACAGAATAACACAGAATTGCCCCGGTGTGTTCCTACCCACCCCAGAGTTCCCTGCCCACTGCCTCTACCGTTCTGGAGAGACCCCTGTGGCAGGCTAACAGGAGGAAGATTCCACTCCCCTGGTAAAGCTCCCCTCTCTCCCTTTAGTTTAGTTAATAATTCATTAAATACTTACGATTTTTGTCCATGCGATCTGTGGGGTTGAACTTTGCAATCAACATCCTTATGAAGGTTTAGCACCTAGGCATCTCCTTGCTAAAGCTAGGAGCCTTGGGTGTGAGTAAGGCTTGTGGGCGGGTTTTCAAATCAGCTGACTTGGAAGCTCAAACCATCTTGCTAGTGGTTCGTTGCCTGATTGATCCACCCCTTTAGCCCACAAAATGCTTCTTGGGCATTGGTTCGTGCAGTGGTGGTGCACACCTTTAATCCCAGAACTCCAGAGGCAGAGGCAGACAAATGTCTGTGAATTTGAGGCCAGCCTAGTTTACTACAAGAGCTAGTTCCAGGACAGGCTCCAAAGCTACAGAGAAACCCAACAACAACAAAAATGCTTCTTGTGACAGCAAAGTATTGTCTCCCCTTTTTCTGTTTTGACTCTTTACAGTAATTGTCTAGCATTTTCCCTTACTAGGCAAGGTTCATTCACACCAAAGCAGCCTTTCTTGCCTAGGAAGGCACATTGGCCCCGCTTTCAGCAGGTATTAAGTCCAGCACTCTGTGGTTTTGGACACCACAGCAGGGAGTCTCTTTGAGTTTGTAGCATGTGATTTGTTGCACCAGGGTCAGGTAGGTCTTCCTTAATCTGACTGTACAATTGGCTGTGCTGTATCTCTTGTAGCCCTATAGCTGCTGTGCCCATGGTAGTTGTCCCTCTAGAGCCTTCTCCAGCAGTGCAGGAGTAGAATGAGGCTTCTGTTTTTCCTGAAATGATGAACAAGATATTAATAGGTTTTCCATGCCAGAAGAACACCGGAGTCTGGAGTGAGGAAGACTGTGACAGGTTCCCCACCCCCAGGGTACCTAGTGTAAGTGCAGTCCTGGCAGGCAAAGTATGTCCCATTTGATGCCCTTGCCTTGGGAGCTGAGTGGACATAATTTGTTTCTGGTCCTACACAGTCGGCCTCTCTGATTATCTAAACCAGGGGTCTGGCTAAGCAGTGTTAGATATGCCCACTGTATGCATTTTCTTTGACTCCTCTAGTCTTTTCAGAAATAGCCTGCTTGGGGGGGGGGGGGGGGGGGGGAGATAGGAGTGGGGGATGAACAATTACAGAGATAGAAAAGCAGAGCCTGATTAGAATAAGGAATGTGGGTAAATCAGGATATCAGCCTTGGGGGGGTGGGTTGTGGGGAAGGAATGTGTTAGCTTACTGAGGGTTGATTAAAGAAGTCAGAAAAGGCAGAAATAGAGAGGCAAGTCTGACCTTTACACAGTATTGATATTGTTGGAAACATGGGGAGTGGACCATCTCATATGGAAAGCCAACTGAGCCCAGCTCTGCTGACTTCCTCCCAGGAGTCCATTAGGTTTCCTCAGCATAGCGAAAAGATTCTTAGGATTGTTCTAACTGAGGGAAAAGACTCACATGCTTACAGTTTCAGACATATCTCTTTATTGTTTTGATTTAATTCTAATTTTCTTGCCCTGTCTAGTTTCTTATTTCTAATTCTGTCTCAATTCTAATTGCAATTCTCTATTACAAACCTGTTTCCATTCATTCTTTTTCTAATTACTCTACACTCTTTTTCTTATTTTTCGTCTTCATTTTCCTACATTCTTTATCCTTCTACATTCTTTATTCTTCCAATCTTATTTTTCCCAATTTGATTTCTTCTGCTATTATAAATTGTATATATATACATATGCGCGCATATACATACACTAATCAGCAACTTGTTAGTAATAAAAAATAAACTGCAAAGAAAATTCACAGAGACACAGTCATTCTTAGTAGATACTTAGCAAAACTTCTCAGCTAGTTTGTAGCTAACCCCAGCTGCATCTGTGGGGTTCTTAAAGGGGTCCCAACAGGTTACAAAGGGAGAAAACTAAACCATTGAGAGATCTAAGCAAAGGCAAAGAATACATGTATTATTTTACATTTCTTAAGTGTCACTAATAATATCTGGACACGGTTAGTCAGTTAGGTGCTATTAATCTCTTGAAGGACTATGATATAACAAAAACAGGTACGTGTAGTACCACCATAATTTATTATAAATCTTTGAAGGACTTAGATCTAGCAAGGCCAGACAGCTACAGTTCTGCTCTGTGAAGGCCCTCCTGTAATCACTCCACAAGGACTTCCGTATGCCCAAGTCCTGCTAAGAGGAAGTTAATTATAGAGAATGGGCTTCTACATTTTATTTTTTGCAGTGTGAGACAAAAGGTGTGACTTTTATTTTATTTGCCAGAACACACAGTTTAGGGAACGAGTCATTATTGTTGTTAGGCTACACCTGCAGCGGTGAGAAATAAACCACAGAGCTCAACAAACCCCAGTAGGAGTTTATAGGAGAGGGCAGTGTTAGAGGGAGGAGGTGTGGCCAGTCCAGAAGGAGGAAGTGAGAAAGGGCCAAGCAGAAATGCAGAGCTTCCTTAAAAGGAAAAGTTTGAACGTGTGTACAAAGACATAAACAGCCATGCAAGGCATGACGTAAAGACATATATATTTGCAGGGCCCCTGGGCTGGCTGGGTGATTGCCTGAATGCCTATGGGCTGGGAGGTGGGGGGTGGTACTGGAGGGGGCAGTGTCAGTATAATGCTGGAATCCTAACAGTCATCCTACTAACAGAACACAGGAAAACTGTGCCCAGCATATGAGGGAATACACTTCAGGGGAACATGTTATCGCACAAGAGAATCTGCAGTTAGAGACAGTACTCAAAAGGCAGTACTTTTAACAGGCAGTGCCTATGTGAGTTTAACCTCCATCAAGTTAACCTCTTCTTATGGGCTGGACTTCTAAATGTCAGCAGATCCACTGACAAGAGGATCCCACGAACTCCACACACTCACATGGAATCACATCTCACTTGCATGGAAGGATGAACCATGCATTTCATGCCATGTGGGTAGATGAGCTAATGTGGATGAGACAAAATTCGCACGGGAAGAAACTGGCTGCAACCTTTCTAGGGGCAGAAATGACATCCATAGTCCTGAAGCAGAGACTTACTGTCCAGTGCCATGTATGGTGACAGCTGTGGGAAGGAGTGTTTTGAGTGGACAAGACTGGCTCTGGAGGTGGTGTTTTTGTTGTTGGAGCAGAGCTAGGATATCACAGGGTAGTCTGTTGGGACATTGGTCAGCCTGTTTTTGAGAAAAGAATCACTTGTCTTTTGCTGTCCCTGCAGTGGAGAGTGTCTGCTTGGGAAGGAGAACTGCTTCATTTCTGTATGAAAAGGGAGTTCATTATTGATGTTTCCTTTTGCTTGCTTAGGGAACCCCTTTCTCTCCAGAGTAAGGTGTTGTATGTGTTATGCTGCAGATGTATTTGAAACCAGGGTATATGTTGATTCTAAGACTGGAAGCAAGTGTGAGAGCCCAGGCAGGAACAATTAGTTCTGCCATTGGGAAGCTGTGTGAAGGGTAGGGATTTGGCTTCTACTAAGTGTGGGCTTGTGGGACTAGTGGGGTTCTGTCAGTGCCCATGTCAAAGGAGCTACAGTCAGCAAGGGAGCTTAGGGAGTTCAATTGACCGAACAGCAAAGCCAAAGCCTGGAGGCTCTGAGCTCCCTCCTGCACCTGGTTGTCTGGTCAACTAGCCACACATCTCGCCATGCCCTGCTGCCACCCTTGACCAGCCAAATGGCCCAGTCTTGGGTAGAGCAAGAAAAGCAAGGCTCCAGAGGCAGGACCCGAGGCTGCGGTCGACCTCCTTTCCTGCAGCTCTGCATCTGGCAATCCCTTGTTGGCCCCAGGAGCCGGCCTCAGCCTCCTCCACACTGCAACACTAGAGTCTCTCAGCCCTGCCTCTCCATCCTGCCCACCAGTTCCACACAAGCACCAGCCAAACTCTCCCTTTTCCCTCCACCTGCAGATAGGCTAGGTGTGAAGTCATCACGCCAGAGACTTGTCCTCTCCACTGCTTAGCATCCTCCAGCCTCCATCTGTGTCATTTAGATTACTAGCCACCTCCAGTCTTGCTTGTAAGAACTCGATATGACCTAACCCAACATATAACACAGATCATCAGGCTGTTAATCATTTTCAATTCTCAGCTTTCTGGATGGAACAACAGAATTTTCATCTTGCCCATTGGAAAGACAATCCTGTATGTTTAACACTCCTGGTTTCCATAGAGATCTGTGGGCTTAAGGACCTTCATGCTATGGTGCCAAAAGAAAGAGGGGGGGGGAGTCTTCTGGTTTGTGTTAATTTCATTAGTTAAATAAAGAGACTGCCTTGGCTGATAGGAAAGAAAATTAGGTAGGTGGAGTAAACAGAACAGAATGCTGGGAGAAAGAAGCCGAGTCGGTCAGTCGCCATGATTCTCCCACTCCAGACAGATGCAGGTTAAGATCTTTCCTGGAAAGCCACACCTTGTGGGTCTACTCAGATTATTGGAAATGGGTTAGATCAATATGTAAGAGCTAGCCAATAAGAGGCTAGAACTAATGGGCCAGGCAGTGTTTTAAAGAATACAGTTTCCATGTAATTATTTCAGTAAAGCTAGCCGGATGGTGGGACACAGACCTGCCACTCCGCCTATTACAGAGAAAGAGAGAGAGAGAGAGGAAGGGAGGGAGAGAGAGAGAGAGAGAGAGAGAGAGAGAGAGAGAGAGAGAGAGGGAGAGAAACTATGTTTCCTGAGTTAGAAAATTATTGATTATGAGGCAGGATAGAAAAACAAGGACAACTAAGGGGACATGAGAAGAAAACAGAAATGCTCACTGTTTTAGATGAGGTGAAAAAACACCTGACACACTTGAAGACACAGAAGCTGAGAGAAAAAAACATCCCCTTAACACAAGAAGCATGAACACACCCAGGATCCCTTTCAGATCCCACTGCTAATCCTGCTTGCAAGGATACCCATCCCCATGCAGCTGCTAGCAGACTCCCACTGCCCAGCCTGACTGTTTCCCAGGAGGGGGGAAGGTGTTGTCTCTCAATATCTCTAGGTACTTACAAGACTGAAATTCACAGTATACATGAGAGAGATATCCTACATTAACTATGTGTTAAAACTTCAAATTAGGATATATACCTCGGTTTCTCCCTACAAAAGTAACTCTAGCATCCTCCCTGGCATGTCATACAAGAGTAATTGCACTTGGGTTTGAGAGCAGAAATAGTGTTGTCAAGGCTGGCCTTGAACACAGATCACTCTGCCTCTTCAGCATATGCTACTGGACTGTGCCACCAGAATGAGCAATAATTTCTGTTTAATAGTTGAAGCTTCCACTTGATGACATAAGCTGCTCAAGAGTCTCCCACTGTTCTTGCAGAGGTTGAAGCAGAGGGCTGGGCACCCCCCCTTACTCTCCATTCTGAAAAGGCACTCCCACATAGCCTGCCAGCTCCCAGGCCAGGACCAGTCCTCTCTGCCCCACAGCCCAGACCTGCAGCCCTCTATACTCCTTACTCTGTCCTGGCACCCCCACGTTCAGAGCAGGAGATCAGTGCTGGGAGGAAGGCTGTACACTGGAGTGGCCCTTCCTCAGGAGTGAATCACAGGTCTCAAAACTCAATTCTCAGGAAACTGCAGGGGCCACAGCATTTTTTGCATCTATGTTAATAAGGGAACTTGTTCTGCATTACTCATTATGGAAAGCTTTATCTAGTGTAGATATCAGGGTAATTGTGGCCGCATTAAAAAAAGTATTCCTTATGTCTTAATTTTGTGGGATAATTTGAGAAATGCTGACATTAATTTTTTTTTTAAAAAAGTCTTATAGAATTCTGTACTGAATCCATCTGGCCCTCGGTTTTGTCACTTGGTGGAGTTTTTTTTTTTTTCATTAGAAAAAAAAAGAAATTTCTGCCTCCTCCCCGCCTCCCATTTCCCTCTCACTCCTCCTCCTCCCTCTCCAGCCTGCAGAGCAGTCAGGATTTCCTGCCCTGTGGAAAGTCCAAAGTCCTCCCCCCTCAATCCTGGTATAGGAAGGTGCACATCCAAACTGGGTAGGCTCCCACAAAGCCAGAACATGAATGAAGTAGGGTCAAAACCCGGTGCCATGGTCCTTGGCTTCTCAGCAGCCCTCGTTGTCCGCCAAATTCAGAGAGTCCGGTTTTATCCCATGCTTTTTCAGTCACAGTCCAGCTGGCCTTGGTGAGCTCCCAAAGAATCAGCCCCACTGTCTCCATGGGTGGGCGCACCCCTTGTGGTCCTGACTTCTTTGTTCATATTCTCCCTCATTCTGCTCCTCATTGGGACATTGGGAGCTCAGTCCAGTGCTCCAGTGTGGGTCTCTGACTCTATCTCCATCCATCGCCAGATGAAGTTTCTATGGTGATATGCAAGATATTCATCAGTATGGCTATAGGATAGGGTCATTTCAGGTTCCCTATCCTCAGCTGCCCCAGGAACTAACTGGGGACATCGCTCTGGGCACCTGGGAGCCCCTCTAGGTCCAAATCTTTGCCAACCCTAAGATGGCTCCCTTAATTAGGATGTGTGCTTCTCTGCTCCCCTAACCAACCTTCCTTTATCCCAATCATCCCGTTTCCCCAAGTTCCCCCCACCCTCCCCTTCTCAAATTTCTCTCCCCTTCTCCCCTTAACCCCCCCTCCCACCACACCCCAAGATCCCAATTATTTGCCCGGCAATCTAGTCTACTTCCCATAAGCAGGAGGATAGCTATATGTTTTTCTTTGGGTTCACCTTCTTATTTAGTTTCTTTAGGATATCATATTATAGACTCAGTGACCTTTATTTATCTCTAGAAACCAATTATGAGTGAGTACATCCCATGTTCATCCTTTTGGTTCTGGGTTACCTCACTCAGGATACTGTTTTCTATTTCCATCCATTAGCATGCAAAATTCGCGAAGTCATTGTTTTTTACCGCTGAGTAGTATTCTAATGTGTATATATTCCACACTTTCTTCATCCATTCTTCCATTGAAGGGCATCTAGGTTGTTTCCAGAATCTGGCTATTACAAATAATGCTGCTATGAACATAGTTGAACAAATATCCTTGTCATATGATCGGGCATCTCGTGGGTATATTCCCAAGAGTGGCATTGCTTGGTCCATGGGTAGGTTGATCCCAAATTTCCTGAGAAACCGCCACACTGCTTTCCAAAGTGGTTGCACAAGTTTGCATTCACACCAGCAATGGATGAGGGTACCCCTCTCTCCACAGCCACTCCAGCAAAGGCTATCATTGGTGTTTTTGATTTTAGCCATTCTGACAGGTGTAAGATGATATCTCAATGTTGTTTTGATTTGCATTTCCCTGATCGCTAAGGAGGCTGAGCATGACCTTAAGTGCCTTTTGGCCATTTGAACTTCTTCTGGTGAGAATTCTCTCTTCAGATCAGTGCCCCATTTTTTAATTGGGTTAATTAGCATTTTAAAGTCTAGTTTCTTGAGTTCTTTATATATTTTGGAGATCAGACCTTTGTCTGTTGCGGGGTTGGTGAAGATCTTCTCCCAATCAGTGGGTTGCCTTTTTGTCTTAGTGACAGTGTCTTTTGCTTTACAGAAGCTTCTCAGTTTCAGTAGGTCCCATTTATTCAATGTTGCCCTTAATGACTGTGCTGCTGGGGTTATACCTAGGAAGCAATCGCCTGTGCCCATCTGTTGTAGGGTACTTCCCACTTTCTCTTCTATCAGGTTCAGTGTGTTCAGATTGATATTGAGGTCTTTGATCCATTTGGACTTGAGTTTTGTGCATGGTGATAGATATGGGTCTATTTTCATTCTTCTACAGGTTGACATCCAGTTGTGCCAGCACCATTTGTTGAAGATGCTTTCTTTCTTCCATTGTATACTTTTAGCACCTTTAACGAAAATGAGGTGTTCATAGGTTTGTGGGTTAAAGTCCGGGTCTTCTATACGATTCCATTGGTCGACTTCTCTATTTTTATGCCAATACCACACTGTTTTCATTACTGTAGCTCTGTGATAGAGTTTGAAGTCAGGGATGGTAATGCCTCCAGAAGTTCCTTTATTGTATAAGATTGTTTTGGCTATCCTGGGTTTTTTGTTATTCCATATAAAGTTGATTATTGTCCTCTCAAGATCAGTGAAGAATTTTAATGGAATATTGATTGGGATTGCATTGAATCTATAAATTGCCTTTGGTAGGATTGCCATTTTTACTATGTTGATCCTCCCAATCCACGAGGAAGGGAGATCCTTCCATTTTCTGGTATCCTCTTCAATTTCTTTCTTCAATGCCTTAAAGTTCTTGTCAAAGAGATCCTTCACTTCTTTGGTTAGAGTTACCCCGAGATATTTTATGCTGTTTGTGGCTACCGTGAAAGGTGATGCTTCTCTGATTTCCCTCTCTGCTTCCATATCCGTTGTGTATAGGAGGGCGACTGATTTTTTTTGGAGTTGATCTTGTATCCGGCCACATTACTAAAGGTGTTTATCAGCTGTAGAAGTTCTTTGGTGGAGTTTTTGGGGTCGCTTATGTACACTATCATATCATCTGCAAATAACGAAAGTTTAACTTCTTCCTTTCCAATTCGAATCCCCTTGATCCCCTTATGTTGTCTTATTGCTATTGCTAAAACTTCAAGTACTATATTGAAGAGGTATGGAGAGAGTGGACAGCTTTGTCGTGTTCCTGATTTAAGTGGGATGGCTTTGAGTTTCTCTCCGTTTAGTTTGATGTTAGCTGTCGGTTTGCTGTAAATAGCTTTGATTATATTTAGGTATGACCCTTGTATTCCTAATCTCTCCAAGACTTTTATCATAAAGGGATGTTGAATTTTGTCAAAAGCTTTTTCAGCATCTAATGAAATGATCATATGGTTTTTCTCTTTCAGTTTATTTATATGATGGATTACATTGATAGATTTTCATATGTTGAACCAGCCTTGCATCTCTGGGATGAAGCCTACTTGATCATAATGGATAATTTTTCTAATGTGTTCTTGGATACGGTTTGCCAGTATTTTGTTGAGGATTTTTGCGTCGATGTTCATGAGTGAGATTGGCCTGTAATTCTCTTTCTTGGTTGAGTCTTTGTGTGGCTTTGGTATCAGAGTGACTGTAGCTTCATAAAAGGAATTTGGCAATGACTCTTCTGTTTCTATATTGTGAAATACCTTAAGGAGTATAGGTATTAGGTCTTCTTGGAAATTCTGGTAGAATTCCACATTGAAACCGTCTGGTCCTGGGCTCTTTTTGGTGGGGAGGTTTTTGATAACAGCTTCTAATTCTTCGCGACTGACAGGTCTATTTAGATTGTTCACCTGGTCCTGACTTAACTTTGGTATATGGTATTTATCTAAAAAAGTTTCCATTTCTTTTACATTTTCCAGTTTTGTGGTATACAGGCTTTTGTAGTAAGATCTAATGATTCTCTGAATTTCCTCTATGTCTGTGGTTATGTCCCCCTTTTCATTTCTGATTTTATTAATTTGCAAATTCTCTCTCCACCGTTTGATTAGTTTGGATAGGGGTTTATCAATCTTACTTATTTTTTCCAGGAACCAGCTTTTTGTTTCATTGATTCTTTGGATTGTTTTCTGTGTTTCTATTTTGTTGATTTCAGCCCTCAGTTTGACTATTTCCAGTCTTCTACTCCTCCTAGGTGAGTCTGCTTCTTTTTTTTTCTAGAGCTTTCAGGTGGGCTGTTAAGTCTCCAATGTATGCTTTCTCTGTTTTCTTTAAGTGGGCACTAAGGGCTATGAACTTTCCCCTTAGGACTGCTTTCAAAGTGTCCCATAAGTTTGAGTATGTTGTTTCTTTATTTTCATTGAATTCAAGGAAGACTTTAATTTCTTTCTTTATTTCTTCTTTGATCCAGGTGTGGGTCAATAGTTGACTGTTCAGTTTCCATGAGTTTGTAGGCTTTCTGGGGGTAGCATTGTTGTTGAATTTTAACTTTAGTCCATGGTGATCTGATAAGACACAGGTGGTTATGGATATTTTTTTGTAACTGTGGAAGTTTGCTTTGTTACCGAGGATGTGGATAATTTTCGAGAAGGTTCCATGAGCTGCAGAGAAGAAGGTATATTTTTCCTATTTGGGTGGAATGTTCTATAGATGTCTGTTAAGTCCATTTGTTTCAATACCTCCATTAATTCTCTTATATCTCTGTTAGGTTTCTGTCTGATTGACCTGTCCATTGGTGAAAGAAGAGTGTTGAGATCTCCTACTATTAGTGTGTGCGGTTTGATGGCAGCCTTGAGTTTTAGTAATGTTTCTTTTACATATGTGGGTGCTTTTATATTAGGGGCATAGATATTCAGGATTGAGACCTCATCCTGATCAATTGTTCCTGTTATGAGTATAAAATATCCCTCTCCATCTCTTCTGGTTGATTTAAGTTTGAAGTCAACTTTGTTAGAAATTAGTATGGCCACACCTGCTTGTTTCTTAGGTCCATTTGCTTGATAAACCTTTTCCCATCTCTTTACTCTAAGTAGGTGCCTGTCTTTGTGGTTGAGGTGTGTTTCTTGTAAACAGCAGAATGTTGGATCCTGTTTGCGTACCCAATCTCTTAGCCTGTGCCTTTTTATAGGTGAGTTGAGTCCATTGACATTAAGGGATATTAATGACCAGTGGTTGTTAACTCCGGTCACTTTTTAGTCGTAGAGTTTGTGTGTTTGCCTTCTTTTAGTTGCGCTGGTGAAGGGTGTCTAGATGTTTGAGTTATTGTGGTCATTGTTGGTCTCCTTGGTTTGTGATTTTCCTTTTATTACTTTCTGTAAGGCTGGATTTGTGGCTACGTATTGTTTAAATTTGTTTTTATCCTGGAAAATTTTGTTTTCTCCATTTATAGTGAACGAAAGCTTGGCCTGGTATAGTAGTCTGGGCTTGCATCCATGTTCTCTTAGCTTCTGCATTACATCTATCCAGGACCTTCTGGCTTTCATGGTTTCCATAGAGTAGTCAGGTGTAAGTCTGATAGGTTTACCTTTATAAGTAACTTGACCTTTTTCCTTTGCAGCTCTTAATATTCTTTCTTTATTCTGTATGTTTTGTGTTCTGATTATTATATGGCGAGGAGATGTTTTTTTTTTTTTTTTGGTCCAGTCTATTCGGTGTTCTGTATGCTTCTTGAACCTTCAAAGGAATATCTTTCTTTAGGCTGGGAAAGTTTTCTTCTATAATTTTATTAAATATATTTTCTGAACCATTGAGCTGTACTTCTTCTCCTTCTTGTATCCCAATTATTCTTAGGTTTGGTCTTTTTATTGTGTCCCAGATTTCCTGAATGTTTTGTGATGAGAATTTGTTGGTTTTGCTGTTTTCTTTGATCAGTGTGTTAATTTTCTCTATGGTATCTTCAGTGTCTGACATTCTTTCTTCTATCTCTTGTAATCTGTTGGCAGTACTTGTCTCTGTAGTTCCTGTTCGTTTACCCAGATTTTCCATCTCCATCCTTCCCTCGGTTTGTGTTTTCTTCATTACTTCCATTTCATTCTTCAGGTCTTGAACCACTTCCCTTACCTGTTTGATTGCTTTTTCTTGTTTCTCTTGGTTTTCTTGTGTATCTTTGAGCGATTTATTCATTTCCTCTACCTTTTTGTTTGTAATCTCTAATTGTTTATGGCAGTTTTTCACCTCCTGTTTAAGGTCTTCTATTATTTTCAAATAATTCACTTTTGAGTCGATTTCTTCTAATTCTTCTGGAGTAGGGTGTACAATTCTTCTTGTTTTGGGATCCCTGGGTTCTGGTGATGTCATGTTGCCTTTCAGGTTGTTGGAGGAATTCTTGCATTGGCGCCTTCCCATCTCCTCCTTCAAATGAAGCCAAGAGAGGCCTGGTTTCTTGGTCCAGTCTTTGCTGTGACTGAGTCTCTGGATGTATCTCTTCAGTGTAGAGGCAGGGACCGTCCTGCTGAGCTTGAACTCCTCAGTACCCAAACATGGACGACCATCCAGATGGAACTCCTCAGCACCACTCTGGGTGGGTTGTGGATGCAAGCCCAATGTCTCTCCTGGTGCCCGGAGTGGTTCTCCTTGCCCAGCGATGTCACTCCTGGTACCCGGATCTGATCTCCCTGCTGCTTGGGTGTCTCACGAAGAAAGGGCCGAGCTTGCTGCCGCAGGGCAGGCAGACCACCTAGACAAAGGAGCTACTACCCTCCAGGGTGCCCTCCCAATTCGGACCCTGTCCCAGGGCCCAAACAGGCTGAGCTGGGAGATGTTGTGTGGTTCAAAGAGGGGAGAGAGTCAGTCGGAGTGGGGGAGGGCTGTGGATGCAAGCTGGGTGGGATAGGAAGAAAGAGGAGGTATCGGGCAGTATAGCCCCTGCAGGCTGACCAGGAAGTGTAGGAGGGGTGAGGAACAACTGCGTTCCCTGTCCCAGGCTGCTGCTGCAGTCAGAAACTCACTCACCCCAGCGATGTCACTCCTGGTACCCGGATCTGATCTCCCTGCTGCTTGGGTGTCTCGTGAAAAAAGGCACTTGGTGGAGTTTTAATTATTGCGTCTCTTTCACTAAGGGATTGTAGGTCTGTTTCAATGCTTATCTGCTCTTGATTTTAGTTTGGTAGGTGATATGCATCAACAAATTTATCCATTTCTTTTAGGTTTTCTAATTCGGTGAATAACAGGTTTTTAAAGTATTACCTATTACTGTGGGTTTCTTCACTATCTGTTATTATATCCCCATTAATGGTCTCCAATTATATGACTTGGGATCACCTCTGTGTGTCTTTTTCTTTATTTGGGTAAGGGTTTATGAGTCTTAAACTGATTTTCTCAAAGAAAAAACTTTTTTTCATTGATTCTTTGAATGATTTTTGTTTCTATTTTATTGTTATCAACACTGAGTTTGGTTATTTATTCCCATCTACTTGCTAAGTATTGTAAAGTATCCACCAGAGAAGAACACTCAGACATGGGTTCAAATGAACAAAAAAATCTTTATTGGCTATCCAGTGACTAAATTGGGTGTTCAGGACCCTGGTACAGCAGTAAATCTTCCTCAGGATGAGGGACTGACCAAAAACAAAACAAAAACCCTCACCTACTGGTTCGACACACCACACTTAGCAAGAATAGGTAGCTAGAAGCAAACTACAGGAGTCAGAAACCAAGAGACTTTCCCAGAACTGTGGACTTTGGTGGACTGTACTCTCTCATTTTGGCAGGAATTGTTGCCTCCATGTTGGGTTCCCAGACCTGAAAGGTACTTCCATCATGGTGTCAGTTGAGCTAAGGTTTAATAACCTGATAAGATCTGGGGAAACTCATACATTCATCAAAGATCCTCTGGATCTTTGGACATTTGTCAAATCATTGATTCACCTGGGTGCAGAGGGTTGTTTGTGTCTCCTTAGCACACAACATAATTTTTTCTGTTTTCAATAGCTGAGAAGAAAGTTGAGAAAGCAGGGTCCTATAGTGAGAGTTGGGAGCAAAAGGATTAATTGCCCAGCCATAGCCTTAAGTGGATTAAGAGAGCATAGATTGGTACCAGATATTAGATTCTCAATATTTCTGCCCTTTTAATTTTTCTAAATGTTATTTCTGACCATGGCTAAACTTTATCTAATTATAAGATTGGCATAAAAGCAACAAGTTTCTCCCGTTGCCATACAGAGATGTGCTTGTCTTATAAAGAGGGGTTCAATTCTCTTCAATTCTGAAAAACAACCCTGGTTAAGGAATTTCCTGATAGGAAACAGAATTATTTGAATATTCCGGGTGTATGTCTACTTAAACACTGAGTTTCTCAAAGTATTTATGCCACACAAATAGAGCTGAAGTTCCAGCAGCAATGGAGGCTGTGATGGCTGCCGCCACCTAGAGGGGATTGAAAATGGAGATGGCTCACAGGACACAGGAAAGTCCAAGTCCAAGACTGACTCAGGCCCTGTCTCCTTCTCCAGTATAGATGAACACCTGTGCTATAATATGTGCAAGGTCACAACAGAGTGGGTTCTCCAGTGCAGGCAATACTGATGATATATACTTGATCGAGTCCTAAATTAGTACAAGAATGCCAGGTAGTCTCTGGGCCTAGAAATACACTTGATGCCATTCCTGAAATTGACCTGATGTGTATGGTTACATAAATTTGCACAGGGGAAATTCCTGGGGATATCCTGCTGACATTAAATAGGCACCATTGCCCCTGAGATTCGCCCAGGGTGAGATTACTTTGTCCATTTACAGCTGTTAGGTATGAGGCAGACTCAATGAACTCTGACCCAGGATGGACATAGGTTAAGATCTTCCCTGGTAAGCAAAATATGTAATTTTGCTCTGTTAAAGTTAAAGCCTTCTTTTTTTGTTTAAACAGAAAAAGGGAAAATCATGTGGGAGTGTCATATATCAATCTGTTGATTTCATTGGTTAAGTAATAAACAAACTGCTTGGCCTCATAGGTTAAAACATAGGTGGGTGGAGTAAACAGAACAGAATGCTGGGAGGAAGAGGAAGTGAGCTCATACTCGACAGCTCTGCTCTCTGGAGGAGACGCCATGCTCCCCTCTCCCAGGCAGACGTGATAGCTCTGCTCTCTGAGGCAGACACAATGAACTCAGACCCAGGATGGATGTAGGTTAAGATCTTCCCTGGTAAGCCACCTCGTGGGCTACACAGATTAATAGAAATGGGCTAGTCCAGGTTCAAGAGTTAGCTGAGAAGAGGCTAGATATAATGGGCCAAGCAGTGTTTAAATGAATATAGTTTGTGTGTTGTTATTTCGGGGCAAAAGCTAGACAGGCGGCCGGGGTGCTAGGGACGCAGCCCTGCCGCTCTTACTACAACAGACTCCAGAAAGGAACCCATGTGTCCACCTTGATGCTATGAAACACTCAAGTTGTGCTGTTAACAGAGGGAGACACGTTTCTTGGGAAGACTGTGGTGGACATGTCAGCAAAGGGTTCAATGGTTCAGCGTCTAGGATGATTTTGTTTCAGAATAATATCCAAAGTCAGACTCACATGAGTTGAGTCATCACCCACAAGCTCATTCATGGGTTCAATCATTGTCTGGCTCAGTTCCAATGGTTTACCAATGTCAGACATTTGGCATGCTCAGAGAGATCATGAACTTTAACTGTGACATCCAACTCTCTGACTCCTTGTTCAGAAGGAATTGTTTATGTCTATGAGGCTACAGATTCAAGCTGCAAGCCTCAGTGGAGACTGTTCGCTTGTGAATGAAAGCTTCAGGTTGATTTTGGTTTAAAACAACAATACAAGCATTGAAGAAGAAAAAACAAAACAAAACAAAAATGGACCACAGGGAGAATGAGCTGTTGGAAACACCATCGAGCAGCAGAGGACAGAAGTGCACCACCTTGTAGAGGGCAGAGGTGCACTCTACAAGGTCATTTTTGCAATGCTCTCCATGTGCAGCTCAGATTTTATTTAAATATTTATTTGAATCAAATTTGGCATGCAGTGGTGCAAACAGATTAGAAACCAAATGCAGGTCTAGTGACTGCATTTCCCTCAATGATATATTGCTCTTGCTTAAGCTCCTTGACTTAGAAAGTCTTTTAGCTCCTTTGGGACATGGCAGTCCTGCATTTCTGATTTATACTTAAATCCCAGCGTTTTGTCTCGGATCGTGGGCTGTATGCCAGAGGCAGGAATGGGTGGGGATTTATCAGGGTAAGGAAGCAAAAGTCACAATCAGGTTGGAACTTGGCTCTTGACTCACATACGGAATAAAAGGTGACAGTTCTCTCTCCAGGTGCAAAGCCATACAGAGAGTGTGTGAAAATAGTGAGAGTCAGGATGACTTAACATTTCCCCACGAGCCAGATGCTGCTTTCATGGACAGAGAAGCATTTGTGTTGACTTTCTTAGTGCCCCCTTGGCATTTTACAGGTACCCGAGAGCCTGGGGTCAACGAGGATGAATTCCTAGAAGTGCACTTGTGGGTGTTTGGTCTTCGCCAGCACAGCCTATGTCACACCTATGGCTATGGCTCCTAAACCACAAACCTGTACTGCACAGTCCATGCTTAATTCTGTACTCCTTTGAAACACACGGGTGTTTGTATATCAAAACATTTCTAAATACAGAAAGGCTGTACCAAAAAATAATAAAATAATATTAATAATCCACAACAGTTTTCTTTCTAGGACTATGAAGGGACTAGTGTGCTCCCAGGAGGATTCTGTTTCACAGTGCCTTTAAGCAAGATGTTATTTGCCTGGCTTTGGGCATCATGGGGCTGAGGTGTGTAGTCAGGCAGGCAGGGTACTGGATAGATCATGGCCCTTTTTCTTCACCAGTGGACCCACAGTCCCGGAGAGTCGCCGTTCTTCATGACAAAGCAAACCATCCCCCAAAAGCATCTAGGTCAATATTTTAGAGAAATCTATTGGGACAGTGGGTGGTTTGGTCTCAGTGGGTAGACTGGCTATGAATTGCCTGGTTGCAGTCATACTTAATCCCTATAAATAAGTTTCTGGCTTAAAGAGGGTTGGGGCCTTTTGACTCGAGACAAAAATAGAAAATAGAACAACCATTGTTATAGGACCCGTATCAGTCTTGCCTTTAGGCAGTCAGAGGACCTGCTGATGACACCTCTGTCCTTATGATGGGTAGTCTACCTATGCTTGTGTGTTGTGAGGGAGCACAGGGTATGAGACTTTCCATATTTGCTAAAGCCTCTGTGTTGGAATCTCTTTATCCACACAAGGTTGCCAGGCTGGAACTTGTGGACAGGCTCCAGGCAAACATACAGCCTCACCAACTATCTCATGAATAGTCCCTGTGACTGTTGCAGGACATGCATGGACATAGGGAAGAAATGATTAGTCATTTCTGTTTTAGGATCTTCATAATGCAGAATGCATCTCTCCCTTTGGAAAGAAAAGCAGATTGGTCCAGTATTCACCAGTCTCAAGAACATGCCTAGATCATGTTTCCATTCTATTTATCCTCCTGTCTTCCCTGAACTTTGTGTCCTACATGTAGTTCCCAATTGACATTTGGGACCTTAGTCAGATTTAGGAAAACATTGGCAAGGAAGACCAGGTTGTTGTTGGACCCCAGAGAGAGGGAAAACGCCAATCTGGGAATAATAGCTGGACCTGAGTCATTCAGCAGTTATAATTGCACACTGATGGGTAGCCGGGTAGAGTCTGGTGACCATCTGTCCTCTGATAAAGGCAGGAAGTACAGGTCCCTCATTCAGGAAGAAACCATCCATTTGTCTCCTATTGAGTATCTTTTCTTCCTTTCCACTTGATCACTTTGTATATGAATTGGAATCTAGAGAAATTAAAGTTCAGGCAGGTTAACCAAGATCTGGAGAGGCCATTGGACTGCATCCTGTCTTTCCTTGTCACCATATTTCACTGTATTTGTCAGGGTTCTCTAGAGCAACAGAACTTATAGAATGAATCTTCTCTGTCTATAGAAAGGTTATTTATTAGAATGACTTGTAGGCTGGGATCCAGCTAGTCCAATAATAGCTGTCTATGAACAGAAATTCCAAGAATCCAGAACTTGCTCAATCTATGAGACTGGATGTCTCAGATGGTCTTCTGTAGATGCTGGAATCCCTAAGAAGTAGACTCTAATGCAGTGGTTCTCTACCTTCCTAATGCTGGGAGCCTTTAATGCAGTTTCTCATGTTGTGGTGACCCCCAATCCTAAAATTATATTCATTGCTACTTCATGACTGTATTTGCTACTCCTATGAATCATAATGTAAATATCCATAAGCAGGATATCTGATATGTGACCCCAAAGCATTAGACACCCACGGGTTGAGAAACACTGCTCTAATGCCAGTGTAGGAATGGACCTGCCAGCATGAGGAAAACAGGCAAGGAAAGAGCAAATCCTGCTGGGCCTGTCACTCACCTGGCCAAGAGCCCACCCTCAGTGAGGCTGATCCAACTAAAGCCATGGTAAAGAGGTGGCAGGAGAAAGTGTATTTTTACTGAGATAGAGTGCTTTTCCTTCCTTGAAATTCCTCTCTGCCCTTTTGGCCATGCTCTCTCTTTATCTTGCTCTCTTGGTCCTCCTCTCTCACTCTCCTCTGCTCTTTCTTCTCTCCTGGCCAAGTTGAATCTGCTGGCCAGGTTTAGTCTATTCCTTTCTCTCCCCACTGTGGACTCTTCCAGGTGCCTCTGGTGCTCTTCCTCATATCTACAATAAAACCTTCCCCTCAAACCTACCTGGAAATGGTCAGGTCCTCACTTTATTCACTGACCAAACAAAAACTATGACTCAGGCCTCATAATTAATTCACTGCCCACTTCTCTTGCCTGTTTATACTTAAGCATGACATAGTCCAAAAGAATTACTACTATATGAGAGGCCCCAAGCATCTCCTCTACTGCAGAAAGAGACCCACAGTGACAAACTAACACTCACGCGCTTCAGCTCCTCTGTGATTGCTCTGTGAAGTTCCTCTTGCCCTTTCAGTTTGATTCAGATTGCATTGAATGCACACCTATTCATCCCTCCTGCAGGAGCTCTGCTGTGATGACTCTGACTTCAGCAGGCGCACAGAAGACTTGGCTGTCTCTGCAGCACTGACCACTGAACTGGGTCTCAGCAGCAGGAAGACAGAAGTTGAAACTAAAGAGGAAGAATTTCTGTTCTCCATCCTCGGGTGTTAGCCCACTTATAAATGGACCCCACTTGTCAGTTGGCTTGTTAACTTTGCCCATTGGAGTAGAAAAGCCACTCAGGAAGTAGATGAAGTTCTTTCTTTCTCAGAGGAACAAAATCACAAGATAGGAGGGCAATTGAGACATGGGATGAAGTGTAGGAAGAACCAGCCTGCCGCTGTCTTGGACTTTGAAGACATGTTATAGTAAAGACAAAGTAGGTCCATTTCTGCTTATGATTAAACCATAAATCTCTGTTTTCATGAATTGGGCAATGGCCACCTGTACCCTTATCTACAAATGGTTCTGTACTGCCTGTGCCAGGAATGGGAATCATGCCTTTGTTTCCAAACATTGTTTATAACCATCTTGTAATCCTATCTTGGTTATAAAAGGTTACATGAACACCCATTACCACCTTTTGACTCCCTCTTGCCAATGACTACCTCCTTATGCCCCCTTTACAGCCATGTCTTTCTTTCAGGAGCCCGTGTTGGGCTTTGTGTAACTTATGTTCTGATCCTGTAATCCCAGCTCTTTCACCTGTCATGACCACCATTTGGAAACTTTCTACCCCTGAGGCTTATAAAAATCTTGTCTCCCTCAACTGCCATGCTGACCTCTCAAACCCCACCTCAGAGGGGAGGCAGTTCATGTACACAAATAAAAAAGCATGCTTTAATTAATTAATTTGGTCATGAAGATTTGAGTAAGTGATCTTTCTCCCCCAGTCTTGGGATTAGTATGTACTGTAAATAAGAAAATTAAAACTGCTAAACACAAAGTAATTTCCATAGGACAAAATATTTATTTATTTGAGAAATGGTGTCACACTGTTTATTTGAAATAAAATGGATTGAAACAAAAGGGGAACAAAATGAACTATGAATAGAACACAGAGAAATGTTATTTTACTGGATTTTATGATTGTAATTCAGGTTTATGAAGTGAGTACAAACCCATAGTGAACACTTATTTAATTGAGAATCACCCATAGTCCTCCAAGTCCTGTAGGTATAGTCCTCTGTGATAGTTGTTAACTCTGATGTCACCACAGATTAGTTGTTGATTTTGATAATTTTATAAGATAAAGAAATGAGGCTGCAGCTGTAGATAACATGTTACAGAGCTCTCATAACTGCTTTGACACAGTCTCTACATAAGCTGTGAGACTACTGGACACTACAAAGCATAGCTGCTGGGTTTGCTACAAATCCACCTCCTTCGTATGTAGTTCCTGCAACTGCTGATCCCTCTGTCACTCAGGTAGGCATGTTGTCCTTCTCCTCGGATGGGAACCCTAAAACAAAAAACAAACAAAATTTCTGCAGAGTCAGCCACTGTATTCCCCCAGCAATGATATCTCACTCATGTCCACTGCTTGTTTATAGCACGAATCACAGAAAGGCAAAGGCCATGAGGAATCACCAGCACTAGTGTTACACCCAGTGACTTTTCCACTCCCAGGGTTCCATTTGGAGACCACATCTTTCTCACACATCCATGTTGGACCCTGTACTGTGTGTACAAAGAATTTGACTGCTGTTCTCTGCCATGTCCACATGAGCTTCATTCAGCTATGAGTAGCATTGCAAGGTTTGTTTTCAATACTATCTTGAAGTATTTCTCACATGTATGAAAGGGGGATAAAATGCACTTAGTAAATTGCTAAAAGTCTTTAGTAATGGACATTCACCATTCAGAGAAATGGGACTATTAAAATGGCTATGCTCATTATGATGAGACTTAAAATAAGGATCCCAATGTCCATGGAGTCTGCTTCAGTGATAAGAACAACTGTGCACACAGCTATCTGACAAGTCCTATCAGCAGCTGTGCAGTAACTTCCCTGGGGTTTCAGAGCCCTTAGTGGCCATCAGCAGTTCTGTCTGCATCCCACAAGGGCAGTTATCTGCAAGGAGAGATTTCCAAGTGCTGAGACAAGACAGCATCTTCCCCTGATACCATCATCAGGCTAAAGATTTGGAGTGAAACAACACTAGGTGACTCTGACAAATGTAAATTTACCAGGTTGTGGATAATGGGGACTCCATGTAACACACAACCAAGCACCAAGGCACACCTCCAGCCCAAGGGTTTCTCCCTTTCCAGTTCAGTTCTCTTCACAAGACTCAGCCTTTCACCTTTCACAACCACAACTCACACAATCACAGCACATGAACACAGTAGGAGGAAAAGCATTCTGAACACACACAAGTTGTTATATTCATTGTTGTCTGTCCACATCCAAGGATGCTCTGATGAATTTCTGTGCAGGCCAATCCAGGCGGCAGAATCCCCCTTTAATCTATTCAGGAAATTCTGTCAAAAACACAGAAAGCAAATACATGTATCTCTCAGTTCCAGATGTCCCTTGAGTCTTTGTCCTACAGCCTCCTTTCCAGATGGCAGCTGGCTTGAACTGAGGGTCATCAACTGTGGAGCCTAAATAACACACAGTTCTCAGTGGATGCATTTTCCTATCATAACCCATAACATACTGACAACCACCTATCCTTCTGTCGCCGAGAAGGGCCCTCGTTGAGTCTGTATTTACAGTTAGTAACAGTTGTCACCTTAAGTTTGCAACACCTGCCAGCTCGGACAAAGACTTGCATGACCACCACGATTCTCAAATGTATGTTTGGCCTTGCACATTGACTATTAGCATTATAGATGAGAATATCCTTGGAATGTCTCAGGACTACAGCCAGATGTGTTACCATCACAAATGGCACATGCTAATGTGTGCCCCATGTCCCCCAGTGCCTAGGGTGGGAGTCTTCCTCATGTTCCAGGCTTAAGCTCTCTTTCTCAAGGCAATACATGTTCCACAGGAACAAACAACAAACCAATTCCCGATCCTTTCTTACCAGCTCCTCCAGATTGTCAAAGTGAGTAAGATGGGCTCCCAACTCCATGCAGGAGGTCTGGCTAGATGTCCAGTTACTTGTGTGTTCAGAAAAATAAAAACATTTACTTCCAAATCCAATCCAGTCTTTTGGGCAGGTGACATAGCCAACTTTAGGGCTCGCAATGGCCTTTTCTTCCTTTCTCCCTAGAATGTGCACAGTGCAGATACATATAATAGATAAACATTTCCATGTCTTGATTCTTTGGCTAACCATTTAATCTCCATTATGAGGTGTGTGTTAAGACTGTACCTTTCATTACTGATCACTAAGAGACTCCTCCTAGCATGGTGGTCTCCCATCAACAACCTTCATGTGGGACTCTAAGGAAATACTTCTCTTCTTTGTATTGTGAGTTTGGGGATGGAATCTCTAAGTGTCCCCCTGCCTGACTTGGATCTCACTCTGTAGACTGTACTTGTCTGGATTTTGTAATAATCCACCTGGCTGTGCCTCCTAAGAGCAGGGACTGAAGACACCATACCCTGAACAAAATCATAGTCATTACCCTATGAGTACTCTTCCTGATTGCTAGAATCCTACAGATTGCTTTCCTATGATCCTGCTTCACATCCTGCTTTTATTTAATTAATTAGATTTTAAAAATACCAATCGAAGTTCCCACTCCCTCTCTTTTTTCCATTCCCTCCACACATCCTCCCATGCCCTCAAATCCTCAGAGATGGTAAGACACATTGCTTTGTGGAAGTTCCAAGGCGCTCCCTACTATATCTAGGCTGAGAAATATATACATCCAAAGAGAATCGGTTCCCAAAAAGCCTGTACATGCAATAGGGATAAATCCTGGTGTCACTGCCAGTGGCCCTCAGTCTGCCCCAGACATACAACTGTCAACCACATTCAGAGGGACTAGTTTGGTCCTATGCTTGTTCCTTCCCAGACCAGCTGGAGTTGGTGAGCTCCCATTAGCTCAGATAGATTGTTTCAGTAGGTGAACCCATCATGGTCTTGGAGCATGGGGGTAAGGTAAGAAGGAAAGGTGGAAGTTGAAAAGGAGTGGGAAAGGGGAGGGTTGAAGAGAACTTGAGGGAATGAGATAGTCAAGATCAAGGAAGGACAGACAAGAGCAAGGAAAGATACCTTAATTGAGGGAGTCATTATAGGGTTAGCAGAAACCTGTCTCTAGAGTAATTCCCAGGAATCCACAAGGCCGATTCCAGCTAAGACCATAAGCAATAGAGGAGAGGGGCACAATCTTGATTTCCCTCTAGTCAGACTGAGGAATATCTTAAATATCACCATGGAACTTTTATCCAGCAACTGACAGAAACAGAAACTCACATTGGAACACTGGATTAAGCTGCCTAAGTCCAGTTGAAGAGTGGGAGGAATGAGAACACATCCTGCTTTTGTAATGACCAAATAAAGACTACTCACTTCTCTGGATTTAAACTATGGAGAAATACCAGCCTGCAAAACAAGGCATGGTCAAATAATTTTTTGATACCAAAACTTTCATTAAGGCATTCCTGTTATCATGTGCACATACATTAAATCCACATGAATGTATGCTGGCTCTCATTAGAGGCTGTCAGAATGGCAATTATCAAGAAATCTCACAACAGGTGTCAGAACTCTGCAGAAATAGGGATGCTTATTTATTGCTGATGGGAGTATAAACTGAAACATCCAGTATGGAGACTCCTTTAAAAAGTTACAAATAGGGGGCTGGAGAGATGGCTCAGTGGTTAAGAGCACTGCTTGTTCTTCCAAAGGTTTGAGTTCAATTCCCAGCAACCACATGGTGGCTCACAGCTATCTGTAGTGATATCTAGTGCCCTCTTCTGGCCTACAGGTATACATGCAGACAAAATACTGATAATACTGCATATATAATTAATAAATAAATAAATCTGTTTTTTTTTTTGAAAAAGTTACAAATAGACCTTTGGTGACCCAGCTATGCCACTCCTGGGCATATGTGAGAGAACACTACATCATAACACAGAGACCTGCACATCCGTGTCTACTGCTGCCCCATGTACAATAGCAGCAAAATGGACCTGACCTAGATGTCCATCAACTGATGAACAGATAATGAAAATGTGGTACATGTGTACCACAGGAAGTTATTCAGACATAAAGAAATAGAAACTTGTAGAAAAGTGGGGGATGTACAAAGTATAATATTAAATAAAGTCACACAAGCTCAGCAAGAAGGAGATCCTATGCAATCCCACATATGCTTGTCCCCGGCTCCTAATGTACAGTGTGAACAGCTGTGAGGGTGGGCATGGAGTTACATGTAAAAGGGAGAACAAGGAAGGGAGACATAAGGTGACAAGGAAGGACAGGATTAAAGCAGAGGCCAAAGTCATGAAAAGTTATAAAAGCATTACATTTCTAGTTTCCACTTTGCTGGTTTTTTTCTAATTTGTGGCTGATAAGCATGTAAAAATGTAAGTACAAAGAAAATATAAAACCATAACCAAAACTCTATGGCTTTAGATTGGCTTCCTAACTGGGTAGAAGTTCATTGAGATGCACAGGGTTTGGGACTTGGTCAGTGTTTGAGTGATTATGTTAATGGGGAGTGTGATGTGTTCATTTGTGAGTCTATAACAACAGAGTGATTGTGTGTGTGTGTGTGTGTGTTAAGAATTTCTGAATGCAGGACTGATTAGAAAAATAACATTTTTCTTTCATAACTTTGCCTTTTTCTTCCTTTAACAGGTAAGAATGACTACAAGGCTCCTTGGAAGGGCTTCTGAGGATAGAAATAAATGATTTGATAAGAAATATTAAATACTAGAAATGAGATCACATATTTATTTTCAGTGGAGAGCAATTTGTTGTAGCTTCTCCCAGTTCTTGTACACACTACCATGAGGCATTAATGAAAAGAACAAATGCAACAGGCCCTGAGGGTGACTGTTACTTAGAGCCACATGACAGTTTAGATTATACATACTAAGTCTTGTGGGCAAAAGTTTGTTTGTGTTTAGATTTGTACATTAGTCACAGACATGGTTAAAGTTTATTTGATAAAACAATATCATGAATCATTACTCCAGCTATGGCAGGGAAGCTATACAAGACTTTAGCACATTATTCTAAATAGTCTAAAACTAAAAGCTGACGAACAGCGTATTTCTGGATCATTCTATTTAATATTTTCAGACCATAGGTGAAACTATTAACTGAAACCATGAATCATGAAGTGATGGAGTGTTCTGTATCTTCCCCAACCATATTACTCTTCACTGCCCTCACTGCCCCCTAGCTGTAGAAGCTTCCCTTGAAGCTCCTACTTGGGTTTTTTTCTTCTTGTGTTCTGCCTAAATTGTTCCCCCCAGGTAGACATGTCTCCTGCATCTCTCTAGAGGGATGCTTCTTCCCAGGGATGCTGAGCCTGGCCTCCTTTGCACACCACAGCCTGTGATGTTCCTTTGCTGTGTCTTTCTGCTAGACCCTAAGTTCCCAGAGAACAGGAATTTCCAGTGTGTTTTCTCTTCTGCCCGTCACACAGAGCCTGGCTCACAGTGCACAGTAAGTGTAACTGACAGGGTGTATGTGGACAGAATGCTGCAGGATCTGGAGAATGTCACTCACCTGATAATGACAGTGCCACAGAAAGTGCAATCACAGCTGCAGTGAGGACGATGATCACTGCATAGCAGCAGTAAAGCCTAGCACGAGACACTGGGGAGACGATTCTGAGATGTTGTCCTTGTTGCTCTTTATCTGTAAAATACGAATACAAGAATGCCTACTTTGAAAATTACATAAGGAAAATAAAAGAATCTTACAACAAAAACGCACTTTACACTTGCCTACATCTACCTTAAAAAATGTTTTTCTTTAAAGATATAAAAAAGGCAAAAATAGACAAAAAGTCACCTTCCCTTTTGTTAGATGTGAGATTTGTCAACGATGGAAACTAAGAAAGAAGTTTCACACATATAGACCCATGAATTCTGCCTGTGGAAAAACAGACTGATGATCAAGAAAACTTTGTCTCTGTACCCAAACTTAGGCCAATATTCCTTGGTCATGTAGCTTACACAATTAATCACAGGCCCCAGTATGAACCTTGAAGAAACAAACTTGTGAAAAGAAATTAAATGACCCTATTATGTATAAAGAAGAACTGGTGGTTAGCTGAGCACTCCTTTAAAGTTTCTCTAGAGTCCCTTGTGGTACACTTGAAGGAGTCGTAGGCAGATGCAGGAATGGACTAAAGTGCCCATGTCCACAATCCCAGGGACTCACTTGTCTGCCCACGAACCCCAGTGCTACCTTGTGGCCTGCCGAACATCCACGTGCCCAGAACATATCTGTTTCAGGGAAGTCTTTCCCACGGAGGGAGCTCACCTCAGGAAGTGCCCTCAGGCTTGTGCCCAGAGTCCCAGCCCATCTCCCCTCGCCCCTGGGCTCTCACCTGTCATCTCCTGCAGCTCGTTGCCATCCCTGTTGATGGACGAGGACAGGATGTTCAAGTCCTCAGACATAATGGCCTTAGCGCCTGGCTCTGCAATTCCCCCATTCACCAGGTTCTCAGAATCATTTCACCTGGGTTTCAACCCACGACTCTGCTGGACCACGCCTCCAGGAAAAAAAAAAAACGCCTTTACAAATTGGCGGCAAACTCCACCTGCTGCTCTCCACAGGCCTATGGTCTTCCGGCTAAGGGCTGTCCTCTGGCCAGAAGCCTCTGGCTCCACCCACAGCCCCCAGCTGCCTTTTCAGGTGTGGCTGGACTTTCAGAAAGCAAGGGAGAAGCAGAGGGGAGAAATGCTCGGGAAGGAATTAATTCACTGAAGGCATCTGAAAGCCAAAAGACAGTAAACTGGTCTACATACAGACAGAACACTCATATGAGGTGAAAGAATGGAATTTTTGTCTTCGGTATAACAGAAATAAGAGGAAAATAAAAATAGGAAAAATAAGAATAAGGGGAGATATAAAGGGAGCATCAGGGAACAAATATAACAAAGAACATTTCAAAGAATTATAAGGGGAGACAGCTGAGAAGACAAAGAAAGGGGGGAAACAAGAGGATAAAGAACAGAACAAGCCAGGCATTGGAGGTGCACATCTTCATTCCCAGCACCCAAGAGGCAGAAGCAGGTGGATTTTTGTGAGTTCAAGGCCAATTTGTTCTACAGATTGAATTTGAGGACAGCCAAGGCTGTTATTACAAGGGAACCCTGTCTCAAAAAAACATAAATAAATAAGTAAATAAATAAATTAGAAAAAAAGATTAGGAAGAGGAAGAGCAACCAAAAAAGAAAAAAAATAAAATAAACTAAGCTTTGGCCCTCAGATACAGTTCCCCTGTGTGTCTGGGCATCTGTTCAATAGTTTGTCTACCCACATCTCCTCTCCAGTTTCTCTGACTTCCTGGGAGCCTGGTAGGGGCTGGGCCCCTCGGCAGCAGGGTTCCCTTGAGTACAGCACATCCTGCTGAGTAAGGGGTTTATATTAGGCTGTTTCCATCTGGAAAAAATCTGGGGCTTTTTTCAGGTGGTGATCCAATATACTGGCAAAAGGGTTAGAAGACAGAACAAGTGTCTCATAGTGGAGCAAAAGACCTCAGAGGACGTGGAGGTGTTATTTGAGAAGTGTTGTGGGGTGGGTGGATAGTGGCGCGGCCCAAATACAAGGCTGTGATTTAATATTAGTAAGTGTGGAGCAGCTCTGGATGTAGGGAGAGTTAGGAAATCTCAGTGGCTGATGAGGCCCTTGAGTGAGTGTGTACTGACCATGTGTAGGGGCTGTGAAGTGAGATTTTCTTTGTCTCAGGGATAAGAAGATACACTGTGGCCAGGGTCTAGGGACAAATGTCCAGCCTGCAGTGACTTATGTCTAGCTGTTTAGAGAAATAAACCAGGGGGAAGTGGTGTCCTCTCCCAACTTTTGTCAAAGTGTTTTGATGACTTGTCCTTGGTTAGCATGTAAAAGGCCAGTGTGGAAGCCAGAAGACTGATTTAAGTGTGTTTATGGGGGAAAGGAGGGATGAAGGGGGAGGGTGACTGCTCTAGGGGGCCCCTTAGAGCCATGATAGAGAGGCTGAGCAGCAAGGAAAATGTTGAGGATCTTTATGCCGAGAAATTAAAGAGACCTGGTAATGCAAGCAACTCACTTTTGGTTTGTGGGTGGGGAAGGCAAGGAGTTCCTCTAACCTGGCCCTGGGAATTATTCTCCCTCTCCTGCGATTGACAGACCCAGATAGGTGACTGATGGCTGGCAGATCTGGCCTTGTCTCTGGAATATTATATCCACGAGAGGCCAGTTAAGAGGGTCATGGAGTGTTGGAGAAGGCTGCATAAGCGGAGATCGCCTGCATAGTGGAGAAGGAGATGAGGGGACGAGTCCAGGTTGGTGAGGCCCTTCTGTAAGACCTGGCCAAAGCAGTGGGGCTGTCTCAGAATCCCTGGAGCAAAATCATCCAGATGAGATGCTGGGCAGAGTGTCTACATCCTCCAATGTGAAAGCGAAAGGGCTTCGGAGTTTGGATGCAGCGGGGTAATAAAGAGGGCATCTTTAAGATCATAGATAGAGATGATGACAGCAGAGGAGGGGATGAAGAAATGGCTTATGAATGGATTAGCAACCACAGGGAAGGTGTGAACAATTAATTGCCTGGGTGTTTTTCCTTTTCTCCTTTTTGTTGTTTTTTTTTTCTTTTGCGAGACAGGGTTTCTCTGTGTAGCTTTGGTGGCTGTCCTGAAACTAGCTCTTGTAGACCAGGCTGGCCTTGAACATCTAGAGATCATCCTTCCATTGCCTTCAGAGTGCTGGGATCACCACTGCCTGGCAACTAGTGTGTTTTTCTGGAAGTTTTTGGTTGGGTTGTTTTTTTTTTGTTTGTTTTGTTTTGTTTTGTTTTATTTTGTTTGAGGCAAGGATTTCCTGTAGCTTTGGAGCCTGTCCTGGAACTAGCTCTTGTAGATCAGGCTGGTCTCGAACTCACAGAGATCCACTTACCTCTGCCTCCTGAATGCTGGGATTAAAGGTGTGCACGACTACTGCCCAGAAAAAAAGAAATAGTTTTAAAAAATAAAACAAAGTCTCTAAAGAGACAATAAAAGTAATATAAAAGAGTACATACAATCATATATTAAAGGAGTAAGGAAAAATAAGCCACATAAAAATGGAATGTACACAGACAGTCTGGATTGTGTATATTATTGTGTTTTCTTTGAACTTTTTGACTTCAGGAAGACATTTCATAGTGGGGCTGCAAAACTAAACCAACAAACAAATTTTAAAAGTATCTTAATTTCAAAATTTAGGTTTAAGGATATGTTACTTTTGAAAAGAGTTTCTGTTTTTGCTTCCACAGAGGATTGAATGCTATGGATTTCTTCCCGGCTGCTATGGGGCAATGGTCTTGTATTCTTAATGATTTGTCACTTGTACTGGTTTAATAAAATGGTGATTGGCCAGTAGCCAGCAGAAAGTATAGACAAGATGTCTTTCTTGCTTAAGTATTCTACCTTGTTGGGAGAAGGAAAGGGTTTTTTTCCCCCACTCCCTCTTAAGGACACTTTTCTCCTCCCCCTTAAAGACACTTTTCCCCCTCTGCCTTGAGGACAAGGAAAAGATTACCTGGAAAGGCTTGCTTTCTTCTATTCTTGTCCCACCGTCATCTGTGGGCTGATGGACGTGTGAGGTGTGGATAAATAATTTTATCTCAGTCTCTCCTTCCACATGACTTTATGTGTGTTTTGCATCCCTTACATTTGCTCCACGTGTATTTCCTTTTTATCTAAAAGGAGGGAATGGCTACAACCTGATAATGTTTTCTGGGGTCCCTACTGGTGATAAGGTCAGTTCATTTCTTCTACTGGATCAAAAAAGTAACATTGACTTCAAATTTTCATTTATTCCATTTTTGAAATGTTACTTTGCATAATATATACCATGTCCTGAAAGAAATCAGGAGATTCTCTTGTGAACATTCACCTTGTTAGTGGCCAGCAGAATTAGTGTGTGGTGGTGGAAGGGCAGGGAATCCTCCCAATATCCCTAGTGACTTACAGAAAGGAAATTCACAGTATAACTGAGACAATCCTACCTTAACTATGAGTTAAACGTTAAAACTAAAGATATGAAGCTTAGATTCTGTGAACAAAAGTAACTCCAGAGTCACAGTCTGTGTTTAGGAGCAAAAAATGTGCAGTACAGGCTAGCCTCGAACTCAGATACTCCTCCTCTTCCTCTTCAGCATATGACACTGGCCTGGGCCACAAAAACGGACATTAACTATATTTGCAGTTTTTCTAGTTGAAGCTTCTTCATGATTATCTAACCTGTTCAGTTCTACACTGTACTTTGAGAGGTTGAAGCACAGGGCTGGGCGCCCCTCGTGCTCCTTCCGGGTAATACACTCCCACATGGTCTGCCAGCTCCCAGGCCAGGGGCCAGTCTGCTCTAATCCACACCCCAGGCTTGCAGCCCTCTACACTCTTCCTCTGCCCTGCTACCCCGCATTCACAGAGGGAGATCAGTGCTCAGACAAAGGCTGCACAGGGAGATGGCCTATCGGGGCCTCAACACTGGGACCCTTGTAACTGACTTCTAAGTGTAGGGACTACAGCAGAGGCTGGGAAGAGATCTCAACAGAAACAGTAGTGCCTACTTTTGTGCTTCCCAGTGAGTGACAGCAGCAGAACCAAGGATAAGACAGTCACAGCTCCAGAATCTTCCAACAGCTAGGCCTCGTCTCAGAAAGTTGCCCTCACCTCACAGCAAGGCTGTGAAATTAGGAAGCCATGTGTGGATTAATTCATTGGTGGAGGCTGAGCCCTCAAGACCTAATTCCGCTGACTGCTTCCATCAGCTAAGACCTAACCTCCCCCCACTCAGTCTGCAGGGCCCTACATTTGTGAATACAACAGAGGCCATATAGGACTATCCCCTGTACCCATGAATTCAGACCCTGTGACTCCTGCAGTCAACTGTAGGAATGTCTCACTACTTGGTGTATTAAGAACCAGGGTGTACGTGATGTACAGTCCCGTTCCACGACGTTGGAGATGAAGCTGGGCCTTGAGTCTGCGCCTGCATATTCCTACGGCTTCTCAGAGTCCTGGACTGTGACTGAGGAGACAAACCATGCAGGAAACAGTCAAAAAAAAAAATGAACCAGGGTGTAATTTCCTTGACTTTCTTTACCAAAGCAGACAGTGTTGCAGGTCCTGCCATCTTCCTGTGGATCATGGAGTGAAATAGAGGCAAAGCAGAGCCTCCAAGCAACCTCAGTGGGCACAGTGTATGATTCCTATATATTAGAAAGGACGTCTCCAGTCTCCCCCATTCATCTTTCTCTCCCTCCATTCTCCCTGCCTCTGTCTTTGACACTCTTCCCTCGCTGTGTGTGTGTGTGTGTGTGTGTGTGTGTGTGTGTGCGTGCAAACATACATGCTCTCTCCTCTCTCTATCAACCTCAGAACCTCACCAGCAGAAGCTGGTTTTTGTTTATTTATCTTGGACATTCTGATTTGTATTCAATGAAATCTCAATGTAGCTTTTATTTGCATTCCCTTGATAACTAAGGATATTGACCATTACTTTAAGTGTTTCTCAGTCTTTTGAAAAATCTTTGACTAGATGTATACAACACTGTTTAAATTGGGTTATGTGTTTCTCTGATGTCCTGTTTTGAGAGTCCTATACATATTTTAAATATTGGCGATATATCAGGTGTGTGGTTGGTAAAAACATTTTTATTTCTGCAGGCTGCCACATTGTCGAATAGCAGTGTCCTTTACTGTGCAGAAGCTTCTCATTTTCAAGGGGCCCTATTTATTTATTATTACGTTCGTGCCTGTTCTAACTGTATCCTGTTCAGAAAGTCTCTTCCTGTGCCAATGAGCCCAAGGCTATTCAACACTTTCTCTCCTGCCAGGTTCACTGTGTCTGGTTTACTTTGCCGTCTTTGACCCAATTGGACTGAGTTTGGTGCAGAGTGGTAAGAATGAATGAGACTGCATTTCCTGACAGGCAGCCATTCAGTTTGACCAGCACTATTTGTTGAAGATGCCGTCTGTTTTCTCATGCATATGTATGGTTTCTCTATCAAAAATCAGGTGTCCATAGGTCTGTGGACTTACATGTCTGTCTTAAGTTCAATGCTGATGATCAATGTGTCTGTTTTTAATACCAAATAAGTAATAGTTCTTATTACTATAGCTCTGGAGTAGAATTTGAGATTTCAGATGGTGAGACCTCCAGCAGTTCTTTTTCTCTTCAGGACTGTTTTTGCTAACCCAGGGCGGGGGGGAGGGGGGTCGTGCTTCCATACACAGCTACAAACTTCTTTTTAAGACTTGTGAAGGATTGTGTTGGGATTTTGATGGGGAGTGCATTGAATCTGTAGATTGCTTTATGGAGAAGAGCCATTTACATTGTATCAGTCCTACTAATCCCTGAGTATGCAGGAACTTTCTATTTTCTGATACTTTCTTCGATTTCAGTCTTCAGTGTTTTAAGGATTTTTATAATATTAGTCTTTCACTTGTTTGGTTACAGTTGCCACAAGATGTTTTAAATCTTTCGAGGCTTTTATGAAACGTGTCATTTACATGTGTGTTAATTTTTTGTCCTTCTAATGCTGAAAGTGTTCATTGTCTGTAGGAGTTTACTAGTAGAATTTTTAAGATCACTTGTGTATATGATCATATCATTTGTAACTAAAGATGTGTTTATTTTTTCCTTGCCTGTTGGTATCCCCTGATCACCTCAGTTCTCCTCATTGTCCTAGCTAAGAGCTCAAATACTAGATGGACTAGGTATGGGCAGATAGGCATCCTTCTCTTATTCATGACTTTACTGTGGATGCTTCAAGTTTCTCTCCATTCACTTCAGTGCTGGCTGTGGGTGAACTATAAACCGCCTTTGTTGTGTTGACATTTGTCCCATGTACCCACAGTCTCTCCACAACTTTTACCATGAAAAGATGTTTGATTTTATCAAAGGCCTTCTCCAACTAATGTGATGGTCATATTTTTTTTTAGTCTGGATATGTGGTAGATGACATTTATTGATTCATGTATAATGAATGATTCCTGCATCTCTTGGATGAAGCCAACTTTATCATGGCAATTGATCTTTTTGATACTCTTGGGATTCTGTTTACAAGTATTTTATTGAGCATTTTTTGCATCTATGTTCATAAGGGAACTTGTTCTGCAATACTCATTATTGACAGCTTTATCTAGTGTAGATATCAGGGTAATTGTGGCCGCATAAAAAAGTATTCCTTATGTCTTAATTTTGTGGGATAATTTGAGAAATGCTGACATTAACTTTTTTAAAAAGTCTCATAGAATTCTGTACTGAATCCATCGTGCCCTCGGTTTTGTCACTTGGTGGAGTTTTGATTATTGTGTCTCTTTCACTAGGGATTGCAGGTCTGTTTCAATGCTTATCTGCTCTTGATTTTAGTTTGGTAGGTGATATGCATCAACAAATTTATCCATTTCTTTTAGGTTTTCTAATTCAGTGAATGACAGGTTTTTAAATATTACTTATTACTGTGGGTTTCTTCACTGTCTGTTATTATATCCCCATTGGTCTCCAATTATATGACTTGGGATCACCTCTGTGTGTCTTTTAGTTTATTTGGGTAAGGGTTTATGAGTCTTAAACTGATTTTCTCAAAGAAAAAACTCTTTTTTCATTGATTCTTTGAATGATTTTGTTTCTATGTTATTGTTATCAACACTGAGTTTGATTATTTATTCCCATCTACTTGCTAAGTATTGTAAAGTATCCACCAGGGACGAACACTCAGACATGGGTTCAAATGAACAAAAAAATCTTTATTGGCCATCCAGCGACTAAACTGTGTGTTCAGGACCCTGGTACAGCAGTAAATATTCCTCAGGATGAGGGACTGACCAAAAACAAAACAAAACCCCTCACCTACTGGGCTGACACACCCCACTTAGCAAGAAGAGTTAGCAAGAAGCAAACTACAGGAGTCAGAAATCAAGAGTAATACATTTAGAGACTTCCCCAGAACTGTGGACTTTGATGGATTGTACGCTTTCATTTTGGCAGGAATTGCTGCCTACATGTTGGGTTCCAAGACCTGAAAGGTACTTCCATCATGGTGTCAGTTGAGCTAAGGGTTAATAACCTGATAAGTTCTGGGAAACTCATACATTCATCAAAGATCCTCTGGATCTTTGGACATTTGTCAAATCATGGATTCACCTGGGTGCAGAGGGTTGTTTTTGTCTCCTTAGCACAATGTTTCAACATATTTTTTTCTGTTTTCCATAGCTGAAAAGAAAGTTGAGCAAGCAGGGTCCTGTAGTGAGAGTTGGGAGCAAAAGGATTAATTGCCAACTATAGCCTTAAGTAGATTAAGAGAGCATAGATTGGTACCAGGTGTTGCATTCTCGATATCTCTGCCCTTTTAATTTTCCTAAATGTTATTTCTGACCATGGCTAAACTTTCTCTAATTATCAGATTGGCATAAAAGCAACAAGTTTCTCCCAGTGCCGTACAGAGACGTGCTTGTCTTATAAAGAGGGTTTCAATCCTGTTCAATTCTGAAAAACAACCCTGGTTAAGGAATTTCCTGATAGGAAACAGAATTATTTGAATATTCCGGGTGTATGTCTACTTAAACACTGAGTTTCTCAAAGTATTTATGCCACACAAATAGAGCTGAAGTTCCAACAGCAATGGAGGCTGTGATGGCTGCCGCCACCTACAGGGGAATGAAAATGGAGATGGCTCACAGGACACAGGAAAGTCCAAGTCCAAGACTGGCTCAGGCCCTGTCTCCTTCTCCAGTATAGATGAACACCTGTGCTATAATATGTGCAAGGTCACAGCAGAGTGGGTTCTCCAATGCAGGCAATACTGATGGTATATACTTGATCGAGCCCCTAAATTAGCACAAGAATGCCAGGTAGTCTCTGGGCCTAGAAATGCACTTGATGCCATTCCTGGAACTGACCTGATATGGATGGTTACACAAATGTGCACAGGGGAACTATCTAGAGGGTGTCCTAGTGACATTAAATAGGCACCATTGCCCCTGAGATTCACCCAGGTGAGCTTAGTTGGTCCATTTACAGCGGCTAGGTATGGAAGCAGAACTTGTTGATCAATTCCATTCCCAACATACTATGTGGGTGTGGGATCCAGGCATAGCTAGTTTTCCTGACCTATGTATAGTTGGGAGTTGTTAAAGAACTGGTACATTCTTTCTAGCTTCCTCAACATTGAAGGTCTGTCATCTGCTGCTTCTCGAACCTTTATCATTCTGGTTGCCAACAAAATCCATAGTGAAAAGGGCTTGCCATCACTTGTATTCTGCTGGTGCTAAGATAAGTCAGTTTGGGTTGGTGAACTGGATGATGATGGTTTCTGTAGCAGGCTTTTTCTTTTGGTTCACCAACCAGCTCCCAGATCATCACATTGAGAGTTCTTATTCATTATAAATGTTTGGCCTGACTTAGGCTCATTTATGGCTAGCTCTTTTAACATAAATTAGTCTGTTTTTCTTTATTTACCTTTTTCCTTGTTTTTTTTCTTTTAATATTTTTTTTTCTATATAACTTATTTTCATGACTTCTGTATCTGACTGGATGCAAGTTGCTTGGCTTCTTGCCCCAGGATTGTCTCTCATTCTCTGATCTTCTTCTTCCTCTCATTCTTCTTTTTCTCTTCTCAGCCTAGATTTCGCCTCCTATTTATTCTCTCAACAAGCCTGCCCTGCGTGTCCTTTCTCTGCCCAGCTAATGACCATTCAGCTTTCTTAGAACAATCAGGTACCACAGGCAGGCAATGTGAAACAAATGTAACACATCTTTCCATAGCTAAACAAATGCAGCATAAACAACAGTTTCACACCTTTACACAGATAAGTTAATGTTCTGCAGCATAAACAAATGTAATACATCTTTGCCTAGTTAAAATAATATTCCACAGCAGTTTCCTTTCTAAGATTATGAAGGGACTAGTGTGCTCCCAGAAGGATTTAGTTTCACAATGGCATCAAGCAGAATGGTATTTGCTTGGCTTTTGGCAGCTTGAAGTTGATGGGTAGAGTCAGGCAAGTAGGGTACTGAATATATGTTAACACTTTTTCTTCACCAATGTATGCACAGTTCCAGGTGTTCTCCTCTCCATGATTAAGCAAACCATCCCCCCAGTAGCATCTAGGTGCAATATTTTATAGAAATCAACCTGGAAGGTGGGTGGTTGGGTCTCAGTGGATAGACCGGCTATGACCTGCCTAGTTCCAGACTTTCTTGATCTTCATATAGAAGTTCCTGGCTTAGGGAGGGTTGGGATCCTTTCCACTGATGACAAAAAAGAGAAAATAGAACAACTGTAATTATAGGGCCTATGTCAGTCTTATCTTTAGTGAGTCAGAGGACCTGCTGATGAGCCCTCTGTCCTTATGATGTGTAGTCTACCTAGGCCGGGTGTTCAGTGTGCACAGGGGACACCAGTGATGCTGTAGCAGTGTGAGGACCACAGGGTATGGGACTTTCCCATATTTGCTCAAGGCTCCATGTCAGGATCTCTTTACCCACACAAGGTTGCTAGGACCATCTGTCCTCTGATTAAAGGCAGGGAGTACAGGTCCCTCATTCAGCAAGAACCACCACCCATTTGTCTCCTGTTGAGTACATTTTCTTTTTGTCCATTTGGTGTCTTTGTATAAAGATGGGGCTCTAGAACAACTAAAGTACAGGCAGAGTATCCAAGTATTGAAGAAGCCACTCTTCTTCTAGAGCCACTTTCAGGGCAAACATATTTGCTGCTTTCTTCCCTGGACCGTTGCAGATTCCCATTTGAGGCCTTTTACACTACAAAATGGCTACCTCTCTTGGCAGACATATGGCTTCTTACATGAATAGGATATTCTTGTTGTTTTGTTATTTTTTTTATTGTCAGTGTGAGGTGTGGAGCCCCCTCACTCTGTGGAAGGTACCATGGATATAGGCAATGGCAAGTGAATAGCAACTGTGTCCACAGGGAAGGCTTTGTTCAGAAGCACAGCCCTTTATGCAGAAGTCCCTGGGGTGAGGAACTGAACACACACCTTTGTGTCAAAGGTGAAATCTGTGGCCCCAGAATAGCTGTTCTCATCTTTAACAAAACCTCTCCCATTCAGTATCTCCTCAGGTCTGGTGTTGGACTGCACTGATCACTTTCAGAAGTGCACATGCCAAGGAGCCTAGGGTAAGGACAGAGCCCCATCATCCTGTTGTAAATGTGGTACTCTCACCCAAGACAAAGAGGCCAGAATGACACTTTATGAACTTGAAGTGTTTATTGAGTCACTCTGACTTGGCCAGTGTCACACACTCTTGCAAATATAAGTCTACAATCAGCCACTAGCTGAGTGAGCAGGTACTTTTTAAAGACAAAAACCACAAGTTTGGCAAATTCCACTAGCCTCAAACACTTAGCATGTCACAAACCTACATATCTCATTGTACTTCCACACAGTTGGAATAGCCATTGTCTATTTTATTGGTGTTCTAAAAAGCCAACTCTTAGTATCACTGATTCTTTGTATTGTTTTCTTTGTTTCTATTTTGTTGATTTCATCTCTTAATTAGACAATTTCCTGCCATCTAGTCCTCCTGGGTAAGTATGCTTCTTTTTGTTCTTGAGTTTTTAGGTATTCTGTTAGCTCATTAGTGTGGGATTTGTTTCTAACTTCTTTATGTAGGCATTTAGTGCTATGAGCTTTCCTCTTAACACTGCCTTTAGTGTGTCCCATAAATTGGGGAATGTTTTGTGGTCATTTTCCTTGAATTTTAGAAAATCTTTAATTTATTTCTTTTATTTCTTCATTGACCCATTGGTGATTCAGGTGAGCATTGTTTAATTTCCATGTGTTTGTGGGCTTTCTACAATTAATGTTGCTGTTTAATTCTACTTTCAAGCCATGGTGATCCAATACAATCCATGGGATTAATCAATTTTTTTTTGTCTGTTGAAGTTTGCTTTGTTACCTAGTATGTGGTCAATTTTTGTGAAGGTTCCATGAGGTGCTGAAAAGAAGGTATATTCTTACTCTTTGGATGGAATGTTCTATAGATATTTGTTAAGTCCATTTAAGTCATAACATTTGTTAGTTGTTTTATTTCTCTGTTATTTTTTTTGTCTGTCTGACCTGTCTGGTAGTGAGAGTGGAGTCTTGAAGTCTCCCACTATTAGTGTGTGGGGTTTAATGTGGGATTTAAACTATAGTAGTGTTTTTACATATGAGGGTGTCCTTGTATTTGAGGTATAGATGTTCAGTATTGAGATTTCCTCTTGATGGATTTTTCCTGTGACTAATATGATATATTCATCTTTGTCTCTTTTGTTTGATTTTAATTTGAAGTCTATTTTGTTAGATATTAGGATAGCAGGATAACAACGCCCACTTGTTTCTTAGGTCCATTTGACTGGGAAACATTTTTCCAACTCTTTACTGTGATGCGATGTCTGTCTTTGATGTTGAAGTGTGTTTCTTGTATGCAGAAGAAGGATGGGTTCTGTTTTTGTAACCAGTCTGTTAACCTGTATCTTTTTATAGGTGAGTAAAGTCTATTTATATTAAGGGATATTAATGAACAGTGACTGCTATCTCCTGTTAATTTAGTTTTCTTTGTTGGTGATGTTATTTTGTCTGTTTTCCCCTTCTTTGGGATTTGTTACTGTGAGATTATTAATTGTCTGTGTTTTTGTTGATGTAGCCAACTTTCTTGGGTTGGAGCTTCCCTTCTAGTACTTTGGGTAGGGCCGGGTCTGTGGCTAACTATTGGTTAAATCTGGTTTTGTCATGGAATATCTTGTTTTGTACTTCTATGGTGATTGAAAGTTTTGCTGGGTATAGTAGTCTAGGCTGGCATCTGTAGTCTATGTCTGCATAACACTTGACCTCGATCTTTTGGCTTTTATTGTTTCCATTGAGATACCAGGTACAATTCTGATAGGTCTGCCTTTACATGATACTTGGCCTTTTTCCTTTGCAGCTCTTAATATTCTTTCTTTATTCTGTATGTTTAGTGTTTTGATTATTATGTGATGAGGGAACATTTTTTTTGATCCAGTCTATTGGGTGTCTGTAAGCTTCATGTATCTTCATATGCATAGCTTTCTTTAGGTTGAGAAAGTTTTCTACTATGATTTTATTGAATATATTTTCTGTGCTTTTGAGTTGGACTTCTCCTTCTTCTATCCCTATAGTCTTATGTTTGTCTTTTCATGGTTTCCCATATTTCCTGGATATTTTGTGTTAAACTTTTGTTACATTTAATGTTTTCTTTGACTGATGAGTCTATTTCTTCTATTGTATCTTCAGCGTTTGAGATTTTTTTTCTTACATCATTTTATTCTCCTGGTTATGCTTGCATTTGTAGTTCCTGATCATTTCTTCATGGTTTCCGTTTCTATAATTCTCTTGGTTTATGTTTTCTTCATTGTCTCTATTTCTGTTTTCAAGTCTTGAATCATTTCTTTCATCTGTTTGATTGCTTTTTCTTGGTCTTCTTTAAGGGATTTTTTTATTTCTTTCAATTTTTTGTTTGTCTTTTCCTCCATTTCTCTGAGGGAATTTTTTTATTTCCTTCTTAAGAGCCTCAAACATTCTATTTTTGAGGTCATTTTAAAGCTATTTTTGAGGTCATTTTCTTCTGTCATCTATATTTGGATGTTCAATTCTTGCTATTGTTGATGTCTTTGTGGTGTTGAGTGTGTTCTTACCTTTTCTATCCATCTTTTCCTCTGATTGGTATAGTTGAGGCTGTGTTTCTGGTGATCAGTCTTTCAGGTGCTAGTAGATCCAAGGCTCAGATGGTTGTTCCTCATGGTGCATTCAGAGCCATGGTTCCAGCACTCCGGGGGATTACTCTGTATTTCCGGGCATCATTGGGCCTTCTCACATGGAGGTTGCTTGCTTGGGGCTGCTCATGCTGGGGTTACTGCTTGGGTGTGTTCCAGCAGAGGTCACTGACTTAGGCCTATTCCCACAGATATCTCTGGCTTGAGCCTGCTCCCTCATGGGTTGCTGATTCGCACCTGGTTCAGCAGAGGTCTCTGGTTCAGGCCTGCTTCCTCAGTGGTGGCTCCCTTGTATGTGATCCTATGAAGGTCATTGCCTTGGTCCTGCAACTGTGGAGGTCATTGGCTTGAGTCTGCTCCTGTGGAGGTAGCTGCCTCTGGCCTGCTCCCAGCACTGGTAACAGGCTCAGTCCTATTCCCATAGAAGTCCCTGGCTTGGACCTGCTGCCACAGAGGTCTCTGACTTAGGCCTGCTCTCTCAGCAGTTGCTCCCTTGTCAGGCTTCATTTTCATTCTGTGAAAACATGCAAACATGCCTTTATCCCCATAATAATACAAGGTCAGAGCTCTTTCATAAACCGGTAGATGGTTCTTTCCATTTAATTAGGGTAAATTAATAGAGGTGCCTTCATGTCAAAGTCAATCAACTACAGATTTTCCAGCAGCATCCACATTTTAAAAATTTTAAACAAATGATGCATGATTGGAAATATTATATTATGACTGAGAGCATATGTTGGATCTGGTATGGGACAGAAAGAATATAGATTTTAAGGAAATATTTTACTTTTCTCCAAGCCCATTTTGTCTATATCATATCTGTTGTTGAATATATGCCTGTATGAATAATGTTTAAGTTTTCCACAATGAAGGGTAGATGTTCCTTCAGTAATCTTTGAAGTCTTCAGGAAGAAGATGGGGCCCCCACAACAAATCCACCTGGTAAATATGAGGTCATGAAGCTGATAGCACTACTATGAGACTAGTTTGGGGGTACCAGCTATGGAAATGGTGTACCTTCTTATGATGTTCTGGCCAGAACTCCAAATAAGAACTTCATCAAAATCCTATTGTCTACTCAGAGACCATTTGCAGTTATACAAAATAGCAATCTTGAAACTTAACAATAATTTTTCTTTTGCAGAATCCCATAGAAAGAACATCACCCCATCACAGCTGGCAGCAAATATAGATGATAACGTCTCCTATCCCAAAAAAGATTGTCCTCAGGGTTAGGGACACCATTTAGGGGTTGATTATTATTTGTATAGGGTTGGAGGTTGGGGTGGAAATTATGTTGGCCCAGAGATCTCATTAAAAATAATAATAATAAGGAGGAAAACCTGAATGGGATAATAGGTAGATTAGTGTGAACTTACCCACACTAATAATAATAATGTGAATAATAGAGCAAATACTTGTAAGATATTATTTATAGACAATACATTAGGACAGATTTTTGTATGTTGATATGAGCTCAAATTATGTGTTATATTGAATATGTTCCAATATCTGTTTACAATATTTGTACACCTACGTGTTACAGGAGGGGCTTCTAGTTAGTTCCCAGTCACTTAGCCCCAAAATAATCAATAAGAAACTATATTAATTAAATCACTGCTTGGCCCTTTAGCTCAAATTTCTTATTGGCTAACTCTTACATCTTAGTTTAATCCATTTCTAGTAATCTGTATACCACCACAAGATCATGGCCTACCAGCAAATTTTCAATATGTCTATCTCCGGAGACAGATGCATGGCATCTCTCTTACTCCACCTCCCTTCTCCCAACATTCAGCTTAGTTTTCCCTGCCTAGCTCTGTTCTTCCCCTGCCATAGGCTCAAAGGAGTTTTTTAGTCTTTAACCAATAAAAGCAACACATAGACAGAAGGACATCCCACACCATCTATGCAAAGTTCTTTTGTCAGATTGTATGCATGAATGTTTCTACCTTGGTTTAAGACATTTTTGTATATTGATACAATTTTAGGATATATTTATCGTGTTGCATTATACATTTCTACCTCTGGTCAAGGTACTTATATATTGTTTAAGTTTTGAGGTAATTGTCCTCCTTTACTCCACAGTTGTTTAAAGATTGTTTAATATTCTGATATGAAGTCTTAATCTTTAAGTTATATAGATATTAAGTATTATAGGTCAATAGTCAATTCATATTTGTTATACATATACTCAGACTAATTAGGTTCTTTAGATACATAGAGCTTATATTTTGCATTGAGAGGTGATCTTCAACCACTTCAAAGATATGGAGAACATTGCACTTAAATAACTTAGGCTTCTGTTGACATGAGACATGATTGCTCCCAACAGCACCAATCTATTCCCAAGAGAATGTTGGGCACTCAAGACACTCCACTTGGATTTTATTTTCTTCTTGGCACAACTGGCCTTTGGGCAAGGAACTGCCCAAGCCTCAACCATAGACAAAGTGTATGGTGTCCAGATTGGACAAGAAAAATACAAGAAAAAATCTGCAAAACCTTGCCAAGACAGGGTAAGATGGTTCTGATTTATTTTCTGACTCTGAAAATACTCTGTCAGTTATAATAGTCCTTAGCCGAAGTTGGTTGCTTCAACATTGCAAATGAGACTTTGGGTGATTGCTCAGGCAGCCAATTGTCTCTGTCATTTGTTGCACATTTTGGAAGTTGCTTGATTGCATTTCCTACCTACTCAAGTAATATTATCTCCCTTCTCAGGCCTTCGATGGGGTTGAAAATTAGTCATAGTTACCTTCCTCTTATGATCTAGCCAAGGCATTTCTAACACAAGACTTAGATGTGTTAGAGAAGAATGATAATTAAAATATTTAGCATATGCTCCTTGCTGATATTGTTTATGCTCATTGTAACTCTCATCTTATACTTGATATCTATTCCTAGTTTATATAGTTTTGTATTGGGTTTGGAACTCTCTTATTTAAACAAAAGGGGGAGGTGCTATGGGAGTTCCTTCAGCCAATAGCCCTTAAGATACTAGCCTACTTGGGCATGGTATCTTATACTGTAAATGCAGCTATAAAGCTTGTGCTCACTCTCTTGCTCCCAGCTGCTGGATTCAGTTACTGTTCCCCATTTATGCACAGAACTGGCACTGGGCAGAACAGAAACCTCCATCAACAGAATGGAAAAAAGTGTGGACAACTGTATCCATATAAAACATGAAAGAGCTTGGAAAGTAATTCTAGACATAAAAGAACACAGCTAAGCATGGCTTCTTGTTAGTAGTATTTTCTCAGGTGTCTGTTTGCTAGAGGTAAGCACATCTCATTTAAGAGAGCCTTCCTGATGTAGCTTTAACTATAATAACTTTGCAGCCCTTTTAAAAGGATCTGCCACAAAGCACTTAAACGGTGATTATAAATAGCCAACAGCATGCTTCTTGTTGGTGACAGGGACCTTGAAACTCCATAGAGTTGTGGAAATAAATATGGCTCTTGCCAGTACTTCTGCCATGAAGCAAGACTCTGTCTGTTTTTTCCACTTATACTTCCTGCCTGGCCATTTAGGGCTTATTTAAAACATGATTGACAGAATACAGACAATTTTCCCACACCATTTCCCCATCTTTAAAAAAAAGGAAAATGTTTATAGTTAATTTTTTGAGAATGTGGATGTAGTATTTAAGGCTACTTTTTGCTGGTTGGGGTTGCTCAATCTTATGGGGACGTAAAGAAAATTTAGAGTTATGATTAAGTCCTGAAGTATCCTGTGGGGCTTGGTCATCTTAAGCAGCAGTCTGAAAGTGTTTTGGATGTAGAACTCAGACATCTGGGCCATCTGTTTGTATTGGGGATTTTTTAGGTGGTCTTCCTTGATCGAACATGATTTTTTTTTATTTAGAATGAGTCTATAGCTTTTTATTTTATTTTTTTGAAACAAAAGTAAATCCTCTTTTCCAAAGCAACATACTTTTGACTTTAATTTTGAAGCCAAGGTATTTTTAAAATATCTAGCTTGGATTAATTTAGCAGCATTTAAAGTAAATATATTTTAGAAGCTGTAATTTTCCCACACCAAAATCCAAAATGGCTTTAAATGTATTACTTGGTATAGCAGTGGAAGAAGGTATTCCAGGTTGTTTAGCTCCCATTAAGGTTTAATTCCCTTTTCTGGGATCTTGTAATAATCACCATTTACCTGATTTTTTTTATTATAACAAAAATGGGAGAATCCCAAGGAAAATTATAAGGCACAATGTGACCATTTTCCAGCTGATCCTTACTAACTGCTGAGTTACTTGTATTGTTTTCCTCTGTCAGGGCCATTGATTCACCCACACACGTTCATCAGATTTCCAATTTATAGGGTTTGCATGGAATTCAATGACTCCTTCTAAAAATATCCTAAACCTGCTGAGTGAGGTCTTTGCTGTGGAGACAAGGAAGACATGTGTCCACTATTCTTCTTTCCAAAATCTTGACTTGGCAACAATCCTTGTTAAAACATTTGATCCCTACTGAATTGGGAGTTTATAAGTAGACTCCATCTGGCTCATAACATCTTGTCCCCATAGAGTTGAAAGCAGGTGGAGAATAATATATGGTTGAAAAGTTCCTTCATGCCCCTCTTCATCTCTCCAAGTTAATTCATCACTACTTTGCTGAGGACTCTGTAACTGAACAATTCCTTGCAATTGTGTTATGGTACATTGTTTAGGCCAGGCAAAAGCCATTGATTAACAGTGATTACAGACACATCTGCATCCATGTCCAGAAAATCAGAAAAACTTCTTCCATTAATAAACAAGTTTTTGCTGCAGCTCCAAGTTGAGCATATACATTAAAATTCAACTGATTATCTAAATCTCTATAATTACCTTTTCCTGCTAGCATGTTAAAAGTAATAAGAATATTTTGAGCCCTACTAGTATTAGCTGTATGTTCACATTGCTCAAGGAATGATTTCCACAATAAATAATCTCCTCCAGATGAACAATCTCTAGCCAGTTGTTTCCAAGCCACAGGAGGCAAAGCTTCCATGACTATTGTCTCAAAAAATTGCTTGAGTATAAAGAGCCATCGGCCTGTATTGAGAACAGGCAATTATTAACTCTTCAAGTTGCTTGAAAGGTATAGATGTGTGGACTCAACTACATTAAATCCTAGAGCATCCTGCTGTTCTATACCTGGAAATAAATCAAATCCTTGAATATCTTATTTCTTGGCTGTTCTCCTTGTAATGAGATAATAGTCAAAGTCTGTCAAGAATTTGCAGACTTCTGGATCACAGCAATCATAGAAAATTTCTTTAATAGTTGAATCCTCAGGAGGATCTAAATCTGCCATCTCTGAGAGGGAAGGAGAGGCAACGCTCCTTCGTGAGCTTCTCCGTGAACTACTGCATGAGCATCTTCACAAGCTCCTTTGTGAGCTTTTTTTGCAATGAAGAAATCTAAACTGCTTCCAATTTTCTTAGATTTAAAGAGTCCATCAGATACCTCAGCCCCTTAGGTTAAGGCTGTTCTACAATAGTCTTAGATCCTTTACATAAATGTTCTTCAACATTCGTAGTTAAGAGTGGGAAACCTGTATCAGGACACATAGGATCCCCTTTTAAGATTTTTATCTCATCATCAGAAACCTGTATTTTGAATTATATCTCATCATCAGTATCTGATGTGACATTATTATCAGATGATTTTACAGAAGCATCTTCATTAAGCAGTTCCTTCAGTGAAGGAGAAGACTTATTTGATTTTCGAGCAATTTCATTATTTCAGGATGAAGGTCTAAACTGTATGAATAAATGTCTAGAGGTTAAAAATATCTACTAGAATTTTCTCTAGACCATGCTCATCATAATATTGCTATATTTTAACTGGAATACACTGCCAAGGATCTGCATCCAAGGTTCCCTGCTTAGGAAAACAAGGACAAATCTTTTCAATGAATTCTAAAATTTTACAGTTGCTGAAGCCCCTTCCCCTTACGTCTTTGGCTTTTTAGAAGTATCTTTAAGGAAATGTACAGACAGCTGTTTACTATTCCCTGATCCATAATTATTTTTACACTTATACTCAAGTTACTTCTTATTTAGCTTTCATGCTTCACAGCTAACCTCATTTTATTATTTACACTGTGTATTTACTTTCCTTTATATTTACTACACATGGTTCCTGGATAAGCTTGCCACAGTTCCACTTTTCTGAGTGTACTCTTAACTTGCTGTACCCATCACATTAATCCCATGCTCAACCTACTTTGGGTGTCACTTTGTTGGACCCCGCTCCAGAAGGAATCAACAGGGGCTACATGGGAGGAGGGTGTGAGGTTAAGAAAATGGCAGATTGAGAGAAACCGAGACAGAAATACAGGATAGACCAAGAGGACTGAAGTTCCTCCAGTCCGATATGGTATGATAGACCACGCCCTCCTGAAGGGTTGCTGTGAACGCCTTCAGAAAATTGCTTCGCTCAACTGCCAACTGAGATGAAACTAGCACGCAGGTTATACCATGAAAGACCTAATTGACGACACCCCATTCAGCAGGAAGCAGTTTGGAGAGATAACTGCGCCCATGTTCCCAAATATGGTTTATAAGTGTTCTTTTACATTTAAAGGGGGAAATGATATAGGTATAAATAATTTGCATTAGTATGGATTTTGCTTTGTAGTGATTTAAATTTAAGGTCAATTTTGTTATATGAATATGTATTTCTGATCTTGATTAGGTGTAGTGATTGTGTAGTTCATTTAAAAATGTAGTGTATATAGGTTGTTAATGGATAATCAAAAATAATCAAGCTTGTAGTCAGGTTAGTTAAGATTTTCTAGATGTACATAGATATATTTTAGATAGGCATTCTTCATATTTTTTCAAAAGATTATAGAATATGGCATTCTAAATGTTTTAATAACTAAGGACTTTTCATGACAATGAGACACTCTGCTCCTGGCAGCACCAATCTACTTCAAGAGGAAGATGGGCATCAAGAGGATCCTTATGGAGTTTGATAGCCATTTGGGCAAGAAACTGCTCTTGCTTGGACTATTGCATAAAGTGGACACAGAGAACCCGCAGAGAGAGGACTACTGAACTTGCCTAAAGGTGAGATGATCTTTCGGGGTTCCTGACTTATGAAAGAGTCTGCGAGACATTCTTCAGGACAAGCAGATAGTGACTGCCTTTGAAATTTCCTGCTTTGTGGAAATGTCTGCTGAAAACTATGGGCCTATAGGCCGAAGACGGATGCCCCAACGGTACAGAGGAACTTTGGGTGACTGTCCAGGTAGCAAGATGCCTCTGTCATTTCTAGAGTTTGAAGGTTGCTTATTTCTTGTTTGCTTAGGTGATATTGTATCTTTCTGGAGTCTTTGATGGAGTTAAGAATAGTTAGTTATAGTTATACTTTTCTTTATTTAGTTATGATAAAGATTATTGTAATTTTTACTTGATAACTGTTTTATGTAATTTTGCTATGTTAAAGTTAAAGCCTTTTCTTTTTGTTTAAACAGAAAAAGGGGGAAGTGATGTGGGAGTGTCATATATCAATCTGTTTATCAATCTGTTGATTTCATTGGTTAAAATAAAGACACTGCTTGGCTGGTCCTATAGGTTAGACATAGGTGGGTGGAGTAAACAGAATAGTATACAGACAGGAAGAGGAAGTGAGGTCAGAGAATTCATGCAGCTCTGCTCAGAGATAGTCAGGATCCTGTCTAGCGGGCAGACAGGATGGCTCTGCTCTCTGAGGCACTCGTGATGAAGCTCCGACCAAGATGGACGTAGGCTAGAATCTCCCCGGTAAGCACACCTTGGGTAGCTAACACAGAATATTAGAAATGGGTTAGACCAGGTGCGAGAGTTAGCCCATAAGAGGCTAGAGCTAGTGGGCCAAGCAGTGTTTAAATGAATACAGTTTGTGTGTTGTTATTTCAGGCCTAGCTAGCCAGGCGGCCCGGGGTAGTTGGGGACGCAACCCCAGCGCCCTCAATTTCAACATTGATGTTCATGA
>CAWTZC010002119.1:0-112420 GCA_963919715.1 Microtus obscurus | reverse complement strand
TTAGCCTTCCTCCATTTTAGGCTTAAAAGCCATCTTATAGCAAAGACAAAATAGGTTCGTGTTAGATTGGGGCACTTTGTTTGTCCCGGCCGCACAGCTAGCTTACACCCGAAGTGATCACACAGAAACTGTATTTATTAAATTACTGCTTGACTCATTATCTCTTGTAGTAATATGAGCGGTGGGACTGCGTCCCTGGCACCCGGCCACCCACATGGTTAGCTTATGCCCCGAAATAATTACATGGAAACTGTATTCTTTTAAACACTGCCTGGCCCTTTAGTTCCAGCCTCTTATTGGCTAGCTCTTACATATCGATCTAACCCATTTCTAATATCCCTGTAACACCACGAGGTGTCTTACCAGGGGAGATCTTAACCTGCATCTGTGTCCGGTAGGAGAATCATGGTGACTCCCTGACTCAGCTTCTTTCTCCCAGCATTCTGTTCTGTTTACTCCACCCACCTAAGGGTTGGCCTATCAAATGGGCCTAGGCAGTTTCTTTATTAATTAACCAATGAAAGCAACAGATTAGAAAGAAATCACTCCCACATCACTTCCCCTTTTTCTGTTTAAACAAAAAAGAAGGCTTTCATTTTAACATAGTAAAATTACATATAGCAAAACAGTTATCAAGCAAGAATTACAGTTACAATATTTATATCTATTTTATCCTTTATCATAACTAAGGAAAATTATAACTATCTATTTATTCTTCAGCTCCATCAAAGACTCCAGAAGGATATGATATTACCTAAATCCAACACTCTAGAAATGACAGAGACATCTTGCTGCCTGGACAGTCACCCAAAGTTCCTCTGTACCGTTGGGGCATCCATCTTCAGCCTTCAGGTCCATAGTATCCAGCAGACATTTTCATCAAGCAGGAGATTCCAAAGACAGTTCAGTCACTTTCTGCTGTGTCCTGCAGAATGTCTCATGAATTCTTTTTATGAAGCAGGAACCCCGAAAGACCATCTCACCTTTAGGCAAGTTCAGCAGTCCTCTCTCTGCGGGTTCTTTGTGTCCAGTTTATGCAACAGTCCAGGCAAGAGCAGTTTCTTGCCCAGATGGCTATCCAAGTCCATAAGGATCCTCTTCGATGCCCATCTTCCTCTCGAAGTAGATTGGTGCTGCCAGGAGCAGACGTGTCTCCATTGTCATGAAAAACCCTAAGTTATTAAAACATTTAAAATACCATATTCTGCAGTCTTTGAAAGATAGGAAGAATGTCTATCTAACTGAAATGTATCTCTACACCCAAATTCTGAAGTCATACCCTCATGATATCCATTCTGGTTCCACTTGGTAGCCCATATAATGAAATGTCTGTCTGTACTTAGCTCCTTTACAGTCAAAAATTTTAAAGAAAACACAATGTACATAATCCAGACTCTCTGTGAATTTTCCATTTTTACGTGGCTTATTTTTTACTTTATTTCTCTTAATCTATAACTATCTGTACTCTGTCTCTTTAAAGACTTTACCTTTTTTTTTTAAACCATCAACTTCATTCTCTATATTCTTTTTTTCTCTCTCTCTCCAGCCTAGTACATTCATCCAACAGTCTGGTCTTTTATGTCTGAATCTGTAACATTTTTTTACTATCCAGGAGCATTTCTTTTTTTAATTATTTATTTATTCTGTCTGTGGTGCAGGCCAAAAGAGGGCACCAGACCTCATTACAGATGGTTGTGAGCCACCATGTGGTTGCTGGGAATTGAACTCAAGACCTTTGGAAGAGCAGGCAATGCTCTTAACCTCTGAGCCATCTCTCCAGCCCCGTGCCAGGAGCATTTCTTAAAATGTTAAACAGTTCTTAAAACTTAAGTTGCACCATGTACAGGTAATATGGTACTGTCTGTGTCCAGCCCAGTCGAAACCTTAACTGCAATGTTATTACAGTAATTATGGTAGCTCCTGCTGACCAGCACAGTTCAGCATGGAGCAGCTGCTCCTGCCTCAGATCCATTTGGTGCCCCTGAGCTGCGCACAGTTCCAGGCACACAGCAAGTCCACATTGGAGCCGCACTCAGCAGTTTAATTCTGAGACTGAGCGTGCAGCACAGAAACTCTTTTTTATCCAAGTTACAACCAAATCTGACACTCAGAGAACTGCAGTCTGAAAACATGTCTCTGTATGGCGGCAGGAATCCGCCATGCTCTTCTGCCTGTCTAAGCCTGATTCTGCCGTCTGCCCAGGTGCAGGTGGGGAGCGCTAAAATAAAATAAGGGGAGAGATAGTTTAACACAGAATTTTGCTGTTTGTTGGTGGCATGCTGTAGAGAGATTTCCTGATTTGGCAATAGCAGCAGAAAAAACGCTGCGTCATTTTAAAGCGCAGCTTCTTGGGGCTGTGCTGCCAGCATGAACTCTGGCTTTAAAGCATTTCAATGGATTTTATGGGACTGGATGGTTGTGTTTCTGCTTGGGATCGGAAGGAGAGTGCTCTGAGACTGTGCCAGGTTCCTTCCTGTTTATGATTAAACCTCTCTCTCTCTTCATGGATTGGGCTATGCCCACCTGTAAGCCTAGCTACAAATGGTTCTGTATTGTCTATTCCAGAAATGGCAATCAGGTCTTTGTCTTTAAACGTTGTTTATAACCATCTTGTAACACTATCTTTGTTTTAAAAGGTTACATGACCACCTATTTACCACATTTTGACTCCCTGAGGCTAATGACTACCTTGATATGCCCCCTTTTCAGCCATGTCTCTCTTTCAGGAGCCTGTGTTGGACTCTTGTGTAATTTATGTTCTGCTCCTGTAACCGCACCTTTTTCACCTGTCATGTCCACCATTTAGAAACTCCCTACCCTGAGCTTTATACAAATTGTGCCTCTCTCACCTCCCATGCTGACCTCTAAAACCCTACCTCAGGGGAGGCAGAGGACTCTTATTTTACTGAATGATGTGATTGTAATTCAGGTTTATGATGTGAGTATAAAGCCATATGAAACACTTATTTAATTTAGAATCACCCAGAGTCTCCCCAAATCCCCTTAAGTATAGTCCTCTATGATAGTTTTAATCTCTGATGTCCGCACAGATTATGAGTTGATTTTGATAAAATTTCATGAGTTAAAGAAATGAAGCTGTAACTTTAGTTAACATGTTACAGATTTCTCGTGATGACTTTGAAACACTCTACACAAGCTGTGAGACTACTGGGAACTGTTAAGTATAACTTTGGGGCTTGCTGCAAATCCTCTTCCTACTTATGTAGTTCCTGCCACTGCTGATCCCACTGTCACTCAAGTAGGCATGTTCTCCTTTTCCCTCGGGTGGGAAACCTAAAACAAAAACAAACAAAATTTCTGCAGAGTTGGCCACTGCATTCCCTCCAGCAATGATATCTCACTCATGTCCACCGCTTGTTTATAACACAAATCACAGAAAGGCATAGGATATGAGGAATCACCAGCATTAGTGTTACACCCAGTGAATTTTCCATTCTCAGGGTTCCATTTGGTGACCAAATCTTTCTGACTCATTCATGTTGGACCCTGCACAGTGTGTACAAAGCATTAGACTAGTGTTTTATGCCATGTTCACATGAACTTCATTCAGCCATGGTAGTAGCATCGCAAGGGTGGTTTTCAATTCTATCTTGAAGAATTTCTCACATGTATAAAACTGGGAGAAAAATCACTTAGTAAATTCTAAAGATTTTTACTGATGGACATTCACTGTTCCAGTGAAATGGGTCTGTTCAAAATGGCTATGCTCACATCCAAGTGCTGTCCTGAGTACTCTTTGACGATGAGACTTTAGAGAAGGTTCCCAGTGCCCCTGGAGTCTGTTTCTGCGACAGGTACCGCTGTACACACAGCTGTGTGACAAGTCCTACAACAAGTTGTGCAGTAACTTCCTGGGGTTTCAGAGCCCTTAGTGGCCATCAGCAGTTCTGTCTGCATACCACAAGGGCAGTTAGCAGCAAGGAGAGATTTTCAAGTGCTGAGAGCAGACAACATCTACACCAGATGCCATCATCAGGCTAAAGATTTGGAGTGAAACAACACTAGGTGACTCTGACAGATGTAAATTTGCCGGGATGTGGAGTTACTGGGGACTCCATGTAACACACAACCAACGCCAAAGGCACTCCTCCAGCCCAAGGTTTTCTCCCTTTCCAGTTCAGTTCTCTTCACAAGACTCAGCCTTTCACCTTTCACAACCACAACTCACACAATCACAACATGTGAACACAGTAAAAGCAGAAGCATTCTGAACACATACAAGTTGTTATATTCAGTGTTGTCTGTCCACATCCAAGGCTGCTCTGATGACTCTCTGTGCAGGCCGATCCAGGCGGCAGAATCCCCTTTGTATCTATTCAGGAAATTCTGTCAAAATACAGACAGCAAATACATGTGTCTCTCAGTTTCAGATGAGACTTGAGTCTCTGTTCTATGGCTTTCTCTCTGAATGGCAGCAGGTTTGAACTGAGGGTCATCAACCTTGGAGTCTCAGTTCTCAGTAGATGCAACTTAAAGCTATAACCCATAGTACACAGACAACTACCCCTCCTTCTCTCGGCTGAGAAAGTCATTAGTTAAGTCTGTATTTAAGTTAGTAACAGCTTTCACCTTAATTTTGCAACACCTGCTGGCGCGGACAAGCACTTGCATGACCATGATGATTCTCAGTCAAATATATATCTGGATATATGAATGCAGGTTGACTATCAGCATTACAAGAGAGAATATTTTTGAAATGTCTCAAGAATACAGTCAGATGTGTTAGCATCACAAATGGCACATGCTAACATGTATCCCATGCACACCAATTCCTAGGGTGGGAACTTTCCTCATGTTCCAGCTTTAAGCTCTCCATCTCAAAACAATGCATATCACACAGGAGGTCAAACAACAAACCAATTCCCGATCCTTTCTTACCAGCTCCTCCAGACTGTCAAAGTGAGTTAGATGGGCCCCCAGCTCCATGCAGGAGGTCTAGCTAGATGTCCAGTTACTTGTGTGTTCAGAAAAATAAAAACATTTATTTCCAAATCCAATCCAGTCTCTTGGGCAGGTAGCATAGCCAGCTTCAGGACTCACAATGGCCTTTCGTTCCTTTCTCACTAGAATGTACACAGTGCAAATACATATCATAAATAAACATTTCCATGTCTTGTCTCTTTGGCTAACCATTCAATCTCTGTTATGAGGTATGTATTTAGACTATACCTTTCATTACTGATCACTAAGAGACTCTTCCCTAGCATGGTCATCTTCCACCAAGAACATTCATGTGGGACTCTAAGGAAATGTTTCCTTTCTTTGATTTTGAGTTTGGGGAAAGAATCTCTCTATGTTCTTCTGCCAGGCTTCAATCTCACTCTGTGGACTATACTTGTCTGGATTTTGTAATAATCCACCTGGATGTGTCTCCTAAGAGCAGGGGACTAAAGACACCATACCCTGGACAAAATCATAGTCATTACCCCATGAAGACTCTTCCTGATTGCTGGAATCCTACAGGTTCCTTTCCTATGATCCTGCTTCACATCTTGCTCTTTTTTTTGAATTAATAGATTTAAACCAAATACCAATCCAAGTTCCAACTCCCTCTCTTCCTCCCATTCTCTCCACATACCCTCACACCCTGCTCCAATCCTCAGAGATGGTTAGGCACATTGCTTTGAGAAAGGTCCAGGGCATTCCTTACTATATCTAGGCTGAGCAAGGTATGCATTCAAAGAGAATCGGTTCCCAAAAAGCCAATAATGGAGTAGGGATAAGTCCTGGTTCCACTGCCAGTGACCTATCAGTCTGGTCCAGTCATACAATTATCAACCACATTTAGAAGGACTAGTTTGGTACTATGCTTGTTTCTTCCCAGCCCAGCTGGCGTTGGTGAGATCCCATTAGCTCAGGTAGACTGTTTCAGTGGGTGAACCCATCATGGTCTTGGAGCATGAGGGTGAGGGAAAAAGTGAGGATGAAAAATGAAAAGTAGGGGGAGAAGAAAAGGGTAGAAGGTGAAATGGAGTGGATAAGGGGGATGGTTGAGAAGAACTTAAGGGAATGGGATAGTCGAGATGGAGGAATGACAGAGACAAGACGGAAGGAAATATATCTTGATTGGGGGCATTATAGGCTTAGCAGGAACCAGTCTCTAGGGAATTCCCAAGAATCCACAAGGCTGACTTCAGCTAAGACACTAAGCAATAGAGGAGAGGAGCCCAATCTTGATTTGCCCTGTAGTAAGACTGATGAATATCTTAAATATCACCATAGAACTTTCATCCAGCAACTGACGGAAACAGAAACAGAAACTCACATCGAGCATTGGACTGGGCTGCCAAAGTCCAGTTGAAGATTAGACGGAATGAGAAGACATCCTACTTTTGTAATGACCAAATAAAGACTCCTCACTTCTCTGGATTTAACTATGGAGAAATACCAGCATGCAAAACAAGGCATGGTCAAATAATTTTTTGATACCAAAATTTTGATTAAGGCATTCCTGTTATCATGTGCCCATACATTAAATCCACATGAATGTGTGCTGGCTCTCGTTAGAGGCTGTAAGAATGACATTATCAAGAAATCTCACAACAGATGTCAGAACTCTGCAGAAATAGGGACACTTGTTTATTGCTGGTGGTAGTATAAACTGAAATATCCAGTATGGAAGCTCCTTTAAAAAGTTACAAACAGACCCTTTGTGACTCAGCTATGCCATTCCTGGGCATATATGAGAGAATAGTACATCATAACACAGAGATTTGCATATCCATGTCTACTGCTGCTCCATGTACAATAGCAGGAATATGGACCTGACCTAGATGCCCATCAACTGATGAACAGATAATGAAAACGTGATACATGTGTAACACAGAAAGTTATTCAGACCTAAAGAAAACTTGAAACCTGTAGAAGAGTGGGGGATCTACAAAGCATGATATTAAATAATGTCACACTAGCCCAGAAAGAAAGAGACCCTATTCACTCCCTCCTATGCTTGTCCCAGCCTGGGATCCACAGTGTGAAGAGCTGTGAGTGTGAGCGTGGTGTAACACTTAGACAGGAGAACAAGAAAGATTCATGTAAGGTGACAAGGAAGGACAGGATGCAGCAAATGGCCCAAAGTCACAAAAAAAAGTTATAAAGAGCATTATTTTTCTAGTTTTAACTTTACTGTTGTTTCTCCTAATTTGTGGCTGATAAGCATGTAAAAATGTAAATACAATGAAAACCCAAAACCGTAACCAAAGATCATGAGGTCAGAATGGCTATTATAGCAGGGTGGAAGTTCAGTGAGATGCATGGGGTCTCGGACTTGACCAATGTTTGAGTGGCTATGCTAATGGAGCAGTGTGCTATGTTCATTTGTGAGTCTATCACAATAGAGTGTGTGTGTGTGTGTGTGTGTGTGTGTGTGTGTGAAAGAATTTCTGAATGCAGGACTGCTTAGAAAAACAACATTTTTCTTTCATAACTTTGCTTTTTTCTTCCTTCAACAGGCTAGAATGACTACACGGCTCTTTGGAAGATCTACTGAGGATAGAAATAAATGATTTAATAAGAAATGTTAAATACTAGAAATGACACTCACACACTTATTTTTATTGGAGGGCAATTTGTTGTAACTGTTCCCAGTTCTTATACATACTACCCTGAGACTTTAATGAAAGGGAATCAATGCAACAGGAACTGAGGGTGACTGTTATTTAGAGAAAATGTGACAGTTTAGATTATACATGCTGAGTCTTGTGGGCAAATATTTGTCCATATTTAGACTTGGGTATTAGTCACTGACATGGTTAAAATTGATTATATAAAACAATATAATGAATCATTACTCCAGCTATAGCAGGGAAGCTGTATAAGACTTTTCACATTCTGAATAATCTAAAACTAAAAGCTCAGGAACAGCATATTTCTGGATCATTCTATTTAATATTTTCAGACCATAGATGAAGATATTAACTGAAACCATGAATCATGAAGTGGTGGAGTGTTCTGTATCTTCCCCAACCATATTACTCTTCACTGCCCTCACTGCCCCTAGCTGTAGCAGCTTCCTTGAAGCTCCTATTTGGGTTTTTTCTTCTTGTGTTCTGCCTAAATTGTTCCCCCAGGATGACATGTCTCCTGCATCTCTCTAGAGGGATGCTTCTTCCCAGGGATGCTGAGCCTGGCCTCCCATGCACACCACAGTCTGTGCTGTTCCTTCACTGCATCTTCCTGCTGGACCCTAAGTTCCCAGAGAACAGGAATTTCCAGTGTGTTTTCTCTCTGCCCTTCCCACAGTGCCTGGCTCACAGTGCTCAGTAAGTGTAACTGACAGTGTGGATGTGGACAGAATGCTGCAGGATCTGGAGAATGTCACTCATCTGAGAATGACAGAGCCACAGAAAGTGCAATCACAGCTCCAGTGAGGACGATGATCACTGCATAGCAGCAGTGAAGCCTTGCAGGAGACACGGGGGAGACTATTCTGAGATGTTGTCCTTGTTGCTCTTTATCTGTAAAATATGAATATAAGAACGCCAACTTTGAGAATTACTTAAGGAAAATTAAAGAAACTTACAACAAAAGGCACTTTAAAATCACCTACAAGTACCTGAAAGAGTGCTTCTTCCTTCAAAGAAGTCCTGGTCCATAAAGGATGGCCATGGTGGAAAGAAGACCAGAGATGCCAGAAACATAGCTGGACCCAGGGTCTTCTAGTTACTGAACTAAGAGTAATCTCCTGCCTAACCTTGTGGATGCCATGAATCTCAGATCTCACTCTCATGGAAAAATGGACAGTACATCCCATGCCACGTGGGTAGATGAGCTAATGTCCACAACACGAGGGTGGATGAGACAAAATTCCCCTTGAAAGAAACTGGCTACAACCTTTTTAGGGGCAGAAATGACATCCGTAGTCCAGAAGCCGAGATTTACTGCCAGTGCCTTGTGTGTGGTGACAGCTGTGGTACACTTGAAGGAGTAATAGTGTGATTGCAGGAATGGACTAAAGTGCCCATGGTCCACAATTCCAGGGACTAACTGCTTTGCCCACAAGCCCCATTGCCACCTTGACGTGGTCTGCTGCCCATCCACAGGTCTTTCTGTCCAGAACACAAGGGTCTCAGGTAAGCCTTTCCCTGTGGAGGAAGCCCCCACCCCAGGAAGTGCCCTGAGGCTTGTGCCCAGAGTCCCCTTGCCCCTGGGCTCTCACCTGTCATCTCCTGAAGCTTCCTGTAGTCCTTATTGATGGAGAAGGAGAAGTCCCTCAGACATTACGGCCACAGTGTCTGCCTTCACGATTCCCTATTCACCATGCTTTGGTTACCAACTCTGTGTCCTAGTCAGTAACTCTGACCTGTTGAGACTTTGGAGCCAAGACACCTGAGCCACCATGCACACACAACGTGAATCATACTTCAAGGTTCAAGGAACAAATGCAGGCAGCCGCTGTACACAGGCTGACAGACTGCAGGTTGCCATTGTCTCCACTGATGCCTGAGGCCACCACCCAAAGCAATACTGGGCATTTGGGATCACCTCGCCCAGGTCTCAGCCCACAACTCCAACCCTGTGTGGAGCCATGGACCACGCCTCCAGGCACTATGTGACTCAAGCCTCTTTGTAACCTCAACCTGCTGCACTCCATGGCCCATGGGCAGTGTGTCATCTGGTCCATGCCTCGCCCCACCACCCACAGCCTCCAACTGCCTTCTCAGGTGTGGGTTGCCTGGAGGAGAGCAAGGGAGGAGCAGAGGGAAGAAATGCTCAGAAAGGAATTCACTGACGGCATCTGAAAGCCAAAAGACAGCAAATGCTGGGTCCAAGGAAGTCAAGCAAAGATGGGGACAGACCACAAAAAGTCTAATAGAGCAGAAGCAAACTTATTCCAGAAACCAGATTCCAGGAAAACCAGAAGCAAGCTTAAAAATAAAAAAATAAAAACACCATAGGGCACAGAAGCTCATCAACTAGGTGAGACCACAGCCAGAGATAGTGTTTGTTAGGCTGTGGGAAAAGGTCGGTTTCTAAACACACCTTTTTATAATAGGGGCACCAAGCATTAGGTCTGAACAAAGGAATTTTTATAATTTTGCCCTGAACTGCGGGTCAGTCAACAGAGACCATAAGGAGGTGAGTGGCTTCTAATGTCAATGGATAACTAGGCAGCTATCATGAAATACATTTCAGAGGAGATTACAGTGAAAGTCACCAATTGCAATAAAACAGATGTCTTTAGCTATTAGTCAGAAAGGGAACTGCTAGTAATATCAGAGGCTTAATAAATTAGAATGATTGGTTCTTAGGCAGGGAACTTAGAAGGTAGCAGAAAGCTTCTCACACTATCTTAAGGTAAAACTCAGACACAGACTGCCATACTTTATAAGCTCCCTTATCAGAGCTCATTAGTCAAACAAGTGTTTGTACCTTACCCACTGTCTCTCCTGGTACCTTCAGGCAATGTATACTGGAGCCCTGTGCCTCCTCTTTGATGGTGGCAATTTCCCATAACAAAAACAGTGCCTAACCTGGATGTCACATATCTCTGTCTCCCTAAAAGTTAATGCAGTTCATATCTGTCATGTATCACAGATGGCCAGGACACTACTCTCAGTTTGCAGAGAGAAGCTCCGGCCTTGTAAATAGAACAGCAAGTTGTAAAATGAAGCAACCTAAGCTGATGGAGGCTTCTTATACCTCTAAGAAAATAGCTCACTGTGAATGATTGATCCTTGATCTGCTGAGAAAGATGCTGACAGTCTGTCCTCTTTCTGTTAGACTTATAATTTTATATTTCTTTATTTCTACATTCTTATTTCTGAGATCTACATTTTTATTTTCTTATTCTTGTACTCTTCACAAACTTACATACAGACAGACAGAGCACTCATATGAGGTAAAAAATAAAAAGAAGAGAATTTTTGGCTTGGGTATAACAGGAATAAGAGGAAAATAAAAATAAGAGATGGAAGAATTAGGAAAGATGTAAAGGGAACATCAGGGAAGTAATAAAAGGGAGAAGATCTCAAAGAATTAGAAGGGAGACTACTGGGAAGACAAAGAAATGTGGAAATAACAGGGAAAAAGAACAGAACAGGCAGTGGTGGTGCACACATTAAATCACAGCACCCAGGAGGCAGAAGCAGGTGGGTTTTTGTGAGTTCAAGACAAAGCTGGGTTAATTTTAGGCTGTTCCCATCTGTAAAACAATCGGGGGCTTTTTTCAGGAAATGATCCAATATGTGGGCAAAAGGATTAGAAGACAGGGCAAGTGTCTCAAAGTGGAGGGAAGGAGGTAAGAGGACGAGGATGGGGTTATTGGAAAAGTGTTATGGGGTGGATAGTGGGCATACCACAAAAAAATAAGGCTGTGATTTAATATTAGTAAGGATGAAGCAGCCTTACTCTGGATGGAGGGAGAGTTAGGAAATCTCAGTAGCTGTAGGCCCTTGAGTGAGTGTGTACTGAGCATGTGTAGGGGGCTATGAGGTGAGATTTTGATTGTCTCAGGAATAAGCAGTTCCACTATAGCCAGGATCTAGCAGCAAATGTTCAGCCTGCAGTGACTCTAGGTGTTTAGAGAAATAGACCAGGAGATAATGGTGTTCTCTCCCAACTTTTGGCAAAGTGTTTTGAGGACTTATCCTTGGTTAGCATGTGAAAGGCTAGTGTAGAAGCCAGAGGACATACTTAAGTGTGTTTACAGGGCAAAGGAAGGATGGAGGGGAGGGTGACTGCTCTAGGGGCCCCTTAGTGCCATGATAGAGAGGTACTCGTTCACTCCCAGTCCAGTTGGAGTTGGTGAGCTACCATTAGCTCAGGCAAACTGTCTCAGTGGATGACCCTCTCATGGTCTTGAATTCCTTGCTCATACTCCCACTTTCTCCACTCTTCAACTATATCTTGGGTCATTGCCTCTGTTCCCCATCTTTTGTTGGACAAAGGTTCTATGGTGAAACTTAAGATGATCATCAGTCTGACTACAGGGTAAAGTCAGCTCAGACACCCTCTCCTCTATTGCTAAGGGTCTTAGCTGGGTTCATCCCTGTGGGTTCTTGGCCATTTTTCTAGAGCCAGGTTTCTTGCTAACTCCATAATGGCTCCCCTCAATCAAGATATCTCTTTCCTTGTCTTCACATCTGTCCTTCCTCCATCTCGACCATCCCATTCTCTGAAGTTCTACTCCATCATCCCTTTCCCCCACCTCTAGCCCCCTCCTCTCTAGTCCCAAATTTTTGTCTGATTCCAATTTCCAGGTGGGTCTATATATGTTTTTCTTTGGGTTCACCTTATTACTTAGTGAGAACAGAAATTCTTACTCTTTAGTTTCAATTACTCTTTAGATTCAATTACTCTTTAGTCTCCTTACTAGATGGCATGTGAAGAACAGGGAAGGTAGGAGGAGAAAAAGTACAAAGTTCAAAATGAACCCAATGTGGCCACATCACCTATTAGCTCTTAAGAGTTCTAGCATGAAACTTACATGGACAGTATTTCTTTTTAAAAAGCAATAAATTATGCCCAGTAACTAACTGACTTCAAAATGGCCAAGTCAAAGAAAACTGAAAAAAGATTTGCCTTCCCTCTCCTAACAGCTATGAAGCACAGCATGTGAGGAGATAAAAGAGAATGACCAAAGCAGGAGCCCAGGAGGGAAAGTATCACAGATTTAAACTCAACTAAAATTAAAACAATTTAGGGTTAGGTCAGCAAGACAAGATTCAAAAAGAAAAGAAGACTTAGGGTCTGTCTGCAAGTTGGGTAGACTTTTAACATCTTGATATAATGAAGACAGATCCACCTCCAGCAGAACTAGACAAACCCTTAGACACAGTCCTGGAGAAAGGTGATGAAATGACCAGCAGCAGCACAAAGTTCAGGAAAGACTGGGTCCTTCCTACCTGATCCCTTCCCACCACCCTTGATAAGCTACACTTTCTAATCTCTGGGGAAGAGCATGAGATCTGTGCCCCAAGAGTGTAGGGGCTGTGGGGAGAGCATTGTGGCAAGGGGAAGAAATCTCTACCCAAACACAGTAGCTGGGATTGAGGCCAGTTTATGTTTTTCTTTAGTGGTGATGAACTGAATTTAAAAGGGAAAAAAATGTTGTCCATGAAGTATTACACCTGCAGGTAATTTTTCATGGAATACCCTGAGTTATGAAAAGTCCAACTTTAAAAAACAAAAACAAACAAAAAGAAATCAGCCTATTATAATTTTTTTATGACTCGACTGTTAAATCCACAAGCAATGGTTCAGACATGATGTTTCTGAAGTTTTCTTACTTCTGCCAACCAGGTGCAAGCTGCATCAAAGAAAGGGTGGATTTCCCCACCTCTCCTTAGTCATCAGGAGATAGATGGGAATCATTACTGCTGAGCACCAGCGGCAGCTGGAACACTCATACCAAGGGAATTGGCAGCAGAAATCTTTGGTGTGCCTGTCAAAGGTCCAAGGGTTGAAGGGGTTGGCACTGAAGAAATCCCTGACCTCATATTGGTTCTGCTGATAGGTATACTGCCTCCTGGCATGCTGGATGAACTCATTTGATCATTGACTTCCTTGCTCATGTTGATATATATATATGAATAATTTACATTCATATGTCAGCTCCTTTGATATGGATATGAATAGTTTACATTGGTGTGGATTTTAAGGTCAATTTTGTTATATGTATATGTATTTCTGCTCTTGATTAAGGTATTGTGATTATGTAGTTCATTTAAAAATGTAATGTATAATTAGAAAATATAGGTTGTTAATGGATAATCATCAATAATAGTCAAGCTTGTAGTCATGATAGTTAGATTTTCTAGATATATAGATATATATTTCAGTTAGATAGGCATTCTTCATATCTTTCAAAGACTACAGAATATGGCATTTTATAATAACTTAGGGTTTTCATGACAATGAGACACGTCTGCTCCTGGCAGCACCAATCTATTTCAAGAGGAAGATGGGCATCAAAGAGGCTCCTTATAGCCATTTGGGCAAGAAACTGCCCTTGCCTGAACTGATGCATAAAGTGGACACAGAGAACCCACAGAGAGAGGACTGCTGAACTTACCTAAGGGTGAGATGGTCCTGCTTCATGAAAGAGTCTGTGAGACATTCTGCAGGACACAACAGAGAGTGAATAAACTGTCTTTGGAATTTCCTGCTTCGTGGAAATGTCTGCTGGATACTATGGGCCTGTAGGCCAAAGATGGATGCCCCAAGGTACAGAGGAACTTTGGGTGATTGTCCAGGCAGCGAGATGTCTCTGTCATTTCTACAGTGTTGGACTTAGGTAATATCATATCCTTCTGGAGTCTTTGATGGAGATGAAGAATAAATAGATAGTTATAATTTTCCTTAGTTATGATAAAGGATAAAATAGATATAAATATTGTAACTGTAATTCTTGCTTGATAACTGTTTTTGTTATACGTAATTTTACTATGTTAAAGTTAAAGCCTTTCTTTTTGTTTAAACAGAAAAAGGAAAAAATGATGTAGGAGTGTCATCTCTCTATCTTTTGTTTCATTGGTTAATTAATAAGGAAACTGCCTTGGCCTTTAATAGGACAGAAAATTAGGTAGGTGGAGTAGACAAAACAGAATGCTGGGAAAAAGAAGCCAAGTCAGTCAGCGCCATGATTCTCCCACCGAGGCAGACACAGGTTAAGACCTTTCCTGGTAAGCCACACCTTGTGGAGCTACATAGATTATTAGAAATGGGTTAGATCAATATGTAAGAGCTAGCTAATAAGAGGTTGGAGCTAATGGGTCAGGCAGTGTTTAAATGAATACAGTTTCTGTGTAATTATTTTGGGTGTAAAGCTAGTGGGGTTGCAGGACGCAGCCTGTGAAAACACACAAACATGCCCTTATTCCCGTACTAAAACATGGTCAGAGCTCTTTCATAAACCAGTAGATGGTTGTTTCCATTTAATTAGGGTAAATTTATAGAGGTGCCTTTATGTCAAAATCAATCCACTGCAGATTTTCCAGAAGAATCCACATTTTAATAATTTAAAACAAATAAGGCATAATTGGAAATATTATATTATGACTGAGAGCATATGTTGGATCTTTGTGGGACAGAAAGAATATAGATTTTAAGGAAATACTTTACTTTTCTCCATGCCCATTTTGTCTATACCTTATCTTTTGTTGAATATATGTCTATACAAATAATGTTTAAGTTTTCCACAATGAAGAGTAGATGTTTCTGCAGTAATCTTTGAAGTTTTCTGGAAGAAGGTGGGGCCCCACAACAAATCCACCTAGTCAATATGAGGTCATGGTGCTGATAGCACTACTATAAGACCAGTTTGAGGGTATCAGCTATGGAAATGGTGCACCTTCTTACAATGTTCTGGCCAGAACTCCAAATAAGAACTTCAGCAAAACCCTATTGTCTATTCAGAGACCATTTGCAGTTATACAAAATAGCAATCTTGAAACTTAACCATCATTTTTCTTTTACAGGACCCCATAGAAAGAACATCACCCCCATGACAGCTCAGAAGCAAATATAAATGATAACGTCTCCTCTCCCAACAAAGTTTGTCCTCAAGGTTAGGGACACCATTTAGGGGTTGATGATAATTTGTATAGGGTTCGAGGTTGGGGTGGAAATTATGTTGGTCCAGAGATATCATTAAAAAAAAATAATAATAAAGAGGGAAAACTGAATGGGATAATAGATTAGTGTGAACTTACTCACACTAGTAATAATAATAATAGTGAATAATAGAGCAAATACTTATAAGATATTATTTATAGACAATACATTAGCACAGATTTTTGCATATTGTTATAAGCTCAAAATATGTGTTATATTGAATATGTTCCTATATCTGTTTACAATATTTGTACACCTATGTGTTACAAGAGGGGCTGCTAGTTGGTTCCATGCCATTTAGCTCCAAAATAATCACACAGAAACTGTATTAATTAAATCACTGCTTGGCCCATTAACTCTAACTTTTTATTGCCTAACTCTTACATCTTAGTTTAACCCATTTCTAGTAATCTGTATGTCACTACAAGGTCATGGCCTACCAGCAAAGTTTCAACATGTCTATCTCTGATGGCAGATCCATGGCATCTCTCTTACCTCCACCTCCCTTCTCCCAGAATTCAGCTTAGTTATCCCTGCCTAGCTCTGTTCTTCCCTGCCATAGGCTCAAAGGAGTTCTTTAGTCTTTAACCAATAAAAGCAACACATAGACAGAAGGATCTCCCACACCATCTATGCAAAGTTATTTTGTCAGATTGTATGCATAAATGTTTCTACCTTTGTTTAAGATATTTTGTATATTCATACAATTTTAGGATATATTTGTCATGTTGCATTATACATTTCTATCTCTGATCAAGGTACTTATACATTGTTTAAATTTTAAGGTCATTGTCCTCCTTTACTGCACAGTTGTTTAAAGATTGTTTAATATTCTGATATGAAATCTTAATCTTTAAGTTATATAGTTATTAAGCATTATAGGTCAATAGTAATTCATGTTTGTTATACATATACTCAGATTAATTAGGTTCTTTAGATACGTAGAGCTTATATTCTGCATTGATAGGTAATCTTCAACCACTTCAAAGATATGGAGAACATTGCATTTAAATAACTTAGGCTCCCTGTTGACATGAGACATGATTGATCCAGTAGCACTAATCTACTCCTGAGAGAATGTTGGGCACTTAAGACGCTCCACTTGAGTTTGTTTTCTTCTTGGCACAAGTGGCCTCTGGACAAGGAACTGCCCAAGCCTCAACCACTGACAAAGTGCTGTCCAGACTGGACAAGCAACATACAAGAAAAAAACTGCAAAACCTTGACAAGACAGGGTAAGATGGTTCTGAAATTTTTCCTGCCTCTGAAAATGGTTTGTCAGTTACGGTAGGCCTTATCCAAAGTTGGTTGCTTCAACATTGCAAATGAGACTTTGGGTGATTGCTCAGGTAGCCAATTATCTCTGTCATTTGTTGCACATTTTGGAAGTTGCTTAATTGTATTTCTTGCTTACTCAAGTAATATTATCTCTCTTCTCAGGCCTTTGATGGGGTTGAATATTAGATAGTTATAGTTACCTTCCTCTTATGATCCAGCCTAGGCATTTCTAACACAAGACTTAGATCTGTTAGGATTGAGTGATTATTAAAATATTTAGCATATGCTCATTATATTGTTTATGCTCATTGTAACTCTAATCTTATACTTGATATCTATTCCTAGTTTATATAGTTTTGTATTGTGTTGGAACTCTCTTATTTAAACAAAAGGGGGGAGGTGCTATGGAAGTTCCTTCAGCAAATAGCCTGTAAGATACCAGCCTACTTAGGCATGGTCTCTTATACTATAAATGTAGCCATATAGTTAATGCTCACTCTCTTGCTCCCAGCTGCTGGATTCAGTTACTGTTCCCCATTTATGCACAGAACTGGCACTGGGCAGGACAGAAACCTCCATCAACAGAATGGCAACAAATATGGACTACTGCATCCATATAAAACCTGAGAGACCTTGGGAAATAATTCTATACTCAAAAGAACGGAACTAAGCATGGCTTCTTGTTAGTAGTATTTTCTCAGGTGTCTCTGTTTGGAAGAGTTAAGTACACCTCTTTTAAGAGAGGCTTCCTGACTCAGCTTTAGCTGCAATAACCTTGCAGCCCTTTTAAAAGGATCTGCCACAAAGCACTTAAATGGTGTTTATGAATAGCCAACAGCGTGCTTCTTGTTGGTTACAGGGACCTTGAAACTCCGTAGAGTTGTGACAATAAACATGGCTCTCAGGAATGGGGTCAATCCATCTGTCAAAGTCACAGTTTTAATTCTATCTATATCTGATGTAGGTGGGCCTTCTGTCTATGTGTTATTTTCATTGGTTAATAAAGAGACTGCCTCGGCCCTTTGATAGGACAGAAAATTAGGTAGGCGTAAGTAAACAGAACAGAATACTGGTAGGAAGAAGGTAGTGAGACAGACGCTATAGCTCTCCTCTCCAAGATGGAGGGTTAAGATCCTTCCCAGTAAGCCACCACCTCGTGGTGCTACACAGATTATTAGAAATGGGTTAATCAAGATCTGAGAGTTAGCCAATAAGAGGATGATAAATTTAAGGTCAAATATATATATATATATATATATATATATATATATATATATATATATAATAAAATTTCTGATCTTGATTAAGGTATTGTGATTGTGTAGTTCATTTAAAAATATAATGTATAATTAAGAAATATAGGTTAATAGATAATCATCAATGATAATCAAGCTTGTATTCATGTTAGTTACATTTTCTAGATATGTAGAGATATATTTACATTAGATAAGCATTCTTCATATTTTTCAAAGATGACAGAATATGGTATTTTAATTGTTTTAATAACTTAGTCTTTTCATGACAATGAGACACATCTGCTCCTGGCAGCACCAGCTACTTCAAGAGGAAGATGGGCATCAAAGAGGCTCTTTATGGAGTTTGATAGCCATTTGGGCAAGAAAGTGCTCTTGCCTGGACTGTTGCATAAACTGGACACCAAGTATCCTCAGAGAGAGGACTGCTGAACTTGCCTAAATCTGAGACGATCCTTTGGGGTTCCTGATTCACGAAAGAGTCTGTGAGACATTCTGCAGGACACAGAAGATAGTGACTGAACTGCCTTTGAAATTTCCCGCTTCATAAAATGCCTTTGAAATTTCCTGCTTCATAAAAATGTCTCTGAAGATAAATGCCCCAATGGTACAGAGTCATTTTGGGGACTGTACAGGCAGTGAGATGTGTCTGTCATTTCTAGAGTTTTGCAAGTTGCTTACTTCTCATTTACTTAGGTAATACTATATCCTTCTGGAGTCTTTGATGGAGTTGAAGAATTGCTAAATAGTCATAGTTATAGTTTTCCTTAGTTATGATAAAAGATAAAATAGATATAAATATTGTAACTGTAATTCTTGCTTGATAATTGTTTTGTTATATGTAATTTTACTATGTTAAAGTGAAAACCTTTCTTTTTTGTTTAAACAGAAAAAGGGGAAATGATATAGGTGAGCCATCTTTCTATGCGTTATTTTCATTGGTTAATAAAGAGACTGCCTTGACCCTTTGATAGGACAGAAAATTAGGTAGGCAGAGTAAAACAGAACAGAATGCTGGGAGGAAGAAGGCAGTGAGACAGACGCTATAGCTCTCCCTCTCCAAGATGGATGCAGGTTAAGAACCTTCCCAGTAAGCCACCATCTCGTGGTGCTACACAGATTATTAGAAATGGGTTAATCAAGATGTGAGAGTTAGCCAATAAGAGGATGAAACTAATGGGCCAGGCAGTGTTTAAAAGAATATAGTTTCCTTGTAATTATTTTAGGTAAAGCTAGCTGGGTGGTGGGAAGTGGCCCGCAGCTCTCTCTACACATATCACTTAGCAAATTAAATATTCATGTAGTCAGAACAAGAGATATACAGTAAAGATGGATTCAGACCCGAAAAGAAGTCTAAACAGTTTACACTGTGTTTAAAAATATATGTAGGCTTGGGAGATAAGAGAAAGGATAAAGTCCTTTAAAAAAAAAAAAAGAAAAGAAAGAGAGCAGTTTGGTGTGGTAGCATGCACCCTTTAATCCCAGCACTTGGGAGCCAGAGGCAGATAGATCTCTGAGTTCAAGGACACCCTGGCTTACAGAGTGAGTTCCAGTACATAAAGGAATCACAGAGAAACCCCATCTCAAAAAAAAATTAAAAATAAAAGAAATAAAGTTTAAAATAAAGCCTTGTAAAGATGGAAAGTACACAGATAATCTGGATAATGTATGTTATTGTGTAGTCTTCAAATTGCTTAATGGCTGAGGAAGGAGTAACAGCTGCTAAAAGACATTTGAATATAAATGCTGCTGGATTAACCATATATAAATATATATATATACATATACATATATGTACATATATGTGTACACACACACATATATATGTATAGATAGATAGATAGATAGATAGATAGATAGATAGATAGATAGATAGAGAGCCTTGACTTCAAAATCTTGACTTCAAAATATGTTACGTTGGAGAGGAGGTTTTGCTTTTGTTTCCTCAGGAAATGAGAGACTGTGTGTTCATCGTGGGTTAAGAAAAATCAGGTTTGATCAAAGAAAACCCCCTGAAAAATCTCTGGTAGAAGCAGATGGGCCAGGTGATCTAACATTTCAGAGGACCTCTGTTGGAGTTTTCCTCCTGAGTTCTACAGCCTCCACTGTTGTCTGAAATGATTTAGCCTTACAGAATATTCCAGTCAGGACTTGACCATAATCCTAAATTTACATTTGTTCCCCCAGAAGATTATCAGTACCCCCAATCAGCAGGAAGTAGCCTGGAAAACTATACTCACATTCCAAAAAAGGATTATGAATGCTTGTCTTTGTTTATAGTGTTGGTTGCAAGTTGTTGGATCAGGAAATAATGATCAGGAAAAATGCTAAACAAAAAAGAATAGATTTAGAGTTCTTGTTTTGAAAAAAGTGGGAAAGTGCTGTGGGACAATGGTCTTGTACCCTGTAAAGATTTGCCATTTGTATTGGTTAAATAAAATGCTGATTGGCCAGTTGCCAGGCAGGAATTATAGGAAGGTCAACCATAACAAGAAAATTCTGGGAAGAGGAAAGGCTCAGTCTGCAGTAACCCTGACGCAGAAGAAGCAAGATAAGAATGCCTCACTGATAAAGGTACCAAGCCACGTGGCTAACACAGACAAAAATTTAGGGCTAATATAAAATATAAGAATTAGTTAATATGAAAGCTGAGCTAATAGGCCAAACACTTTATAATTATGTGGGCCTCTTTGTGTTTCTTTGGGACTGAACAGCTAAGGGACCAGGCAGGACAGACACCTCTTTCAACAAGCATATTCCTCCTTTTTATTTTATTAAGCTGTACCTTCAGGCTGCTGTGAGCTCTTTCAACAATACCTTGTCCTTGAGGAGTGTAAGATATGCCTGTTTTATATTCAGTGTTTCACTGAGTGCAAAAAAATGTTGAAATAATTTACTAATATATCCAGAATCATTATCAGGTTTTAATATCTTTGGTATCCCCATATTGGAAAAACATTTCAGGCAATGAGCAATTATATGTTCTGTAGCTTCACCAGATTGTGCACTAGACATTAAGAATCTTAAGTAAGTATCAATCATTGTCTGCATATACTTTAATTTTCCAAATTATTCAATATAAGTAACATCCATATGCCATAAATGGTTAGGAAGAAGGCCCCGAGGATTTACTCCAAAATGAGGCACAGGTAAATATTGTGAGCATACATCACACTGCTTGACAATTTGACAAGCAGTTTCTCTAGTTAATCCAAATTTTTTCTTAAACTTTTACTTTTCTGATAATGTAAAGCATGTAATTGTTGAGCAAGCTCAACTTGAGATAAAGCAATCAACTTAGTAAATTTATCATCTAAGGCATTACTCTCTACTAATAGATCAGAAAGATTTGAATGTGATCTAATGTGACCCACAAAGAATGGCAATTTTCTTTTATGAACAACAACAATTCCTTGCTAGTAGCACTCCCCCTTCCAATCAAAAGACCAACAGTGCCTTTCGGCAGCAATCCATAAACCCCTGTGAGCAGAGCTTCAACCTCCGTTTCTGGAGTTAGTACTGAGTAGGTGGAGGGATTGTGGTCCAGTTCCCCCACTCCCTGGTAGAGATCCTGAACAGATTTCCTTGCTGAGGAACAAACAGCTGGGAGCACTGTTAGTTCAGGGCTTGGGGCTGACCCTGTAGCAGTTTCCTGGAAGTATATTTCCTTGAACAGCCCTCTGTGAATTGCAGTCACTTATCCAATGTTTCCCTCCTTCACATCTTGGGCACAGATTAGGTTCCTTTAGCATCTCATTGTTCTGCACCTTATTGGGGTATTGTTTAAAATAAAGCCCCTCTGGACCACAATTAAAACAACATCCAGGTAGTCCAGCAGTTTTCTTTCTATCAAATTCCCTCTGTCTTTGTTGAAAAAGTATCTTTTTAACTGTCTTTCCCTGTGATGCAGCAGCTGAAGCTATCCCTTGAATATAAGAAGGACCAATATACTCAAACATAGTCAAATATAGTCAGATGCTACCTTTCTTTCTAAATGGCCTTAATGCAGCTTGACAGGCAGTGTTAGCATTCTCATGAACAAACTGTTTTACAAGTAAAAGTCCATCCTCAGTATCCCCTAATTGCCTGCCAGCTGTTGTCATCAATCGACAAAAAAAAAAATCTTGAAATAACTCATTAGATTCCTGCTTATCTTAAATAATTCTTCTGTTTGCTTTTCAGTGCCAGGTAATTTATACTTTTGCTGCAACACCAAGTTGAACATATATTGCCACATTAAAATTCAACTGATTATCTAAATCTTTATAATTACCTTTTCCTGCTAGCATGTTAAAAGTAATAAGAATATTTTGAGCCCTACTAATATTAGTTGTATGTTCACATTGCTCATGGAATGATTTCCACAATAAATAATCACCTCCAGACAATCTCTACCCAGTTGTTTCCAAGCTACAGGAGGCAAAGCTTCAATTGCTATTGTCTCAAAATTGCTTGAGTATAAAGGAGCCATTGGCCTGTATTGAGAACAGGCAATTATTAACTCTTCAAGTTGCTTGAAAGGTATAGATGTGTGGACTCAACTACATTTCCTTGAGCATCCTGCTGTTCTATACCTGGAAATAAATCAAATCCTTGAATATCTTCTTTCTTGGATGTTCTCCTTGTAATGAAATAATAGTCAAAGCCTGTCAAGAATTTGCAGACTTCTGGACTACAGCAATCATAGGAAATTTCTTTCCTCAGGAGGATCTAAATCTGTCACCTCTGAGGTGGATGGCGAGGCAATGCTCCTTTGTGAGCTTCCCCATGAACTACAGCTTGAGCATCTTCACAAGCTCCTTTGTGAGCTTTTTTGCAAGGAAGAAATCTAAACTGCTTCCAGTTTTCTTTTATTTAAAGAGTCCATCAGATACCTCAGCCCCTTAGGTTAAGGCTGTTCTACAATAGTCTTAGATCCTTTACATAAATGTTCTTCAACATTCGTAGTTAAGAGTGGGAAACCTGTATCAGGACACGTAGGATCCCCTTTTAAGATTTCCCACAGGGCAGGGAACCCTGATTGCTCTTTGGGCTGTTGAGGGGAGGGGGATTTGATCGGGAGAGGGGGAGGGAAGGGGAGGTGGCGGAGGGGAGGAGACAGAAATCTTTAATAAATAATAATTAAAAAAAGATTTTTATCTCATCGTCAGAAACCTATATTTTGAATTATATCTCATCATCAGTATCTGATGTGACATCATTATCAGATGATTTTACAGAACCATCTTCATTAAGCAGTTCTTTCAGTGAGGAGAAGACTTATTTTACTTTTACTTGATTTTCGAAGCAATTTCAAGTAAAAGTCTTTAAATACAGTCTTAAACTGTATTGAATAAATGTCTAGAGGTTAAAAATATTTACTAGAATTTTCTCTAAACCATACTCATCATAATATTGCTATATTTTAACTTGAATGCACCGCCAAGGAACTGCATCCAAGGTTCCCTGCTCAGGAAACCAAGGACAAATCTTTTCAATGAATTCCAAAATTTTACAATTGCTGATGCCCTTAGCGTCTTTGGCTTTTAAGATATCTTTAAGGAAATGTACAGACAGCTGTTTACTATTTCCTTGGCCCATAATTATTTTTACACTTATACTCAAGTTACTTCTTATTTAACTTTCATTCTGCACAGCTAACCTTGCTTTATTATTTACACTGTGTATTTACTTACCTTTATATTTACTACACATGGCTCCTAGATAAGCTTGCCACAGTTCTACTTTTCTGAGTGCACTCTTAACCTGCTGTACCCATCACATTAATCCCATGCTCAACCCACATTGGGCATCACTCTGTTGGACTCCACTCCAGAAAGAATCAACAGGGGCTATCTGGGAAGAGGGTGTGAGGTAAAGAAAATATCAGATTGAGAGAAACTGAGACAGAAACACAGGATAGACCAAGAGGACTGAAGTTCCTCCAGTCCCGACTTTATTTCTTAATCAGCATATATACTAATTATAGGCAAAAGGCAGAACAACAAAAAAGCAGTACAGTCAGTTAACTGCCTGCCCACATTGTCCTTGTTCATTTCATTTTCTGGATTTCTGGATTGATCCTCAAAAAAAAAAAAAAAAAAAACACTGGCAGGGTGGTAAGCAGCAGCCTGAATCTCTGAATCTCTTGCAGGCTCTGCCCTTTGACCACCCTGGTTCTGAGGAATGGAAGGATGTCCAAGGTGGAGTATTGCTTTTTTGGTTGGGCCTTTTCAAAGAATCTCTATGGTGTGTGATGCCAGCAGATGCCATGTTGCTGTATGTGATTCGTGATACAACTGGGGCTGTGCTGGTGTTGTGGTTCTTTCTGGTGCTGCAGGCTGTGCTAATATTTTTAGATCATGTTACTGGAGATCATATGGATGTCCCTGGTCTGTGCTCCCACATGGGGTTATGTTGATGATAGTGGCATGTGCTGTCCAAAATGTAATGTTGGGATGCTACTGGGAGCCAAGTTGATACCATGGTTCTTATTACCAACAGGGGCCTTGTTGACCTCGTTGATCTGTGCTACCACTGGAGGCAATGTTGATGTTCATGAATTTTGATCATGGTCTGTGCTGCCACATCAAGCCATGTTGGCATCCCTTGTTTACTATGCCATCAGGGTGTCGAGACACACCTATTTGGGATGACTTCTGTCACAATCCTTGCCATGGGGGGTTTGTATGCTCCAGGGTAGGACTGTGAGGATTGGAAATGTTAAGTAGGAGGAATAGAGATATATTGTCTAAGGTCTGTCCTGCCTGGTTCCCCGCAGTCTTTAAGCACCAAAGAAATCACACAGAGGTCTACATTAGTTATAAACTGATTGGCCCATCATCTGCGGCTTCTTATTAACTCTTATAACGTATATTAGCCCCCTTATTCCACTTTATCTGAATGTCAGAGAGTTTGAAGTTGCTCAAAATTGTGTCTACACATCCTGTCCTAGCAGTGTGGTTACTTGGTTCTTTTGACATTGAGATGACCCATACAGGTAGATCAAGATATTCAAAGGTCAGTATATTCAAGCATATTTCTGCTCCTACTTTTGAAATAGAAGGTTTGACCATGGGAGTGGGTGCCTTCAGTATACTTGGACTAGGGTAAGCTCACTGCTTAAACAACAGAATGCTATTGACTTGATCGCTCAAAGTATTGAAGCAAATAAATGTGCTACTTGTCCTTTGTATTATGTTAAAGTAGTCTTTTGTCTTCTTCTCTCTGTTGTATTGGGGTATAAAAGTGTATGGAAAATTAAACCTGGACAAATTTTCAGTATTCACTAGAACTCCCCTCCTGGTACTTTCCTATGTTTCCTGTTTTATTATTTTTACTCACATCTTTGTATTCTTTATTAACACTTCTAATCCCCATGTTCATACCATGGTCAGTGGTATTTTTGTCAAAGTTGGTCTCTGGCACATTACACAAGTTGTGAAACTACTGGACATGACCAAATATAGCTGTAGGGCTTGCTACAAATCCACTTCTTATGCGTGTAGTTCCTGGCACTGCTGATCCCTATGTTACTCAGGTAGGCATGTTTTTCTTCTCCTCGGATGGGAACCCTAAAACAAAAAACAAACAAAATTTCTGCAGAGTCAGCCACTGCATTCCCCCCAGCAATGATATCTCACTCATGTCCACTGCTTGTTTAAAGCATGGATCATAGAAAGGCAGAGGCCATGAGGAATCACCTGCACTAGTGTTACACCCAGTGACTTTTCCATTTTCAGGGTTCCATTTGGTAACCACACCTTTGTCACTCATCCATGTTGGACCCTGTACTGTGAGTACAAAGAATTTGACTGGTGCCCTCTGCCACGTTCGCATGAACTTCATTCATGTATGGGTAGCATCCCAAAGGTGGTTTTCAATTCTATCTGGAAGAATTTCTCACATGTATGAAGATGAGAGAAAATGCACTTAGGGAAATTCTAAAGGTCTTTACTGATGGACATTCACTGTTCCAGTGAAATGGGTCTGTTCAAAATGGCTATGCTCACATCCAAGTGCTGTTTTGGGTGCTCTTGATGATGAGACTTTAGAGAAGGTTCCCAATACACATGGAGTCTCTGCTTCAGTGACAGAGGCAGCTGTGCACACAGCTGTCTGACAAGTCCTGTCCAGCACTTCTGCAGTGGCTTCCTGGGGATTCAGAGCCCTTAGTGGCCATCAGCCATTCTGTCTACATCCCACAAAGACAATTATCAGCAAGAAGAGATTGCCAAGTGCTGAGAGTAGACAGCATCTATCCCAGATGCCATCATCAGGCTAAAGATTTGGAGTGAAACTAGGTGACTCTGACAGATGTAAATTTGCCAGGATGTGGATTACTGGGGACTGCCTGTTGCATTAACACACAACCAACGCCAAGGCACACCTCCAGTCCAAGGGTTTATTTTCCTCTCATACCTGTACAGTTGGCGTCACATGACTCAACCATTTTTCTCTCATAGCCACAACTCACACACATCAATATTCATGAACACAGAAGGAGGAAAAGAGGTCTCAACACATACAAGTTGTTATATTTGGTGTTGTCTGTCCACATCCAAGGGTGGTGTGATGACTCTCTGTGCAGGCCGATCCAGTGATCAAATGGCCCCTTGTATCTATTCAGGAAATCCTGTCATAAAACATGGAAAGTAAATATATGTATCTCTCCACATCAGATACCATCGAGTATCTCCAAACTACAGCCTCCTCTCAGCATGGCAGCAGGTTTGAACTGAGGGTCATTGACTTTGATGCCTAAATAACCCTCAATTCTCAGTAGATGTATTTTACAGCCATAATCCACAGTACACTAACAACCACCCTTCCTTCTGTGGCTGAGAAAGTCCCTTGTTAAGCCTGTATTTACAATTATTAACAGTTGTCTTCTTAAGTTTGCAACACCCGCCAGCTCGGACAAAGACTTACATGACCACCATGTTTCTCTGTCAAATGTATGTCTGGTCATGCAGGTTGACTATAAGCATTACAGGAGAGAATGTCTTTGGAGTATCTCAGGGAGACAGCCAGATGGGTTAATATCACAAATGGCACATACTAATATGTGCCCGTGTCCCATGATCCCTGTAGCCTGGGGATGGAATCCTCCCTCATGCTGCCGCCTTAAGGTCCCTATCTCAAGGCAGTAAATATTCAACAGAACAAACAACAAACCTACTTTGATCATTTCTTACCAGCTCCTCTTGGCTGTCAAATTTAGCTAGTTGGGCCCCCTCTTGCCAAGCAGTAGTAATCGCTGGATGTCTGGTTTTTCGTGTCTTCAGAAAAATAAAAACATTTATTTCCAAATCCAATCCAGTTTCTTGGGCAAACAGCATAGGTATTCTTGCTTGAGACCTGTTCTGTCTTTCCTGCTTTTGTAATGACAAAATAAAGAGAACTCCTCACTTCTCTGGATTTAACTATGAACAAATATCAAGACATGGCATTAGTTTTTCGATACCAAACTTTGATTAAGGCCTTCCTGTTATCATGTACACTTACATTAAATCCACATGAATATATGCTGGCTCTCCTTAGAGACTGTCAGAATGGCAATTATCAACAAACATCACAGTAAAGTTCAGAACTCTCTGCAGAAATACGGACACTTATTTATTGCTGGTGGGATTATAAACTGATACATCCAATGTGGAGCCTCCTTTCAAAAGTTACAAACAGACCTTTTGTGACTCAGCTATGCCACTCCTGGGCATATATGAGAGAACACTACATCATAACACAGAGACTTGCACATCCATGTCTACTGCTGCCCTGTGTACAATAGCAGCAAAATGGACCTGACCTAGATGTACATCAACTGATGAACAGATAATGAAAATGTGGTACATGTGTAACACAGAAAGTTATTCAGACCTAACAAAAACTTGAAACTTGTAGAAAAGTGGGGGGATCTACAAAGTATAATATTAAACAAGGTCACACAAAGTCAGCGAGAAATAGACCCCATACACTCCCTCATATGTTTGTCCCAGACTGGGATACACAGTGTGAACAGCTGTGACTGAGGGCATGGTGTAACACGTAGACTGGAGAACAAGCAGAGTGATGTAAGGTGATGAGCAACGACAGGATGCAGCAAGGGCACATAAGCCATGAATAGGACTCTAAAGAGCATTGCTTTTCTAGTTTCAGAGTTGCTGATGCTTTTTCTCATTGTGGCCAATAACTGTATAAAAATATAAATATAGTGAAACTCTAAAACCATAACGAGTGTTCCATGGCTTCAGAATGGCCTTTCTATCTGGGTGGAAGTTCAGTGAGATTCACAGGGTTTGAGATTTGGCCAGTGTTTGAGTGGCTATGCTAATGGAGCAGTGTGATGTGTTCATTTGTGAGTCTATCATAATAGAGTGATTGTGTGTGTGTGTGTGTGTGTGTAAGCTCTGAATGTGCAAGCTTTCAGAGGACGGCTTAGAAAAAACAACAAATATTTTTTTCATAACTTTGCCTTTTTTCTTCCTTTAACACACAAAAATGACTGCATGGCTCTTTTAAAGCGCTACTGAGCCTTGAAATAAATGATTTGGTAAGAAATATTAAACACTAGAAATCACACACATACACACACTTATTTTTGGTGGAGGTAGATTTGCTGTAGCTGTTCCCTGTTCCAATACTCAGTACCACGAGGCTTTAATGACAGGGACAAACGGAACAGGCACTGAGGGCCACAGGTACTTCTTTTCGTCTGAGTCTTTGCAGAGATACATAATAGTATAGGTTACACTGACTAAGTCTTACTGGCAAATTTTGTCCATGTTTAGACTTGTGTATTATTCCCTGATGTGGTTAAAGTTGATTTTATTTTGTTTTTTGAGACAGGGTTTCTCTGTAGGTTTGGAACCTGTCCTGAAACTAGCTCTGGGAGACCAGGCTGGCCTTGAACTCACGGAGAGAGTCACCTGCCTCTGTCTCCCGAGTGCTGGAATTGAAGGCATGCTCATCCACTGCCCAAAGTGGATTTTATAAAACAGTATCATGGAACATTTATTCCAGCTATGGCAGGAAAGCTGTACAAGATTTTATCACATTATTTAGAACAGTCTAAAACCTTGAAAATCACATATTTCTGGAACATTCTATTTAATAATCAGACCATAGTAGAAGACATTAACGGAAACCATGAGTCATGGCTGGGATGAGATTTTCTGTATCTTCCCCAAACATATTACTCTTCACTTCCTTCACTGCCCCTAGCTGCAGCAGCTTCCTTGAGGCTCCTCCTTTGGGTTTTCCTTTCTTGTCCTCTGCATTGAATCGTTTCCCCCAGGTAGATATATGTTTTCTTCACCTCTGTCTAGAGGTTGCTAACTGTCATCTTCCCAGAGATGCTGAGCCTCCTGTGCACACCACAGTCTGTGCTGTTCCTTCTCTGCAAATTCCTTCCAAGTTCCCAGAGAACATGAATTTCCCCGTGTGTTTTCTTTCTGCCCTTCCCACGGTGCCTGGATCACAGTGCTCAGTAAGTGTAACTGACAGTGTGGATGTGGACAGAATGCTGCAGGATCTGGAGAATGTCACTCACCTGAATGTGCAATCACAAGGAAAACTGCATAGTAGCAGAAAAGCCCAACAAGAAACACTAGGAGGATGATTATGAAACGTTGTTCTTGTTGCTTTTTACCTGTAAAATATGAATATAAGAATGTCAACTTCTAGATTTTCTTAAGGAAAGTAAAAGAAACTTATGACAAACCCACTTACAATCGCCTACAAGTACCTAAAAGAGTGCTGCAAACCCCTTTCAAAGAAGGCCCTGGTCCATAAAGGATGGTCATGATAGAAAGAAGACTAGAGATGTTAGAAACAGAACTTCCCAGGGGTCTTCTGGTTACTGAACTGAGGGTGAATCACGAAAGAGCAGGAACCTAAGGGAGTGAGGACCATAATGAAAGTAGTAGTAGAAGTCTTGAAGGAGCCAGGATATAAAGAGAGAGACACTGGAAGTAGTAGGAAAGAACTGAGAAGGATTCATGAGACCATTTAGATCAGAAAAGAAGAGAGACCAATTACCAGTCACTTCTCCATTGCTTTTGTGATCAATCAGGTTTTTTGATAAGTAAAAATATAATGGTAGTGAATAACTCTGCTGATACGATAACTCAGATCAGGCCAAAGTACTAAATCCAGGTTTATTCCGAGCAAAACATACAGGACAAGCCACATGGGGAAGTCTATAGGCCAGACCTAAAATATCCTCAGGGCTAAGGCCACTGCTTGGCAAGCTTTCTTTAGGCCGGGTATGGAGAGGGCAGGTCCAGGAAAGATCCCCAACAGTTTTTACTCCATTATCTGACTCCCAAGTTTTATTCAAAACAAAACAATAAATGTAAATGCTACATAATAAAATAAAACACTCAATATTGCTCATGTCAACAATTCCTGAACAAGTTTATATATGCAACACAGTTTCACTTACGGGGTCAGGGGTGAGAGTGCTTTCAGAAAAAAAAGATCATAGCATCAAACGTATGAAAACTAAAACGAAACTAGAATACTCAAAAATGATTCTGAAGAAGGGTCGAATTCAGAGAGAGCACACTGCCTAATCTAATAACTTATGGGAACAGGAAAAAAGCCAGCCTAGTACTAGCAAGAGTAGACACTAGGACATTTTAGCAGGAAAAAAAAGGCTCCAGAAATGATACCAAACACTAATGGTGACGAGATATTTAACAGAGATGAGTGGTTTTTAGACAGGAAAGTGTGGATCACTCCATCCAGTATGTGCTACTGAAACAACCTGGTGTCTGTCTGCTAAAAACAAGATTGTAGACTTGAGCTCAAAGCTCAATGTTGTAAAGTCACTGAATTCTTTATAAAGTGGGGAGAATGTTTGTGAACTTGTCTTGGGCAAAAATCATCTTAGATTCAAGAGTAAAATCGCTGTCTAAATAACAGGAGGTTGAATAATTAGATGTTGATATGAACTTCAAGATTTTCTTTTAGAAAGGCAAACCTGTGCAGTTACTATGAAGCTGTCCAGGAATTGTACAACAAAGTGATGTGCCCCCATCCTACCCACATACTTCAGGCTGGAAGGAAAGCCTGAATTTAAGGTTCAAGAAAAAAGAAACCTTTATGTGAATATTTGTAGCAGTTTTAAGGATCATTGTAAAATATGAAACATTTGCAATCTTTCAAATGTTCCCAAGCTAATGCCAAGGTTAAAAAAAAAACCCTCTCAACACAAGAAACAAGTTGGACACATGCCTGCATTTGCCTAATTAACTTTTCAACTGATTATATATGATTTATTAAATAAGTTAAAATTCAAAATACAGTGCCAGAGCATTTGCACATGCCAGCAATGTTTGTCACGAGGCACCTGTGCTCATGTTGCATTGATGGCGCCCCCACTGCTGCTCGTGTTCGTTTTTGTGTTTTTCAGGGGCATCTGACCCCCTGCTATGTAAATATCATTACCACGGGTTACAATTCTCCCAACTTTATGCAAATCAGCTGGCAGGCTGCATAACTTGTAAACCTTTTCTGCCCAGAGGCTATAAGAGACGGAAGAGTAAAGACTACAAGGGTTTTCTGATGATGCTTCAATGAAAACCATCATCTCCTCCTTAGTCATCCCAAGTTGGTTTGAAAAACTTGGCCATAGACTTATAAAGACGTTGAACCACAGCAGGCTTATCGCTAGGTGGGAGCCCCTGGAACCAAGCTCTCTGTGTGACTTCTGAAAGTGCATCAATTCTGATTTGGCTAAAACCGAAGACAAATACTGGGACCGTGAATCTGTGTCATACTCTAGCCACAGCATGTCAGCTTCTCGAGCTGTTTCCTCCTTTTTGCATTTAGATTGTCACTGCCTAGAATATCCATCAGGAGGTCGTGGGGCCCTTGCCATGGCTGAGAATGTCTATCAGGATGTTGTGGGGCAGTTGTCGCTACTGAGAATGTCTATCAGGAGATCGTGGGGCAGCTGCATGAAGGCTTCTGGTGGACACAGCAGTGAACTCTTGCTCCACCGTTCTTTTAGCATTCTGCTTTAGCTCTTCACAGCCAAAGAGATCAGCAAAACTCGTCAACTAAATACAGTTCTCTGCATTCAATTTTTAATTAAGTATTCTCGACAACACTATAATAAATCCTCTACCTGTAGGAAGCAAGCTGTTTGCTGGAGCTGCTCTACAGTGCTGTCATTTCTGCCAAGTTCCCCATGTGTGCATTAGTTGCCGCACCCACATTCCTCAGGCGGACTTGCCTCTGCCTGCTTCCACTTAGTCCAGAACATGTCACTCCACCAGCCTGCACTTACAGGGATGCACGCACAGCAGGGGACCTGACACAGCAGGAACCCAAGACACTAGCTCCCTTCCACACACTTCCTGGGTTGGCCTACCGCCTGTGCCCACCATGCCTTAGTCCACTCCTGCAGCCTTTCTGGCAGCTCCCAGGTGCCCAGGGCTGCCCCCACCTTCATCTGGCTCACCATGCCCTTTCCACTTGCCTAGTTCTTCACACCACTTTACCAGCACAAATGTCCCAAAGGCTTCTGACTCAGATGTTCCTGTTCCTATACTAATCAGCAAGCTTAAACAAGCTTAAAGGCAGTGGGCCACAGAAAAGTCTCCTTCCAGCTTACTTTGAAAAGAAACCCCAACTGCCACAACTTGCTTCCTCTTCTCACTTTTCAACAAGTTTCCTGCCAGCTTTTCACAACTTCTTTGTATAATGTTTGACCGTGTTGTGCTTGCATGCTTCTGAATTTATAGGCTTCCTTGTGATTTCTAGTTTTGCATCATGCTTTAAAAAGAAAAATCTTTCCAAATTCAAGAAAATAATAATATGAACTCCTGTCTGATTTTAGCTAGTTCTGACTGACGCAGCGGTGGTAGACTTTCAATGCCTGACTAATTTCTCTCAACCTGTCACCAAGTCCACCCATGATAGCACTAAAGGCATCGCCCCATCGACTCTTATTGCTGCATAATATTTGGGAGGATGGACCACAATATTCCCCATTTATTCACTGATAGATGCAGGTTGGTTCCATGTGCTGGTTATTGTGAACAGTGTTATAATACACAATCAAGTACAAATATCTCTTGGGGAGGTAGAGAGGAAGTAGACAATATTTACAATAAAGTGGTGTCAGATCTTTGTTAAATGACTCAGTAGGATGAGTACAGTTCACAATAACACGGTGTTTCTAAAAATAGCTAAGGTGATTCCTAATATATTCATCATAATGAAACAATGAACGTGTTAATTTTAATGTGTCAATCAAAACACACATCCTACTCTGACCATGAGCTGTTCTTAACTCTTTCATTAGCAGGGGGCCCCATTGACAAGAGAAAGAGGCTTGCCAGGCCTAGGCTTGGTCTCAGGTCTGGAAGGTGATTAAGAAGCTACCATCTTGGAAGTTCTCCATCTTTATTGCTTAGTCATGGGCTCTCTTAAGGCCTACACGGAATTTATCTAGCCCCTAATCCCTCAGAAGTATTTGGTTTAGCTGAGAAACAGTAGTACTGTTCATGAGCTTTCACTTTTGGGATTAGTCAGAGGAGGTGAAAACGTCAGAGAAAATGCAGAGTGTTTGAGAGAGCTGGGTCCCCAACTTTCACCTTAGTCAGTTGATTTATGGACTTTTTGCCCGTTGCCATGAGAACTTGGCTACAGTTTTCAGCCCATAGATAAGTCCAAAGAAGGAAGGAAATCTTTACGTTTGTAATTTCTCCCAGAATAGTAGGTGTTTTGGCTACTTTGAGGAATAAGTGACTTGGTGGTACCTGAGGGCCTACCTACAACTCAAAGCTGGGGATAGCAAAGCAGACCGAGACCTGCTGCTCTACCATAAGGAGGGTGGGTTCTTCAGTCTTTTTTGAGAATCCTGGATAAGAGGTGGGGGCACTTTAGGTGTACACTTGATGGCACGGACTAGGGCTCAGGGATTCAAGAGAGGCCTGGTTAGAAGGCTTTCCTCTTCAGTTTGTCGCCCACCACCCAGACCAGTATTTCCACCACATCGGGGGCCTGTCCACCTAGAGGAACTTAGCCTGATCTTCTGAGGCTGCCATTAGACCTTTAAGCTAACAATAATTGTGAACTCCACTTTTCAAGAAATATTCTATTCCTAAACAAAAATATTAAAGTAGGGGTATAGTCATGTCTCAGCAGTGAAGAGCATTTGCTGCCCTTTCAGAGAGAAGACTCGGTTCATTTCCAGCACCCACACAGTGGCTCACAATTGCCTAAGTCCAGGTCCAGGGGATTCAACACCTTCTTCTGATATCTGTGGGGCACCAGGCATGCATGTGGTGCACAGACAAGCAGGCAAAGCACACATACACGTAAAATGGATTTTAAAAGTTTTAAGTTAAAGGAAAAGAGATTTAAAGAATGAAATGGAAACATTTTCCATAATGAGAGGACACGGTTTTAAAACAGCAATCTCCAATGTCCTTTTCCCATCGTTTACATAACCTGAAACTGTAGATGGATTTAGAGGTGGGATCAGTCTCCCATCCCCGACCTACTGAAAATCCTGGGATGCAGCACTAGGTAAACTGGGACAGAGATTGTTCCCTGGTGCCACAGAATCCTTTAAGACCTGAAGGAGTACACCTGTGTCCTAAGGAAAGGGGAGAATTTCTGAAAGCCAGGAGGTTAGGAATGAGAAAGCACACAGGGGAGGGGGTCTACTGTGGGAGCCCAGAAAAGAAGGTGGAGGGGAGGTGTGAGCAGGATCACTTTAGGGGAACTGGATGGCAGCGATATGCCTGAGCATGCCCAGGTTCCTCCAACCAGTCCAGTAGGAATCCAGACACCTACTTTGCTATACAAACTCAGAAGGGCTGTTCAGCAAAGCACCCCCCACCCTGGGGGGGTGGGAAACTGACAACTGTCTCCTGAATGCCTGCTTCTGCAGTGCTTCCTCCTGCTTCCTGTGGCCCTGTTTCATGTATCTGGCCTTGGTGGCATTAAATTCCACTCCTCACTGATCAGTTTACTTGATGATCTTTATGAGATCACTGATGATTTGATTTTATGAACGCTATGATGATTACTTAGATCAATGATTTAATTGGACCTTCTCGGTTAGGCCAATAAAGATGGCTAGGGAAATAGTTTCAGTTATTTGGCCAAGTGTTCCAATAAGAGGGGGAAAAAGGCAAAAATAGGCTAAAGTCAGCTTCCCCTTTGTTAGCGGTGAGATTTGCCAAGGATAGAAACTAAGAAGGAAGTTTAATGCACTATCGACCCATGAATTCTGCCTCTGGAAAAACAGGCTGATTATCAAGAAAATTTTGTCCCTGCACCCAAGGTAGCCCAGCGTTCCTTGGTCATATGGCTTATAGAATTAATCACAGGCCCCAGGAGCCACCTTGAAGAATCAAACTTGTGAAAAGAAATTAAAGGACGCTATTGTGTGTAGGGGAAAACTGATGGTTAGCTGGAGCACTCCTTTAAAGTTTCTCTAGAGTCGTTGCGGTGCACTGTGTAGATACAGGAATGGACTGAAGTGCCCATGGTCCACAATCCCAGGGACACACTGCTCTGCCCACGAACCCCACAGCCACCTTAACCGGGCCTGATGCCCATCCACAAGCCTTTCTGCCCAGGACACTTCTGTCTCAGGTAAGTCTTTCCCGGAAGGAGCCCCACCCCAGGTGCATGCCCTGTGCCTGAGGCTCCTGCCCAGAGTGCCTGCGCGTAGCCCCTCGGATCTTACCTCTTACCAAATGCTGCTCTTCGTCGTCCCCGTTGATGGACGCGGGCAGATTCTCACATATCACCTCCTGTAGCTCTTCGTCGTCCCCATTGATGGACGCGGGCAGGTTGTCACCTATCTCATCCGGCGGCTCATCCTCGTTGCTGTTGGACAAGCCGCCGGAGTCCTCAGACATGAAGGACACAGTGCCTGGCTACACACTCCGTCACTCACGGAGCTCTCGGGATCAACTGGCCCTAGTCTCTGGCACCACCTCTGACCTGTTGTATCCTTGGAGCAAGGGCGGTCCCAGGGCGGGAGGCGCTGCAGGGGACCAACCCTAGAACATTTCTCGTCCTCCTCAGCAACCCTGACTCCAGCTTCTCGTCGGGCCACGCCCCTCAGCCCCGTCCGGAACCCCCCAGCAAGGATCAAAATTTCTCTACCCCCAACAACAAGCAGGCAAGCAATATGCAAATAGCTCCCGGGGAGCGGTTGTGTAAGTGAATTCCAGGGGCTGAGGTGTAGCTTCCACCGGAATAACCACCTTGACTGTTAAGTGAGATTTTTTGTCAGGAGCCTTGGGATCATTTCAAGCGCCCCTGTCATTTGTCATCCTCACAGTTCAGCTTTCTTGGCCTAAGAAGATCGCTCTTTAGTAAAATGGGAAGGGAAAAAATGTAAATATATAAACCTAGATAACTCCCTGTAGACCAGTCCCTCAGCTGAATCACCTCAGTGCAGGCCCTGCCGAGCTGGCCTGAAGGAAGTCCCCGGAAGAGAGGCATGTGGGCCAGCCCCTGCACGACTAAGGTGATTTCAACAAACAAAACTGGATGACAATATTCCAGTGCCAACAAAGTTGTAGGGTCTGGCTGTAGTATTTGTTTCAGGCATTATGAGTGGCACGTTCATTACAGGTGATAACTTTCTCTCCCTCTCTCTCTCTCTCTCCTCCTCTCTTCCTCTTTCTTTTTCTCTGTTTTGTTTTGTTTTTCCAGACAGGTTTTCTCTGTTTAACAGCCCTGGCTGTCCCGGAACACACTCCATAGATGAGGCTGGTCTCGAATTCACAGAAGTCCACCTACCTCTTTATCCCCAATTACTGAGATTAAAGGATTGCACTACCACCTCTTGGCCTAAATTTTTTTATAATCTTTTAATCTTTTCTTACTCATGTTATGCCCAAATACGCAAAGTTCCCCAAAAGCCAAAACAAAGACCAAGTTCCTTATGTAAAAGCAAAGAGCCTTTATTTTTTGCCAGTTGGAAATTTGTTTTCACTGCATGTCCAACGTATGGGAATAAGCAGAGAGCCCCGAGCTCAGTTAGAGTTGGGTTTTTGTAGTAGTAAAGGTGGGGGAGAGGGTTTCTGAGGTTCAGAATCCCTTATTCGCTGACATTTGTCGAGGGGTGTTCTGGTGAGTATAGGTGATCCTATCTATAGTGGTTGGAATATAGGCATTTCCTTTGGATGGTCTCTTCTTGGGTGGTGCTTGGGTAATCTCAGTTTGTGGTTCTTCCTGCAGCCAGGTATTGCTTCAGTGTAAACTACTGAGACTCAGGCCTCTATTAAATTTACCGATGGCTGAGTCTTATTCTGGCAGGTGATAATGGTTGGAAGTTAAGAACTTCCTTTGGGGGACTGGAGAGATGACTTAGTGATTAAGAGCACTGACTGCTCTTCTGAAGGTCCTGAGTTCAATTCCCAGCAACCCACATGGTGGCTAACAACCATCTGTAATGAGACCTGGCGCCCTCTTCTGGCCTGTAGGCATACATGGAGGCTGAACACTGTGTACATAATAAATAAATAAATCTTTAAAAAAAAAAAACTTCCTTTGGGAGATCTGTTCATATTTAGCTTATCATGGCTGGATCCCACAAATCAAAGGAGAAAAGTGAAAGTAGCACACAGGAGGAAGTGAGGAGGGCTAGAATTCTCAAGGTTTGGACCAATAGAAAGATCAGCAAACCAAAAAAAATTGTGGGGCTGTGTGGACCACAGACAAACTTTACATCTTTCTTCCATTACCTTGAAATGAAATAGAGTTAATTCAGGGCTGCCTCCTCTCTTTTTCCCCTTCCACCTAGAAAGGGAACTAACAATCTCTTGGTAAAATTTTAGGATGCTGGCTCTAAATTATCTTCAGATGTCATCACTGTATATTATTCATGTGTTCTTCTTTACCTCCTCATACATGCGCCTTAGTGGATTAGTGGAGCCGGAACCTGGTCTGTAGATCAGGACATTTTATTTCCCCTTGTCCCATGAGTGCTGGGACACAGGCTGCACACTGGGGTAGTCTTACTTAGGGGTGAATCACAGGTATCAAAACTCAATTCTCAGGAAGCTGCAGGGGCCACGACACTGGTACATTTCACAGTGACTTCTAAGTGCAGGACTCTGAAAGAGGCCAACTAAGGCTGGGAAGAGATCTCAACACAAACACTAGTGCGTGAACACTTGTGGTCCTTGCCCAGTGGAGTGACAGCAGTGGAACCAAGGATGTTGTAGACACAGCTCCAAAATCTTCCAGCAGCTAAGTCTCATCTCAGAACTGCCCTCACCTCACAGCAGGGCTACCAAATTAGGAAGCCATGTGTGGATTAATTCAAGGTGGAGGCTGAGCTCTCATGATCCCATGCCCCTCACAGACTGCATCCATCAGCTGAGAAGAAGCCTCCCCACTTGGCTTTTGCTGGACACTAGACATATGAACACAAGACGAGCCATATAGCACTATACCCCTTTGCCCACGAATGCAGGTTTTACGACTCCTGCGGTCAACTGTAGGAATGTCTCACTGCTGGGTGTTTTAAGAACCAGGGTATAATTTCCTTGATTTTCCTACCAAAGCAGACAATGCTTTAGGTCCTGCCATCTTCCCTGTGAGGCAAAGCAGAGCGCCCAAGCAACCTCATTGGGCACACAGCTTCAGATGCCCCTTGAGTATCTCTTTTATTGCCTTCTATCCTGATGGCAGCAGGTTTGAACTGAGGGTCATCAACTTTGGAGCCTAAATAACCCTCAGTGGATGCATTTTACAGCCCTAACCCATAGTACACAGACAAACACTAGTCCTTCTGTGGCTGAGAAAGTCCCTTGTAAAGTTTGTATTTACATTTAGTGACAGTTGTCACCATAAGTTAACACCAGTCAGCTCAAACAAAGATTTGCACGGCAACCACGATTCTAAATTGTACAATTGGCCTTGCAGGTTGATTATGAGCACTACAGGATATAATATCTTTGGAATGTCTCAGGCTACAGCCAGATATGTTACCATCACAAATGGCACATGCTAACATGTGCCCCAGATGCCCAATTTGGGAATTGGGTGGGAACCTTCCTTATGTTCCAATTTAAGCTCTCTATCTCAAGGCAATACATATTCTATAGGAAAAAACAACAAATCAACTCATGGTTCTTTTTTTACCAGCTCCTCCAGACTGCCAAATTGAGTTAGATGGGCCCCCAGATCCTTGCAGGAGGTCTGGCTGGATGTCCAGTTACTTGTGTGCTCAGAAAAATAAAAACATTTATTTTCAAATCCAGTCCAGTCTCTTGAGCAAGTGACATAGCCAGCTTCAGGGCTTACAATGGCCTTTTCTTCCTTTCTCACTAAAACGTACACAGTACGATTATATATCATAAATAATCATTTCCATGTCTTGGTTCTTTGGCTAACCATTCAATCACTGTTGTGAGGTGTGTGTTTGTACCCTATAATACTGATCACTAAGAGACTCCTCCTAGGATGGTGGTCTCCCATCAAGAACCTTCATGTGGGACTCTAAGGAAATGCTTCTCTTTTTGCATTTTTACTTTGGGGATATAATCGTTCTATGTGCCCCCTGCCTGGCCTGGACCTCACTCTGTGCACAATACTTGTATGGATTTTGTAGTAATCCTCTGGCTGTGCCTCCTGAGTGCAGGGACTAAAGATACCATACCCTGAACAAAATCGTAGTCACTACCCCATGAGGACTCTTCCTGATAGCTGGAATCCTACAGGTTCCTTTCCTGTGATCCTGCATCACATCCTGCTTTTGTAATGACCAAATGAAGAGAACTCCTCACTTCTCTGGATAAAACTATGGAGAAATACCTGTACGTAAAACATAACATGATCAAATGATTTTTGATACCAAAACTTTGATTAAGGTCTTCCTGTTATCATGTACACTTACATTAAATCCACATGAATTTATGCTGGCTCTCATTAGAGGCTGTTGGAATGGCAATTTTCAACAAACCTCACAGCAGATGTCAGAACTGTGCAGAAATAGGGACACTTATTTATTGCTGATGGGAGTAAAACTGAAACATCCAGTATGGAGGCTCCTTTAAAAAGTTAAAACAGACCTTTTCTGACTCAGCTATGCCACTCCTGGACATATATGAGAGAATGCTACATCATACCACAGAGACCTGCACATCCATGTCTACTGCTGCCCCACATACAATAGCAGAAAAATGGATCCGACCTAGATGTCCATCAACTGATGAACAGATAATAAAAATGTGGTACATGTGTAACACAGAAAGTTATTCAGACACAAAGGAAACCTGAAACTTGTAGAAAAGTGGGAGCATCTACAAAGTATAATATTAAATAAGGTCACACAATCTCAGCAAGAAAGAAACCCCATGCATTCCCTCATATGCTTGTCCCAGCCTGGGATGAACAGTGTGAACAGCTGTGAGTGAGGGCACCGTATAACAGATAGACAGGAGAACAAGGAAGGGTGACATAAGGTGACAAGGAAGGACAGGATGCAGGCAAAGGCCCCAAAGTCATGAAAAACTTATAAAGAGCATTGCTGTTCTAGCTTAAACTTTGCTGGTGCTTTTTCTAAATTGTGACTGATAAGTGTTTAAAAATGTAAATACAGTGAAAATCTAAACCATAACCAAAGCTCTGTGGCTTCAGAATGGCTTTTCTAGCTGGCTGAAAGTTCAGTGAGATACATAGGGTTTGGGATTTGGTCAGTGTTTGAGTGGCTATGCTAAAGGAGCTGTGTGATATGTTCATTTGTGACTCTATCACAGTAGAGTGATTGTGTGTCTGTATGTGTTTGTGTGTGTGTGTGAGTGTATAAGAAGTTCTGAATGCAGAACTGCTTAGAAAAATAATATTTTTCTTTCATAACTTTGCCTTCTTCCTTTAGCAGGTAAGGATGACTACATGGCTCTTTGGAAGGACTATTGACACTAGAAATAAATGATTTGATAAGAATACTAAATACTAGAAATGACACTGACACTTATTTTAGAGGAGGGCAATTTGTTCTGTTTCCAGTTTATTTATTTATTTATTTATTTATTTATTTATTTATTTATTTATGGTTCTTTGATGTAGGTGGGTCTTCTTTCTATGTGCTGCTTTCATTGGTTAATTAATAAAGAAACTGCTTGGCCTGATAGGTCAGAACATAGGTGGGTGGAGTAGACAGAACAGAATGCTGGGAAGAAGGGAAGTGAGGCAGACGCCATGCCGCTCTTCTCTGAGACAGACACAGGTTAAGATCTTTCCCAGTAAGCCACCGCTTTGTGGTGCTACACAGATTACTAAATATGGGTTAAAGCAAGATGTGGGAATTAGCCAATAAGAGGTTGAAACTAATGGGCCAGTCAGTGTTTAAATAAATACAGTTTCCATGTAATTATTTCGGGTGTAAAGCTAGCCAGGTGGTGGGACTCAGCCTGCCGCTTCTTCTACAGTTTTTCGAGATAGGGTTTCTTTATAGCTTTGGAGCCTATCTATTTATCCTGGAACTAGCTCTTGTAAACCAAGCTGGCCTCGAACTCACAAAGATCCACCTGCTTCTGCCTCCCTAGTGTTGGGATTAAAGGCGTGTGCCATCACTGCCCAGCTTGTTCCCAGTCCTTTTCATACTACCATGAGGCTTTAATGAAAGAAACAAAGGCAACAGGACCTGAGTGTGACTGTTACTTAGAGTAACATGACAGTTTAGATTATACATACAAAGTCTTGTGGACAAATGTTGCCCATGTTTAGACTTGTGTATGCTTCATTGACGTGGTTAAAGTTGATTTTATAAAACCATATTGTGAACCATTGCGCCAGCTATTGCAGGGAAGCTGTATAAAAGTTTATCACATTATTTAGAATAGTCTGAAACTAAAAGCTCAGAATTTTTCTGGAACATTCTATTTAATATTTTCAGACCATAGGTGAAGATATTAACTGAAAACATGAATCATGGGTGGTGGAATGTTCTGTACCTTCCCCAACCATATTACTCTTCATTGCCCTCACTGCCCCTAGTTGCAGCAGCTTCCTTGAGGCTCCTGCTTGGATTTTTTTTCTCCTTGTGCTCGGGACTGAATTGTTTTCCTGGTGGACATGTCTCCTGCATCTCTCTAGAGGGATGCTTCTTCCCAGGGATGCTGAGCCTGGCCTCCCTGTGCACACCACAGCCTGTGCTGTTCCTTCACTGCATCTTCCTGCTAGACCCTAAGTTCCCAGAGAACAGGAATTTCCAGTGTGTTTTCTCTCCTGCCCTTCACACAGTGCCTGGCTCACAGTGCTCAGTAAGTGTAACTGACAGTGTGAATGTGGACAGAATGCTGCAGGATCTGGAGAATGTCACTCACCTGACAATGACAGAGCAACAGAAAGTGCAATCACAGCTCCAGTGAGGACGATGATCACTGCATAGCAGCAGTAAAGCCTAGCAGGAGACACGGGGGAGACGATACTGAGACATTGCCCTTATGTTCTTTATCTGTAAATTACAAATATAAGAATGCTAACTTTGAGAATTACTTAAGGAAAATAAAAGAAACTTACAAAAACTCACTTTACAATCACCTACAAATACTTAAAAGAGTGCTTCTCCCTTCAAAGAAGGCTCTGGTCCATAAAAGATGGCCATGGTGGAAAGAAGACCAGAGATACCAGAAACACAGCTTGACCCAGGGTCTTCTATTTACTGAACTAAGAGCAATCTACTGCCTAACCTTGAGGATCCCATGGATCTCAGATCTCACTCTCATGGAAGGATGTACCATGCATCCCATGCCACATGGGTAGATGAACAAATTCCGTACCATGAGGGTGGATGAGACAAAATTTTCACTGGAAAAAAAAACTGACTGCAACCTTTCTAGGGACAGAAATGACATCCATAGTCCAGAAGCCGAGACTTGCTGTCCAGGGCCTTGTGTGTGGTGACAGCTGTGGGAAGCAGTGTCTTGAGTGGACAAGACTGGCTCTGGAGGTGGTGTTTTTGTTGGAGCAGAGGTAGGATATGACAGGGGAAGTCTGTTGGGACATTGTTCAGCATGTTTTTGAGAAAAGAATCATTTTTCTTTTTTTGTTGTCCCCTACATTGGGGAATGGCTGCTAGGGAAGGAGAACTGCTTCATTTTTGTATTAAAAGGGAGTTCATTATTGATGTTTCCTTTTGATTAGGAAACCCCTTTCTCTCCAGAATAAGGTGTTGCATGTGTTATGCTGCAGATGTATTTGAAACCAGGGTATATGTTGACTCTAAGACTGGAAGCAAGTGCGAGAGCCCAGGTAGGAACACTTAGTTCTGCCATTGGGAAGCTGTGTGAAGGGTAGGGATTCACTGCTACTAAGTGTGGGTTTGTGGGACTAGTGGGGTTCTGCCAGTGCCCATGTCAGAGGAGCTACAGTCAGCAGATGACTGAATAGCAAATCTAAGTCTTGGTTAGGCAAAGACCCGGAGAGGGAGATGGGTGGGGGCAACTAACGGGAGGAAGGGATCTAGCATTCCCCTTGCTTCTGCTGTCCTTGTTTCTGACTGCTATGGCCTTGTTCCTGTTGTTTCTGGCCTTGGTGTCGTTAAATCCCACTCCTCACTGGGCAATTTACTTGCCAATCGTAATGAAGATTATTATTATGAGAGCAATGATGCTTAGTTAGATCAATGATTTAACTAAATGAACTTCTGAGTTAGCCTAAAATATAAAGGTAGTTAAAACATTAAAGATGATTAGGTAAATCATTTAGGTTATTGGGACAATTGCTCCAATAAGAGATACAAAAAAGGCAAAAAGAAACTAAAAGTCACCTTCCCCCTTTGTTAGAGGTGAGATTTGTCAAGGATGGAAACTAAGAAAAATGAAGTTTCTCGCACTGTAGACCCATAAATTCTGCCTATGCAAAAACAGGCTGATGATCAAGAAAACTTTGTCCCTGCACTCAAACTTAGGCCACGTCATATAGCTTACAGAACTAATCACAGGCCCTGGTATGCACCTCAAAGAAACAAACTTGTGAGAAGAAATTAAACGACCACATTATGTGTAAAGGAAAATTGATGGTTAGCTGACGCTCCTTTAAAGTTTCTCTAGAGTCGTTGCGGTGCACTGTGTGGATGCAGGAATGGACTGAAGTGCCCATGGTCCACAATCCCAGGGACACACTGATCTGCCTATGAACCCCACTGTCACCTTGTGACCTGCCGAAAATCTACATGCCTTTCTGCCCAGTACACTTCTGTCTCAGGTAAAAGTCTTTTCCTGCAGAGGAAGCCCACCCTCAGGCTTTTGCCCAGAGTCCCCGCTCATTGCCTCTAGCCCCTGGTCTTTTATCTGTCATCTCCTGCAGCTTGTCCTCAGCCCTGTTGACAGACGAGGACAGGCCGCTCAAGTCCTCAGACATGAGGGCCATAGCTCCTGGCTCTGTGAGATTCCCCAATTCACCGGGATCAACTCTCTCAGGTCTCAGCCTGCAACTCCAACCCTGTGTTGAGGAATGTACCACGCCTACCCCCGGCACAATGTGACTCAAGTCGGTTTGCAACCTCAATTTGCTGCTCTCCATGGGCCCGCCAAAGGCGCCAGCTGGTCCAAAGCCTTGCGCCATCACCAACAGGCTTCAGCCACTTCTCAGATGTGGAGGTGTGGGTGGACTGGCAGAGAGTGGGGGAGGGGCAGAGGGGAAGAAATGTTCGAGAAGGAATTCACCAAGGGCATCTGAAAGCCGAAAGAGAGCAAACAGACATACACACAGACAGAGCACTCATATGAGGAAAAAAAGGAAGGAAGGAAGGGGGAGGGAAGGGAAGGGGAGGGGAAAGGGGAAGGGAGGGAGGGGAGGAGAAGGAAGAAGAAAGAAAGAAAGAAAGAAAGAAAGAAAGAAAGAAAGAAAGAAAGAAAGAAAGAAAGAAAGAAAGAAAGAAAGAAAGTCATTACCCCATGAGGACTCTTTCTGACTGCTGGAATCTTACAGGTTCCTTCCCATGATCCTGCTTCATATCCTGCTTTTTTTTTAATTTATTAGATTTTTAAAAATTGCCAATCCAAGTTCCCATTCCCTCCACACACCCTCACACCCGACCCCCTCCAATCCTCAGAGAGGGTAAGGCACATTGCTTTTTGGAAGGTCCAAGGCCCTCCCCTACTTATATAGGCCGAGCAAGGTATACATCCAAAGAGAATAGGTTCCCAAAAAGCCAGTACATGCAGTAGGGATAAATCTTGTCACCACTGCCTGTGGCCCCTAGGTCTGCCCCAGCCATGCAACTGTCAACCACATGCAGAGGGATTAGTTTGGACATATCCTTCTTCCTACTCAGTCAAGCTGAAGTTGGTGAGCTCCCATTAGATCAGGTAGACTGTTTCAGTTGGTGAACACATCATGGTCTTGGAGCATGGGTGTGGGGGGAGAAGGGAGGATGGAAGGGGATGAGAAGGGGAGAAGGAGAGGGTTGAGGAGAACTTGAGGGAATGTGATAGTCAAGATTGAGGAAGGACAGAGATGAGAGCAAGGAAAGAGATATCTTGATTGGGGGGAGCCATTATAGGGTTAGCAGAAACATGGCTCTAGCGAAATTCCCAGGAATCCACAAGACTGACTCCAGCTAAGACCCTAAGCAAGAGAGGAGACGCTGACCGATCTTGATTTGCCCTGTAGTAAGACTGATGAATATCTTAAATATCACCATAGAACCTTCATCCAGCAGCTGACAAAAACAGGAACAGAAACCCGCATTGGAGCACTGGATTAAGCTGCCAAAGTCCATTTGAAGAGTGGGAGGAATGAGAACACATCCTGCTTTTGTAATGACCAAATGAAGACTCCTCACTTCTCTGGATTTAACTATGGAGAAATACCAGCATGCAAAACAAGGCATGGTCAAATATTTTCTGGATGACAAAACTTTGATTAAGGCCTTCCTGTTATCATGTGCACATATATTAAATCCACATGAATTTATGCTGGCTCTCATTAGAGGCTGCCAGAATGGCAATTATCAAGAAATCTCACAGCAGATATGAGAACTCTACAGAAATACGGACACTTATTTACTGCTGGGAAGGGTATAAACAGATACATCCAGTATGGAGGCTTCTTTGAAAAGTTACAAACAGACGTTTTGTGACTCAGCTATGTCACTCCTGGGCATATATGAGAGAACACTACATCAAAACACAGAGACCTGCACACCCATGTCTACTGCTGCCCCATGTACAATAGCGGCAAAATGGATCTAACTTTAGATGTCCATCAACTGATGAACAGATAATGAAAATGTGGTACATGTGTAAAACAGAAAGTTATTCAGACATAAAGAAAAAAATGAAACTTTTAGGAAAGTGAGGAATCTACAATGTATAATATTAAATAAGGTCACACAAACTCAGAGAGAAAGAGACCCATGCACTCCCTCATATGCTTGTCCCAGCCTGGAATGCACAGTGTGAAGATCTGTGAGTGTGGAGTGTGGACACGGTGTAACAAGTAGACAGGAGAACAAGAAAGGGTAATGTAAGGTGACAAGGAAGGACAGGATGCGGCAAGGGCCTAAGGTCCTAACAATGTTATAAAGATCATTGCTTTTCTTGCTTCAGTTTTCTATTATCTTTTTTTTGTTTCAGATCAACACCTTACACTTTATAATACACTCACATTTGTACACCAATCTTGTGTTCACGAGTACGAACGCCAAGAACTGCGGAGAATCTCAACAGCTGCTGTCCCACCAACTCCATTCCCAGTTGGTACGGCTGTCCGTGTCCTAAACCACAAGGGGAGGGGAGCCTGGCAGCCCGTTCAGAAGCTGGAGACAGTGTGGGCGTGCAGCTCCGAGCACCTCTGCGTCTCCACAGAGCTGAACTGGGACTCCATTGTGTTCCAGGCCAAATCGGCTAGAAGGAAGTCACCCATTGCTGTCTGAGTTTCGTTGCTGGTGAAGAACAAGTTCCCCAGGGGCTCGAAGCCAGAACTCAGGGTCTGTGTTTCTGTGCTGTTCAGCTGGACCTTGCTCTCCAGCGCGGGTGTGTGTCGAGCCAGGGAGGTGCCTTCGGTCTGGGTCTCTGTGTCAGAGGAGTCAGTGCTCATAGAGAAGCTGGAGTGTTTCAGGATGCTGCCCAGGGGCAGGTGAGGACTACTGTCCAAGAAGAAGTTTAAGTCTGTCTGTGTGTCAAACATCTCCAGGCCCAGAAAGCTTGAACTTGCCCTGAAGCCATAGGGCTGTGCGGTGGGGTCTGTGAGGAAGAAGTCGGTTTGAGTTTGGATGTCCAGGGACTCCAGACCGGGCTCAGTGCTCACTCTCCTCAGTCTGAGTCTGGATATTTGAGGCCGAGAGGAACTCTTCAAGATCGAAATCAATCCCAGAATTCTGGGCTGAGCCTGCTGGGAGCTGAGTGTCAGGCCTGGGGTTCATGTCGGACAGAAGACTCCGGTTATCCAGTGCTTGGCCAAGCAGGTTGCTTGACAGGAAGTTTTCTAAGTCACTCAGTAGATCTATGGTTTGGGTCTGATTATCAGTAATGTTCTGTGAGGGAAGCATGCTATTCTGGGCACTGAAGTGTAACAAAGGCGCAGACTTTTCAGTGACTGGGCTTAATATCTTAGGGTCATTCTGAGGTAACAGACCATGAGTGACCGTCTCTGAAACTAAACTGCTACTCATGATGTTGTCCGCGGGAACATTGTATGATGAGTGGACACTTTCAAAGATGTCCCCACACAGGCCAGTGTGGTCCACCTGCACAGGGTCATGGGTGGGGTCTCGCATCCTGCTGGTTTGGGTTTCCCTGGAGATCCCACCTGGCTGGAAACAGGCATCAGTAAGTGCATCTGTCTGAGCAGCTATGGATGAAGTGACCTTTGAGCTGGGCACCAGCGTCTGGGTGTGGACACTAACGGGAAGGGACACTTGCGAATCAAACGACAGGTCCGTTTGAGAACACGATGACACAGAGGAATCTGGGCTGAGCCACTGAGCAGAAGGTATCAAGTCAGGTGAGGCATAGGACAGGTTCGTCTGCACGTTGATTGAGGAGAGGCTGCTCTTCTGACATGCACTCCCGAGTTCTTGTAAAGGACTACAAGGGCTTTCCCCCCAAGTTCACCTGAACACCTGTACTGATCTGCTCCAATGGGACTGATAACTTTCGAGAGGGGTAGACTTTCCTTCAGAGAGCAGGCCTCTGGATCCGGGCTGAGGATCAGGGTTCCTACCGGCAGGGGGACTAAGTGCACAGCTCAGGCCGCAGAACCAGGGTCCATACCTAACACCACAGGCTGGGCCGAGGGGTTAGCTGTAGACACAAAGACAGGCACAGGGGAAAACTGCATGACCGGAAGTTTAACCAGAGCCACCTTGGGCTTTGATAAAAGCAACTTCCGGGGGCACCTGGAAGGTGCTGTGATGCTCTGCTTCACCTCTGCCGCTTCCAGCTCATGAACGTCTTGGGGAGGGACTGGCTGGTCGCTCGGTGGTTCAGTGTTTTTATTGGACAACTTCTGGCTTTGCAGGTAGCTTTCCATTTTCCTTTTTTTACTAGGTGGGTCTCTGTGTTCTGCAGGGATCTCGTGGCCAGTTCTGTAGATGTGAGATTGCAGTGCGGTTCTGCTGGCGTAGGGGCAGCCACACGTACACTGGAAGGTCTTGCAGCAATCTTCCTCGTGTCGTTTCAGGTCCCACTTCGGTGCCCTAGGAATTACTGCATTTGTGCTTCTTTTCTGCGTGCATTTTCATAAAGTGCTGTTTAACCAGAGAGAACTGGAAGAATGGTCGGTCAGGGCCTCGAGGACATCCTTTGATTGGACAGCAGTAGAATTTTGGGACAGTTTTCAAATCTTTTCTTATCGTTGGATTTACTATGCCATCCTGCAGGCGGTGGCTCTTGACTAGGTGCATGTTGAGCGCCGGACTGTTAGGCAGAATCTTGCCGCAGCCACGCACTGCACAGAATATTGGTGCGTACAGCCCGCGACAGCTCGCTCACAGACTGCTGGATCAGTTCCCGGGCCGGTGGCACCGGGACCGCGGCCCGAGCCCTGACTGGTCGCTGTCGGCTGCCCTGAAGCCGCGACTCCGACGGCCCCCACGGGCCCGAGGCGGCGGCGGTGGCTCCCCGCATGCTCGCCGGCATGGCCGGGACGCCCGGGGCCGGGCCGGAGCCGCGGAAGCAGCCGCCGCCGCCTCCATGGCCGCCATGACTCCCGCATGGCCACCAGGCCAGTTTTCTATTATCTTGATAGTAGTGAGAAATGCTTTTATTTATCTGAGAAGTGAGAGGCTCTCACTACTCTCAGACACTCTCAGTATGGCTTTGCCCCTGGGGACAGAACTGTCACCTTTGACTCCTGTTGTGGGTAGGGGGGAGACAAGTGGGGACCATATTCCCACCCTGTTTGTTACTTTTGCTTCCTTACTGTGATAAATCCCCACCCATTCCTGCCTCTCACATGCAGTCCAAGACCTGAGAAACAAACGCCCTGATTTAAGCATGAACCAGAAACACAGGACTGCCCTGTTCCAAAAACGGAGCTGAGGACTTTATTAATCAAGGAGATTAAGCAAGAGCAATATATAATTTAGGAAGATGCAGTCTCTAGAGAGTACACTAGACCTGCATTTGGTTTCTAATCTGTTTGCATCGTTGCATGCCAAATTTGATTCAAATAAATATTTAAATAAAGCTGAGCTGCACATAGAGAATTGTGAAAATGACCCAATCAGGATCATTTTCCTCCTCCGTGGTGCACTTCTGCCCTCTGCTGCTCGATGATGTTTCTAACAGCTCATTCTATCAGATCCATTTCTAGATTTTTCCTTCTTCAATGCTGGTGTTGTTGTTTTAATCCAAAATGAAACCTGAAGCTTTCATTCACAAGTGAACAGTCTCCACTGAGGCTTGTGGCTCAAATCTGTAGCCTCATGGACCATTTCTTCTGGAACAAGGAGTCAGAAAGTTGGGCATGCCAAATGTCCGACACTGGTAAACCACTGGAATGAGCCCAACAATGATCGAACACATGAATGAGTTCCTGGGTGACGACTCTACTCATGTGAGCCTGATTTCAGATATTATTCTGGCACAAAACACTCTTAGACGTTGAACCATGGAACCCTCTGCTGACGTTTCCATCACTGTTTTTGCAAGAAACGTTTCACCCTTTTTTTTAACAGAACATCCTGAGTGTTGCATAGCATCAAGGAGAACATGATATATGGGTTCATCTCTAGCATCTTCTGGGGCTTGAGAAGGCATCTCTTGTCCCTGGTGAAGAGGCTGGAGAGGAAGTGCTGTTGGGGCTTCCTGTGAGCCAGCAGTTCCTGCAAGGCCTGGGTCTTCTACACGCTGGGATCATGGATACTATTTTAGCTAGGTGTATTACATTTAAGATGCAGAACATTGTTTTAACTCTGTAAAGGTATGTTAACATTGTTTATGCTGCATTTGTTTAACTATGGAAAGATGTGTTGCCTTTGTTTCACGTTGCCTGTCTATGGCACCTGATCTAAGAAAGAGCTGAAGGGCAATTAGCTAGGCAGAGAAAGGACAGGCAGGGCTGGCAAAAAGAGAGAATAAATAGGAGGAGAATCTAGGCTGAGAAGACGGAAGAATGAGAGAAAGAATAAGATTAGAGAATGAATGAGAGACAATCTTGGGGCAAGAAGCCAGTCAGCCTCCATCCTATCAGACACAGAAGTAGGGAAAGATAGGTGTAAAGAAAGAAAAGGTTAAAAAAACCCCAAGACAAAAGGTACATAAACAGGTGAATTGAAGTTAAAGGAGCTAAGCAGAAACAAGCTCTAAGTTAGGCCAAGCATTTATAATTAATAAAAACTCTTGGTGTCATGATTTAGGAGTTGGATGGTTACCCAAAAGAAAAAACATGATGCAGGGAACTATCATCACCCTATCCATGGACCCAGATGGACCCATCTTGGCACCATCAGAATACAAGGTCTCCATGATAGCATGTCCCCAAAATCCAATTTCACAATGGATTCATTTGTCAACCGCAAAGATAAATGTTCAAGAGGCAGCAGGAGCCAGCCCCTCAGTGTTGAGGATGCTAGAAAGAATGTATCAGTTTCTTGTCCCCAACTATACATAGGTCAGGACAGCTAGCTATGCCTAGATCTCAAGTCCACATATAGATGTTGGGAAGGAACTGATCAACCAACTTGTAAAGCCTGTGTCTGATGTGGGAGTGTCATATATGAATCTGTTGATCTCATTGGTTAAAATAAAGAAACTGCTTGGCCGGCCCTAATAGGTTAAAACATAGGTGGGAGGAGTAAACAGAATAGTATGCGGACAGGAAGAGGAAGTGAGGTCAGAAAAATCATGCAGCTCCGCTCAGAGAAGCCAGCCTCCTCTCTTGCGGGCGGACAGGATAGCCCGGCTCTCTGAGGCATGCTCGCTATGAAGCTCCAATCCAGGATGAAAGGCTAGAATCTTCCCGGTAAGCGCACCTTGGGGTGCTTACAAACCTGATTAGAAATGGGTTAGACCAGGTGCGAGAGTTAGCCCGTAAGAGGCTAGAGCTAATGGGCCAAGCAGTGTTTAAATGAATACAGTTTGTGTGTTGTTATTTCGGGCATACAGCTAGCCAGGCAGCTGGGGTGCAACCCGGCGCCTCAATTTCAACATGTGTCTATGTTACTCTCTGTACAGTTCACGAACCACTGTGCCAGATGCAAAAGGACCTAGAAAGGACCTGGAGATTGAAAGAACACACAAGAGACCTGGGTCATTTGAAATGAGATCAGCTGAATGCCGTTTATTCAAACTTGGGAAAATCCTTATATACCTAGCTGCTGCACAAGGAATTGACCCCGAGCAGGTGGGACATTGTCACACCCAAGATGGAGTAAACAATGCCGTATAGCCAATCAACAGGTGGGGCAGAGGGACAACAGGAACAAACAGATGTTTTTGCTGGCTGGCCAGAAACTGTCCTCAAGATGAAACCCAGGATAAGGGGCCCTACACCAGCTCTACTTCCAAACCTAAAAGCTATAAATGGACCAACAAAGCTCACCATGGGCAAATCTCAGGGACAAAGGTGACTATTTAATGCCACCAGGATAACCCCATGTATTTCCCTTGTGCAGATTTATGTAACTGTACACATCAGGTCAATTCCAGGAATGGCATCCGTCTATTTCTAGGCCCAGAGACTACCTGGCTTTCTTGTACTAATTTAGGGTTTGATCAAATTAAGTATTGCTTACACTAGAGAACCCACTCTGTTGTGACCTTGTGCATATTATACCACAGGTATTCATCTATAATGGAGACAGGGCCGGAGTCAGTCTTGGACTTGGACTTTCCTGTGTCCTGTGAGCCATCTCCATTTTCTTTCTTCTGTAGGTGTGGACAGCCATCACAGCCTCCATTGCTGTTGGAACTTCAGCTCTATTTATATGGCATAAAAATGTTCAGAAACTCGGTGTTCAAGTAGACACATGCCTGGATAACAGGAGCCTTAAAAGTTCTAGCCTTTAGGACTCTCTTTCAAGGTTTAATTAAGGACACAGGATGAGCTAAAATGGGGCTAAACATGTGAGGGGTAAGAAATCTTCTCACAATGGAAAATGGCTGTCCATGTTTCTTTATTCTTCCCTTCAATTGATCATTTCTCATTGTCCCTTCTTCTCCCTTGTTCTACACTGTTCCTTGTTCTACATCATTCTTAGTTCTACCCCCTAACCAATGTCTCCAGTCATATATGTCCTTAAAACCAGCAATTCTTCAGCCCTAGCAGGTTCCAGGGCTGGAATTGTTTTGCCTCATAGAAAATCATGTAAGGATTTTCACACACGATACACAGAGACAGAGACAGAGAGAGAGAGAGAGGAGAGAGAGAGAGAGAGAGAGAGAGAGAGATATCCATGGGAGTAGTTAGTACATGTCTGGTGAACTCCATAATGAAGAAAGTTAGTTAAGAAAGAAATTAAATCAACAGGGAATTCTAGATGGGAAGGTTAACTGCCATTTTACATTTTTATGTGGTTAGAAAGGTTTATATTCAGTAAAATTATAAATAGGACATAGAGTATTTACATTGGCAAACTGGTTTTTTTCTCCTAGTATGCATCGAGTATACCAGGTAACTAGGCAACCTATGTAAACAGTCAGAGAGAAGCTGATGTTGCTTAACCACATAGCATGTATACCAGACATTGCAGTGTCTACGGACCTACTGTGGTTTTAGACTACTGCTCTAATAAAGAAGTGACCCAGGCCTCTAAATGATCAGTTCGGGGTATGCTGTTATCAGCTGCTCTGATCGTGGGTGCTGTGGTCTTTCTCTGGGTAGCAGTTAATTATCTCTTCTGCTGTCCTCGAGAGTCCTGAACTAAAATCATCAGTAAACTGAGGTGAAAGTGAGCATGAGGAGTTAAGAGTCTTTTAATTGGGGGTAAAAACAGAGCAGCAGCTTGGGCAGGAGTAATTCTATGTCCTTGGAGATCTGTGAATATCTTAAATAGGATTCTCTTTGCCTAAATACTGATCAAATGCCTTCTAATAAAGACAATTGCAGGAAAGTGGATCTCTGCACTTACCTTAGAAAGAGGAACAAGTCTTGGCAGTGGGAAACAGTTAAGAACTAGGGAATTAATCCCCAAATATGTAACAGAAAGGGAAGTCAGCTACAGCAAAAAAAAATCTACAGCAAAGGACAACCACTTATTCACAGAGATAACACCAAAAACGCCTTGCCTTTTGGTTTAGCTGCACCAGATCCCTTGGTTCTGATAAATCACGCGTGAAAAGATGGCTCAGCAATTACTGCATAATGTAGCAGCTTGTAGCACACGAACTATCTAAATAATTCTGCTTCCCATCGGGGAAGCCCAGTTAGATTCCTTAACCAGGGGTGTTTTTCAGAATTGAAGAGGATTGAACTTCCTCCTGATGAGACAAGCAGGTCTCCGTATGGCACTGGGAGAAACTTGTTTCTTTTATTCCAATAGATAATAAGAGGAAGTTTAGCCATGGTCAGAAATAACATTCAGTAAAGATAAAGGGCAGAGACATCAAAAATCTAACAACTGGGACCAATCTATGTTTTCTTTGTCTGCTAAAGGCCATGGCTGGGCAATTAATCCTTTTGCTCCCAACTCTCACTACAGGACCCTGCTTGCTCAACTTTCTACTCAGCTATGGAAAACAGAATAAATTATGTTGAAACATTGTGCTAAGGAGACAAAAACAACCTTCTGCATCCCGGTGAATCAATGATTTGACTGATCTTTGAGGAATGTATGAGGTTCTCTGAACTTAATAGGTCACCAAGCCTTAGCTCAACTGACACCATGATGGAAGTACCATTCGGGTCTTGGAACCCAACACATAGGTAGCAATTCCTGAAAGTGAGAACATACAATCCATCTAAGTCCATAAATCTGGGAAAGTCCCTAATGTGTTACTCTTGGTTTTTGACTTCTGTAGTTTGCTTCTGCCTATCTGTTCTTGTTAAGTGGGATGTGTCAACCCAGTAGGTGAGATTGTTTTATTTTGTTTTGTTTTTGCTCAGACCCTCATCCTGAGAAAGAATTACTGCTGTATCAGGGTCCTAAATACCCCGTTTAGTCTCTGGATGGTCAATGAAGATTTTTTTTGTTTGTTTGAGCCCATGTCTGAGTGTTCTTCTCTGGTGGATACCTTACTTACTTACTTACTTACTTACTTACTTAGCAAGTACATGAACTCAGTGCTGATAACAATAAAATAGAAACAAATAAAAATCATTCAAATAATCAATGAAACAAAGTTGGTTCTTTATGATAATCAGTTTAAGATTCATAAACACTTACCCAAATTAACTAAAAGACACACAGAGGTGATCCCAAGTCACATAATTGGAGACTAATGGGAGATATGATAACAGACAGTGAAGAAATTCTCACTAATAAGGAATATTTTAAAATCTGTATCTACCAAATTAGAAAACCTAAAAGAAATGGAGAGATTTGTTAATGCATATCCCCCTACCCAAATAAATCAAGAGCAGACAAGCATTAAAACAAGCCTACAAGCCATAGTGCAATAGGAGCAGTAATTAAAGCTCTACCAATTGACAAAACCCAGTGCCAGATGGATTCAGAACAGAATTCTAAAAAGACTTTTTAAAGAAAAATTAATGCCAACATTCCTCAAATTATCCCCCAAAATAGAGGCATAAAGAATAAATTTTAAGAGGCCACAATTCACAATTACCCTGATAGCTAAACTAGATAAAGTTGTCAGGAAAAAAAGGAGTATTGAAGACCAAGTTGCCTTATGAACATAGATGCAAAAAATGCTCAAGAAAATAATAAATACTTGTGAACAGAATACCAAGAGCATCAAAAATATCATCTGGGGGCTGGAGAGATGGCTCAGAGGTTAAGAGCATTGCCTGCTTTTCCAAAGGTCCTGAGTTCAATTCCCAGCAACCACATGGTGGCTTACAACCATCTGTAATGAGGTCTGGTGCCCTCTTCTGGCCTGAAGGCATACACACAGACAGATGCATGATAAATAAATAAAAAAAAAAATATCATCTGCCATAATCAAGGTGGTTTTATCCCAGAGACACAGGGATCATTCAGCACACAAGAATCAATAAATGTCATCTACCAGATATTCAGACTGAAATACAAAAACCACATGACCATCTCATTAGATGACGGAAAGTCTTTTGATAAAAACCTTACATCCTTTCATTGTAAAAGTCCTGGGGAGACTAAGGATACATGGGACATATGTCAACACAACCAAGGCAGATTATAGCTCGCCACAGCCAGCACCGAAATGAATGGAAAGAAACTTAAAAACATTCACAGTAAAGTCATGAACAAGAGAAGGATGCCCATCTGCCCATACCTAGTCCATCTAGTACTTGAGCTCTTAGTTAGGACAATGAAGACAACTGAGGCGATCAGGGGATACCAACAGGAAGGAAGAAGTAAACACATCTTTAGTTGCAAATGATATGATGATATACACAAGTGATCTTAAAAATTCTACTAGGAAACTCCTACAGATGATGAGCACTTTCAGCAGTAACAGGACAAAAAGTTAACTCACATGGAAATGACACTCAAAAGTTTTAAAATATCTTTTGGCAACTCTAACCAAACAAGTGAAAGATTCATATGTTAAAAATCCTTAAAACACTGAAGAATAAAATTGAAGAAGATATCAGAAAATAGAAAGTTCCTGCATGCTCATGGATTGGTAGGACTGATATAATGAAAATGGCTCTTCTCCATAAAGCAATCTACAGATTGAATGCACTCCCCCATCAGAATCCCAACACAATTCTTCACAAGTCTTGAAAGGACAGTTCTCTCTGTATAAGGAAACACGAAAACCCCAGGATAACTAAAACAGTCCTGAACAGTAAGAGAACTGCTAAAAGTCCACCATCTGAGATCTCAAATTCTACTCCAGAGCTATATGGAAAGGAACAACATAATCTTCATATAAAAACTCAAATGGTGATCATCAGCATTGAACTGAAGATGGAGATGCAAGTCCACATACCTATGGACACCTGATTTTTGATACGGAAACTATACATAGGCATAAGAAAAAAAGATGGTATCATCAACAAATAGTGCTGTTCATACTGAATGGCTGCCTGTCAGGAAATGCAGTCTCATTCATTCTTACCATTCTGCACTAAACTCAGCTCCAATTGGGACAAAGACAGCAAAGTAAAACAGACACAGTTAACCTGGCAGGAGAGAAAGTGTTGAATAGCCTTGAGTTCATTGGCACAGGAAGAGACTTTCTGAACAGGATACAGTTAAAACAGGCACTAAATCAATAATAAATAAATGGGTTGCCATGAAACTGAGAAGCTTCTGCACAGTAGAGGACACTGCCATTCAGACAATGTGGGAACCTGCAGAAATAAAAATGGTTTTACCTTCCACACATCTGATATACTGCCAATTTTAAAATATGTGTTTAACTCCAAAAACAGGGCATCAAACAAACAAATCACCCAATTTAAAAAGTGCTGTATACATCTCACCAGAGATTATTCAAAAGATGGACACAAATGGCTGACAAACACTTAAAGAAATGGTCAATATCTTTAGTTATTAGAACAATGCAAATGAAAACTACATTGAAATTTCATTGTGTACAAGCCAGAATGTCCAAGAAAATAAGCAAAAAAAAAAAAAAACAAAAAACAAAAAAAACCAGCTCCTGCTGGTGAGGTTATGAGGTTGATACAGAGAACATACATGTTTGCACACAAACACACACACAGAGAGAGAGTGGAGAGAGAGACAGAGAGGTGAAGGAGGGAGAGAGGGAGGAAGGGGACAAAGAGGGAAGAGGGAATATTGGGAACTTCCTTTCAAACATATAGTATAGGAGTTAGCTCAATTTAGCAAATACCAGGCTAGGTAAAAGATTGTAGATGGAGCGGCGGGCTACATCCTGCCACCCGGCTCCTGCACTGGCTAGCTTTACCTGAAATAATTACACTGAAACTGTATTCTTTTAAACACTGCTAGGACCATTAGTTCTAGCCTCTTATTGGCTAATTCTCACAACTTGATTAACCCATTTCTAATAATCTATGGAGCGCCATGAGGTGGTGGCTTACCAGGAAGGATCTTAACCTGTGCCACCTTGGAGAGGAGAGCTATAGCATTTGCCTCACTTCCTTCTTCCTCCCAGCATTCTGTTCTGTCTACTCTGCCTATCTAAGCTGCTGTCCTATCAAAGGCCAAGGCAGTTTCTTTATTAAACAATGAAAGTAACACATAGACAGATGACCCTCCTCCATCAAAAGATAAAGCAATTATATTTTTATTTATTATAAGGGGAAAATTTACAAAACAGAAATGAATGGTCCAAGCTAAGCTGTGCTACAATGATGTGGGAGTGTCATTTGTATATCTGTTGCTTTCATTGGTTAATTAATAAAGAAAACTGCTTGGCCTGATAGGGCAGAATTTAGGTAGGCAGAGTAGACAGAACAAAATGCTGGGAGAAAGAAGCCAAGTCAGTCAGTCGCCATGATTCTCCCACCCGGACACAGCCACAGGTTAAGATCTTTCCTGGTAAGCCACACCTCATAGTGCTACAAAGATTATTAGAAATGGGTTAATCAAGATTTGAGAATTAGCCAATAAGAGGCTGGAACTAATGGGCCAGATAGTGCTTAAAAGAATACAGTTTCCGTGTAATTATTTCAGGTAAAGCTATCTGGCGCGGGAACCGGGTAGCAGGAAGCAGCCCGCTGCTCCTATTACTACAGAGTAATGCAGCCCACTGCTTCCTACAACAGAGTGGCGCTCCAACATGTTAAACTGGATCCATATAAAACCTGAGAGAACTTAACACAGCTTTTTGCTGTTTGTGGGTGGTGTGCCGCAGGGAAAATTTCCTGCCTCAGCAGCCTTTAAAAAAAAAAGCCATGCACAGTTTTAAAACGCAGCTTCCTGGGCCCTGCCGCCAGTGCAAACTCCGGCTATGGTGCATTTGTGGGCCTGGGTATTTGTGTTCCCGCTCGGGATTGGGAATAAAGTACTCTGAGACCATGCCTGCGCTCCCCTGCCTGGATCAGGCTTAAGCAGGCAGGAGAGCAAATTGGAGAGAGGTGGAGCCAGCATCCATAGCAGCCTGCTGCTCTGCAGCTCAGAGGTGCGACTGATTCAGCCACAAGCCTCCAGCTCTGCTCCACCATGCTGAACTGTGCTGACCTCAGGCAGGAATGATCATAATTACCATAACAACAGCGCAGTTAAGGTTTAGACTGGCAGTAAACAGGCAGTACTGTATTACTCCTACATGGTGCAATTTAAGTTTTAAGAAATGCTCCTGGACAGTAAAAAAATTACATATTCACAATAGAATAGATTTCAGACATAGAAGACCTATAAATGGATTACAGTGTTGGATAAATGTATGTAGGCTTGAGAGAGAGAAGAAAAAGAATATAGAGAATAAAGTTAATGGTTTAAAAAAAAGGGTAAAGTCTTCAAAGAGACAGAGTACAGATAGTTATAGATTAAGAGAAATAAAAAAAATAAGCCATGTAAAAATGGAAAATTCACAGAGAGTCTGGATTCTTTGTATTATTGTGTTTTCTTTAAAAATTTTGACTGTAAAGGAGCTAAGTGCAGAGAAACATTTCATTATGCGGACTGCCAACAGAACCAGAATGGATATCATAAGGGAATTATGGCTACAGGCTTTGGGTCTAAAAAACATGATGCTTTGGAAAGGAGCTTCTTCTTTTGTTTTCACAGAGGATGAGACCCTGTGGATTGCTTCTTTCCCAATATGGTATGATAGACCACGCCCTCCTGAAAGGTTGCTGTGAACACCCTCAAAAAATTACTTCACTCAACTGCCAACTGAGATAACACTGGAACACAGGTTACACCATAAACGATCTGATTAACAGCGCCCCCATTCAGCAGGAAGCAGTTTGGAGAGAAATAACTGTGCTCATTTTCCCAAATATTGTTTATAAATATTCTTTTACACTTAAAGGGGGGATATGATATAGATATGAATAACTTGCATTGGTATGGATTTTAAGGTCAATTTTTATATGTATATGTATTTCTGATCTTGATTAAGGTATTGTGATTGTGTAGTTCATTTAAAAATGTAATGTATAATTAGGAAATATAGGTTGCTAATGGATAATCATCAATAATAGTCAAGTGGGTAGTCATGTTAGTTAGATTTTCTAGATATATAGAGATATATTTCACTTGGATAGGCATTCTTTGTATTTCTCAAAGACTGCAGAATATGGCATTTAAAATATTTTAATAACTTAGGGTTTTTCATGACAATGAGACATGTCTGCTCCTGGCAGCACCAGCTACTTCAAGAGGAAGATGGGTATAAAAGAGGCTCCTTATGGAGTTGGTTAGCCATTTGGGCAAGAAACTGCTCTTGCCTGGACTGATGCATGAACTGGACACAAAGAACCCACAGAAAGAGGACTGCTAAACTTGCCTAAAGGTGAGTTACTCTTTTGGGATTCCTGATTCATGAAAGAGTCTGCAGACATTCTGCAGGACACAGCATAAAGTGACTGAACTGTCTTTGGAATTTGCTGCTTCATGGAAATGTCTGCTAGAAACTATGGGCCTGTAGGCTGAAGATGGATGCCCCAACGGTACAGAGAAACTTTGGGTGACTGTCCAGGTAGCGAGATGTCTCTGTCATTTCTAGAGTTTTGGAAGTTGCTTACTTCTCGTTTACTTAGGTAATATTATATCCTTCTGGAGACTTTGATGGAGTCGAAGAATGGTTAGTTATAGTATTCCTTAGTTATGATAAAATGATGTGGGAGTGTCATATATGAATCTGTTGATTTCATTGGTTAAAATAAAGACACTGCTTGGCTGGTCCTATAGGTTAGAACACAGGTGGGTGGAGTAAACAGAATAGTATGCTGACAGGAAGAGGAAGTGAGCTCAGAGAAGCACTGCAGCTCGCTCAGAGACAGCAGCCTCCTGTCTAGCGGGCAGACAGGATGGCCCAGCTCTCTGAGGCACGCACGCAATGAAGCTCCGACTCAAGATGGATGTAGGCTAGAATCTTCCCGGTAAGCACACTTTGGGGTGCCTACATAGATGATTAGGAATGGGTTAAGAGGTTGAAGTTAATGGGCCAGGCAGTGTTTAAATGAATACAGTTTGTATGTTGTTATTTCGGGCATGAGCTAGCCAAGGCAGCCCGGGGTGTTGGGGACACAACCCCGACGCCCCAATTTCAACAGATGGCTGCCCAACGTGTGGACAACTGAATCCACAGAAAGCCTGAGAAAACTTGGGAAAGAGTAAAGCATGGTTTCTTGGTAGCAGCAGTTTCTCAGTTCTACTCCGCTTTCCAGAGGCAAGCAAGCGCTCTCATCTAAGAGAGGCTTCCTGACTCAGCTTTAGCTGCAAAGCCTTGCAGCTTTTTTAAGAGGTCCTGCCACGAAACACTTAAACGTTGTTGACGAAAAGCTAAATGCATGCTTTTCGGTTTTCAGTCGTAGCAGAAAAAAAGCTGCGCCGTTTAAAAAATGCCGGCTTTCTGGGCCATCCTGCCAGGTCAAACTCTGACTGTTTGAGGCAGGAGGGCAGTCTACAGAGAAAGGGACTTGAGTGTTGTCTGTTGCAGCTTAATTGCTGGCAGAGACCTTGAAACACTGTAGACTTGTGGCACTGAACGCGGCTCTGGCCGGTACCTCAGTCACAAGGTTGGAATGGCAGAAAGTTAAGGAATGAGCTACATCTAGCCGGCAAAGCCACGCCTTTAGTCCTACTGAGATTGCTTGGTAAATTAAAGACTTATGTAGTCAGAAAAAGAGAGATATACAGTAAAGAGAGATTCAAAGATAAAGAAAATTTTTAAATGATTTACAGTGTGTTAAAAATATATGCAAGCTAAAAGTAAGTGCTTAAGAGTAAAAAAAAAAAAAAAAAAAGAAAAAGAGAAGTTGGTTGTGGTAGTACACGCCTTTAATCCCAACACTTGGGATGCAGAGGGAGATTGATCTCTGTGACTTCAAAGTGTGGTAGCACACGCCTTTAATCCCACTGCCTAGAAGTCAGAGACAAACAGATCTCTGTGAGTTCAAGGTGTAGTAGCATACGCCTTTAATCCCAGTGCATGGGAGGCAGAGACAGGTGGATCTTTGAGAGTTCAAGAACAGCCTGGTCTACAGTGTCCAGGTTAAAGATATACGCTTAAAAAGCAAAAAGTTAAAAGTAAAAATAAGCGAAATAGAGGTTAAAATAAAGCGCACAAAGATGGAAAATACACAGAGAATCTTGATACTGTATGCTATTATGCTCTGTTTGAATTGTTTGAATGCTGAGGAAGGAGCAAGAGCTGCTAAAAGATATTTGCTTATAAATGCTGCTAAACTAACCCAACATAGATATTGTGAAAATGCCTTGACTTTGGAATTTGGATCTAAGGACATAATACTTTGGAAAGGAGTTTCTTGTTTTGTTTTCACAGAGGATGAGACCCTGTTCATTTCTTCTATTCCAATATGGTATGATGGACCACGCCCTCCTGAAGGGTTGCTATGAACGCCTTCAGAAAATTGCTTCGCTCAACTGCCAACTGAGATGAAACTAGCACACAGGTTATACCATGAAAGACCTAATTAACAACGCCCCCATTCAGCAGGAAGCAGTTTGGAGAGATAACTGCGCCCATGTTCCCAAATATTGCTTTTACATTTAAAGGGGGATATGATATAGGTATGAATAATTTACATTGATATGGATTTTGCTTTGGTGATTTAGATTTAAGGTCAATTTTGTTATATGTATTTCTGCTCTTGATTAGGTGTAGTGATTATGTAGTTCACTTAAAAATGTAATGTATATAGGTTGTTAATGGATAATCATTGATAATGGTCAAGCTTGTAGTTATGTTAGTTAGATTTTCTAGATATATATAGATATATTTTAGTTAGATAGGCATTCTTCATATCTTTCAAAGACTACAAAATAGGACATTTAATGTTTTAATAACTAAGGACTTTTCATGACAATGAGGCACATCTGCTCCTGGCAGCACCAATTTACTTCAAGAAAAAGATGGGCATCGAAGAGGATCCGCATGGAGTTTGATAGCCATTTGGGCAAGAAACTGCTCTTGCCTGGACTATTGCATAAACTGGACACAGAGAACCCGCAGAGAGAGGACTACTGAACTTGCCTAAAGGTGAGATGATCTTTCGGGGTTCCTGATTCATGAAAGAGTCTGCAAGACATTCTTCAGGACAAGCAGATAGTGACTGCCTTTGAAATTTCCTGCTTTGTGGAATGTCTGCTGAAAACTATGGGCCTGTAGGCCGAAGATGGATGCCCCAACGGTACAGAGGAACTTTGGGTGACTGTACAGGCAGCGAGATGTCTCTGTCATTTCTAGAGTTTAAACATTGCTTTTTTCTTGTTTGCTGAGGTAATATTGTATCTTTCTGGAGTCTTTGGTGGAATTAAGAATAGTTAGTTATAGTTATACTTTTCCTTAGTTATGATAAAGATTATTGTAATTTTTACTTGATAACTGTTTTATGTAATTTTGCTATGTTAAAGTTAAAGCCTTTCCTTTTTGTTTAAACAGAAAAAGGGGAAGTGATGTGGGAGTGTCATATATGAATCTGTTGATTTCATTGGTTAAAATAAAGACACTGCTTGGCTGGTCCTATAGGTTAGAACACAGGTGGGTGGAGTAAACAGAATAGTATGCTGACAGGAAGAGGAAGTGAGCTCAGAGAAGCACGCAGCTCCGCTCAGAGACAGCAGCCTCCTGTCTAGCGGGCAGACAGGATGGCCCAGCTCTCTGAGGCACACACGCGATGAAGCTCCGACTCAAGATGGATGTAGGCTAGAATCTTCCCGGTAAGCACACTTTGGGGTGCCTACATAGATGATTAGGAATAGGTTAAGAGGTTGAAGTTAATGGGCCAAGCAGTGTTTAAATGAATACAGTTTGTGTGTTGTTATTTCGGGCATGAGCTAGCCAAGGCGGCCCGGGGTGTTGGGGACACAACCCCGACGCCCCAATTCCAACAATAAAAGATAAAATAGATATAAATATTGTAACTGCAATTCTTACTTGATAACTGTTTTGCTATATGTAATTTTACTATGTTAAAATGAAAGACTTCTTTTGTGTTTAAACAGAAAAAGGGGAAATGATGTAGGAGTGTCATTTGTCCATCTGTTGCTTTCATTGGCTAATTAATAAAGAAAACTGCTTGACCTGATAGGGCAGAATTTAGGTAGGCAGAGTAGACAGAACAGAATGCTGGGAGAAAGAAGCCAAGTCAGTCAGTCGCCATGATTCTCCCACCTGACACAGACACAAGTTAAGATCTTTCCTGGTAAGCCACACCTCATGGTGCTACAAAGATTATTAGAAATTGGGTCAATTAAATTATTTAATTAATTAAATTATTAGAAATGGGTTAATCAAGATTTGAGAATTAGCCAATAAGAGGCTGGAACTAATGGGCCAGGCAGTGCTTAAAAGAATACAGTTTCCATGTAATTATTTCAGGTAAAGCTATCTGGCGCGGGAGCCGCGTAGCGGGAAGCAGCCCGCCATTCCTATTACTACAGAGTAACACAGCCCGCTGCTTCCTACAATACCACAAGGAAACCACAGAGAGAGAGAGAGCACCTGGGCCATATTCCATTTTTTTCTCTGGGTCCCAGAAAGCCACACCCTAACTTGGTTCCACCTCTTAAAGATATTTGGTTAACAAGGCTTCCCCGTCAATATAGGAATCACACACTGTGCCCACTGGAGTTGCTTGGAGGCTCTGCTTTGCCTCTATTTCACTCCATGATCCACAGGAAGATGGTTTGACCAGCAACACCGTCTACTTTGGTAAACAAAAATCAAAAAATATATACCCTGGTTCTTAAAACACCCAGCAGCGAGACATTCTACAGTTGACTGCAGGAGTCACATGGTCTGAATTCATGGGCTCAAGGGATAGTCCTATATGGCCTCTGTTGAGTTCAAATGTCTAGTGCCCTGCAGAGGCCTAGCAGCAGAGGCTCCTTCTCAGCTGATGAATGCAGCCTATGAGGGGGATTTGATCATGAGCTCAGCCTTCACTAATGAATTAATTCACACATACCTTGCTGTGAGGTGATGGCAACTTTCTGAGATGAGGCTGAGCTGTTGGAAGACACTGGAGCTGTGTCTACCTTATCCTTGGTTCCACTGTTGTTACTCACCTGGGCAAGGACCATGAGCATTCTGGACTAGTGTCCCTATTCAAATCACTTTCCAACCTGTGCTGGCCTCTCCTAGAGTCCCACTCTCAGAAGTCAGTGACAAATGTCCCAGTGTTGTGGCCCCAGCAGTTTCCCAATGATTGAGTTTGAGACCTGTGATTCACCCCCGAGGAAGGTGACCTCTGTGTGCAGCCTTCCTCTGAGCACTGATCTCACACTGTGAATGTGGGGTGCCAGAGAAGAGCAACAGAGCTCAGGGATGCAAGTGTAGGCAGTGGGACAGAGCAGACTTGTCCTGGCCTGGGAGCTGGCAGGCCATGTGGAGCACTTTTGGCAGACTGACCATAAGAGGGCGCCCTGGCCCTTGCTCAACCTCTTTCAAGTACAGTGAAGAACTGAGCAGCTTATATCATCAAGAAGAAGCTTCAACTCCAAAAACCACAAATAGAACTACTGCCCTTTGTGGTGGCACTGGACTGTAGGATATGCTGATAGAGGCAGAGGCAGGAGTGTCTGAACTGAGGTTAGCCTGGACTGCACATTTTTCACTCCCAAACGTAGACGAACTGACTACATACAACTCTGGGGTTACTTCCATCAGCAGGGAGCAAGCTTTATACCTTTAGTTTTAACTTTTAATGCGTAGTTAATGTATGATTGTCTCTCTCAGGTATACTGTGAATTCCTTCTTGTAAGTACCTAGAGATTTTGGGATGATTCCCTGTTCTCTAGCCACCACACAATAATTCGGCTGGTAACAAAAGTGGTGAATGTTAAGAATGGAATCTCTTGATTTCTTTCAGTACACAGTATATATTAGGCAAAGCAACATTTTAAAAACAGAACAATTCAGACTTTGAAGTCCGGTATTACTTTTTTGATCCAGTCGAAGAAATGAACAGACCTTATGACCAGTAGGGACCCTGTAGTAGGATGAGCAGGCCGCATCCCGCTGCCCGGCTACGTTAACCCCCGAAATAACAACACAGAAATTGTGTGAATTAAATTACTGCCTGTCCCATTATATCTAGCCTCTTCTTGGCCAACTCTCACATCTTGATTCAACCCATTTCTAACAATCTGTATGCCACCATGAGGTCGTGGCTTACCAAAAAGATTCAGCATGTCTGACCTGGCAGCTTCATGGTGGCTTTCTCTGCCTGCGTTCTTTCTCCCAGCATTCAGTTCTCTTTTCCTGGAATATCTAAGTTCTGCCCTGTCAAAAGGCCAAGGCAGTTTCTTTATTTACCCAATGAAAGCAAAACATAGACAGAAGAATCTCCTACACCATTTCCCCTTTTTCTATTTAAACAAAAAAAGAAAGGCTTTCACTTTAACATAGTAAAATTACAATATTTATATCTATTTTCTCTATTATCATAACAAAGGAAAACTATAACTATCTATCTATTCTTCAACTCCATCAAAGACTACAGAAGGAAAGAATATTACCTAAGTAAATGAAAAGTAAGCAACTTTCAAAACTCTAGAAATGACAGAGACATCTTGCTGTCTGGACAGTCACCCAAAGTTCTTCTGTACAGTCGGGGCATCCATCTTCAGCCTACAGGTCCGTAGTATCCAGCAGACATTTCCATGAAGCAGGAAAATTCAAAGACAGTTCAATCACTTTCTTCAGTAGCCTGCAGAATGTCCCACAGACTCTTTCATGAAGCAGGAACCCTGAAAGACCATCTCACCTTTAAGCAAGTTCAGCAGTCCTCTCTGTGGGTTCTTCATGTCAAGTTTATGCAACAGTCCAGGCAAGAGCAGTTTCTTGCCCAAATGGCTATCAAACTCCATAAGGAGCCTCTTCAATGCCCATCTTCCTCTCAAAGTTGCTGGTGCTTCCAGCAGGGAGACATGTCTCATTGTCATGAAAAACCCTAAGTTATTAAAATATTTTAAATGCCATATTCTGTAGTCTTTGAAAGATATGAAGAATGCCTATCTAACTGAAATATATCTCTATTAATCTAGAAAATCTAACTAACATGACTACAAGCTTGACTATTATCAATGATTACCCATTAACAACCTATATTCTCTAATTATACATTACATTTTTAAGTGAACTACACAATCACAATACCTTAACGAATAGCAGAAATATACATCTAACAAAATTGACCTTAAACTTATATCACTAAAGCAAAATCCATACCAATGTAAATTATTCATATCTATATCAAGGACCCCAGAAAACACTAGGGGGTATAGCCACTCCCTCCCCTTGATTAACAAGAATAATCACGTGGAGTAAGTGTAAGCAACCCAAAACACACATAGAGCCCTGCAGAATGAAGAGGATAAGATAAAATTTATAACCATACATCATACCTCTAGGCCTTCAGCCCCTCAGATGACCATGGGACAAGAACTGAAGGAAGCGAGCTTTCCAGGTAGTCATCTTGTCCTGTCCTTATTTTCAAAGAGGAGGGGGAAACTGTATTTATCCTTCCTGTCTTTCCTGAGCTTTTTGTCCTATCATTACAATGTGGTTTCCAATCAACATTCAGGACCTTAGACAGATTTAGGAAAGCTTTGGCAAGGAAGACCAGGCAGTTGTTGGACCCCAGGGAAAGAGGAAAGCTCAATCTGGGAATAATATCTAGAGCCACTTTCAGGGCAGCCATATTTGATGCTTTGTTCCATGGACCTTTGGGGATTTCCTTTCGAGGCCTTTTACACTACACAATGCCTACCTCTCTTGGCAGACATATGACATCTTACATGGCCAGGATATTTTTTGTTGTGGTGGTTTATGTATTTATTTAGTCTCAGTGTGAGGTAAGAACCCCCCTCTCTCTATAGAGGGTCCCATGGAGATGGATTATGGCAAGTGAATAGCAACTGTGTCCACAGGGAGGGCTTTGTCCTTCTCACAGTGAAGAGCTGGGTAAAGGCCAGAAGCACAGCCCTTTTTACTCAGAAGCCCCTCAGCTGAGAGACTGGACCCATACCTTTGCATCCAAGATGAAAAGTGGGCCCCAGCATAGCTGTTCTGTCCTTGAACAAACTTCTCCTATTCCTCAGATCTGGTGTTGGACTTGCACTGACCAGTTTCAGAAGTGCAGATACCACAGAGCCCAGGTGGGAAGTCAGAGACTCCTCATCCTGTTCTAAATGGGATACTCTCAGCCCAGACGAGGAGGCCAGTATGACGCTTTATGATCTTGAGGTTTTTATTGAGCCACACAGACTTGGCCAAAGTCCCACACATGTGGGAGTGTAAGTCTAGAATCATTCATGAGCTGAGTGAGCAGGGACTTTTTAGAGACAAAACCCACAAGATTGGCACATTCCACTAGTCTCAAACACTTAGCACGTCCCAAACCTATGTAGCTCATTGCACTTCCACACAGTTGGAACAGCCATTCTGAAGTCATGGAACTTTGGTTATGGTTTTAGAATTTCACTGTCAATTGCATGTTTATGAACTAACTACTAAATAAGAAAAACCTATGGTAGAGCTGAAACAAACAAACAAAAAAAACATTTTCTTCATAACATTTTTCATGACTCATGGGTTCTTTGCCTGCATCCTGTCCCTCCTTGTCACCATATGTCACTGTATTTGTCAGGGTTCTCTAGAGCAACAGAACTTATAGAATGAATCTTCTCTGTCTATAGGAAGAGTATTTACTAGAATGACTTACAGGCTGTGATCCAGCTAGTCCAACAATGGCTGCCTATGAACAGAAAGTCCAAGAATCCAGAAGTTGCTCAATCTATGAGATTGGATGTCTCAGACGGTCTTCTGGAGATGCTGGAATCCCAAAGAAGTAGGCTCTAATGCAGTGGTTCTCTGCCTTCCTCAGGCTGGGAGCCTTTATTACAGTTTCTCATGATGTGGTGACCCCCAAGTTTAAAATTCTTTACAATTTACTACTTCGTAATTGAACTACTTTCATAACATTAATTTTGCTACTGTATGAATCATAATGTAAATATCCGATAAGCTGGATATCTGATATGTGACCCCTAAAGGAGTAGAAACCCACGAGGTGAGAAACACTGCTCTAATGCCAGTGTGGGAATGGACCTGCCAGCATGAGGAAAGCAAGCAGGCAAAGAGCAAGTCCTGCTGGGCCTGTCAATCATGTGAACAAGAGTCCACTCTCAGCAAGGCTGATCCACCTAAAGCCCTGCTAAGAGGCTGCAGGAGACAGTCTTTCTCTACTGAGATAATGTGCTTTTCCTTCCCTGGAACTCCACTCTGTGGTCACCTGTGGAGCTGCACCAAGCAGTCTGTGATGTTCGCTGGCTTTTCTGAGTGCTAAATCAGAAGATCTGAGCTTCTCCATGCTCTGATTCTCTGTCTCTTTAGGAGGCTAGCCAAAGCCAGACTTTTTCACTTCTCTGGACCCACCTTGCTGCTTGCTGTCATGTGACTCCTTTCTCCTCATGGTTGAATGGATGTGTTTGAGTTAACAGGCTTTCTGTCTTCCCTCCTTCCTTCCAGTTATACATTAAACAGAGATGCCCTTTGTATTCAGTGCATTAGAATTCTCACAGCGTCTCACATCTTTAATCAGATAATGCACCACTCTTACTATCAATGTCCCCAGTAAGGACCCATTTGGCTGTTTCACTCTGAAAGTTATTTGTCTCTTTACCCACGTATAGAGCTGTTCTCACTTGATTTCCTTACTATTTCTTTAAAATTTAAATTCAAAGTGTTTATAAAGGAAATTCTTAAGTATATATACAGCAGATAAAATGGTATGATATATTTTGTCAGCACTGGCTTTTCTCAAAGAACTGGGAGTTTTGGCAAGAGGAATGAAAGAACCTGGTATCAGCTACAGAATATTTTGCCTACATGAAAATCATCCACATTCCTGACAAACTTGCCTCTTTGCATTGTATGAGCACTGCTTTCCAGAATACTCATTAGTCTTTACTAAAACAAGGAAGTGAGCAAAGAAAAATTAAAATAAGGACAGTGGGAATAAAATAAAAAAGAGTGAAAAAGACCATTTTCAAGATCCAGAAGACAGGTTCCTTTCTGTAGACTGAAACAGAAATCCCAGAGGATCCTTCCTTTCTATAGTTTACCACAAACCAGAAATGCCAGAAAACTTGCTGCAGTGGGGTTCAACCTCCACTGCACCTCCCCCTTCCCACCTTCCCCTTTGAACCACACTGGATCTGAAAACCCCAGGCCCCAGCCCCACAGGGAACATCATCAGCTGTGCACATTGAGAGCTGTGCTGGTGGAGTTTCCTTTGTTCTGGGACATAAGGAGCATAGTCCACAGCAACTTCCTGTAAATCACCAGAGTGCAATTTACCAGAAAGAATAGAATAGAAAGCGAAAGACACACACAAACACACAAACTAAACACACACACACACACACACTGCAAACAAACCAAAAAAAAAAAAAAAAAAAAAAAAGAAAACCCCAACTCAAATAAACCATCTGTCAGGACGAATGACAGACTTTCATGCTACAACCATCCCACAATGCATGCTGGTCTCCAGGCTCACTCAGTTCCTGTGACTCCTCTCAGCTCCTCTCTCCTTGGCCCTACTCTAAACTCCAGCTCATGGGTTTCCCTTTCCCAGCCTCTCATTCCTACATAACCCTGCCATTTTGGCCATGCTCTCTCTTTGTCCTCCTCTCCTGGTCCTCCTCTCTCACACTCCTCTGCTCTTTCTTCTCTCAAGACCAAGTTGAATCTGCTGGCCAGGTTTAGTCTATTCCTTTCTCTCCCCACTGTGGACTCTTCCAGATGCCTCTGGTGCTCTTCCCTCATATCTACAATAAAACCTCCCCTCAACCTTGGAATGGTGATGTCCCCCACTTTATTCACTGACCAAGTTTATTCACTGTTCTGCTCCTGTAACCCCACCTCTTTTGCCTGTCAAATTCACCATCTGGAAACTCTCTACCCTGAGCTTTATAAAAATCTTGTCTTCCCTCACCTCCCATGCTGACCTCTCAAACCCCACCTCGGGAGAGGCAGCTTGTTTTAATTAATTTGGTCATGAGGATTTGGGTCAGTGATCTTTCTCTTCAGTCTTTGAGATTAACATTTACTGTAGATGAGATAATTAAAACTACTAAATGCAAAGTAATTTCAATACGAGGAAGTATTTATTTCTGTGAGAAATAGTGTCACCCTGTTTATCTGAAATAAAACAAATTTTAAAAGGAAGGCACTAAATGAACTAAGAATAGACACTGAGAAATGTTATCTTACTGAATAAGTTTGCATTTAGCTAATAATAAAAACATAGCCTGAAGACAAGAACAGTCTATTTAACCTTACAGTGTTTTTATTTCATATTATTATTTTTTATTTCCCTGTCTGCATACAGCACAAGTTTCAAGATCACAGGACACCTTTATGGTTTTAGCTTTTTTCTTCTCCCATGTGAATCCAGGGGTCAAACTCAGCTCATCGAGCTTAGTCACAGGTACCTTTACCTTCTGAACAATGCCATTGGCCCTAAATATATACTTTAGTAAAGAACAGCCATGTCTCCCGAGTGCTGGGATTAAACTTGTGTGCCACTACCACTGGCCTCTATGGCTAACTAGTGTGGTTAGCTCTGCACTTTGATCTTCAGGCAAGCTTTATCCGTTACATCACAAACAATATATCATCACACATGGTTCTCAACAAAGACTTCAGCAGCAGACAGAACCACAGACACCACCACAGCAACAGCTGTAGCAACATGAAATCTCATGGCAGCACACACCATGGAGAGTCTTTGAGAACGCCCAGTACAACGTGAACCATTCTCCATCTTGGACATCCTGTCATTCCTCAGAGCCAGGGTGATCATGGGGATGCATTAAAGGGCATAGTCTGTGAGAAATCCAGGCTGCTGATTACCACCCCTGACAGTGCTAGGTTTGTTGAGGAGACCTAATCCAGAAAATGGATTGTTCTTCATCACAGACATCCTGTTATTGCCCAGAGACTGGCGGGTTCTCAGGCAGAAAGAGCAGGGAGCAGAGCCAGACCCTCTGGACTCTCCCTGTGGCTGAATGGAATGGTGAGCTTCATGACTCAGCCCTGCAACCGCCTCACTGGCGCAGGGGAGAAACACACCTGTAGCGACTTAGATTAATGAAGACAAATTGTAATAAATATTTGCACAACTTTAATGGAAAAACCAGACTCACGAAACCAAGGTTCCCACGGAGCACAGGAAACAGGAAGGGATGCGCAGGCTTCTGTGCGCGCAATTTATCAGTAAACATTCGCCAGAGGCAAGCCCGCCCCCTTAGAGGCTGGCTTATCCCTACACACACACCCATTGAGTCGGGAGTCTGTCAAAGCAAAAACTCATTTATTGGTAACAAACAGGTATTTATATAGGGTTGTGATGGGAGATGGAAAAGCCTGGGCTGGGCCAAGGCGGAGCAAGGAACAAGAGCCAATAAGACTCTGCCACATTAGCTGTGGTTGGGCAGAGGTGGGTCGGGTAGCCAGAGACAGGTCTCCAAACTCTAGCTAGGCTCAGGAAGTTATACTAGATCTCATGCCAACTCAAGTTAGGCTCAGGAAGTTACACTGGGCCTCACACCGAGGCCTCATGAAGCCCAACAAGAGACAAGGTGATCTTTCAGATGGGCAGTGTTAAGATTGTTTGTCACTTTAAGAGACAAGCCACGCCCACTCCCTCCCCCATCTGCTGAGGCAGGCTGATCATCAGCTTCTGGCCTGAGCTTGCTCTCTTTTTCATCTTTCTCTTGGAGAGGCAGCTTCACTTCTGCCTCTCTCCCCACTTCTTTGCTTCCCCCCTTCTCTGTCTCTCTCTCTTCCTCTCTCTCTGTCTCTCTCTCTCTCTCTCTCTCTCTCTCTCTCACTCTCTCTCAATCTCTCTCTTTTCACCCTTCCCCCTCCAAAACCCCCTGAATAAATATTTAACCTCACTCTGCATGTTGTGTCTATCCATGTCTCTGTCTCCTGCCCACCTGCCATGTGTCTCCCTGCCCTGGACCAGCCACCACTTGGGGACCAACAGCCGTCTCTGCCTGGGACTGGCTATCCCAGGGCCCGTTGCCTGCCACCACATGGCCAGCTACCACCATTAGTGGATCTGCTGCAAGCTGCCAGGACCCACAGCAAATTTCATAACATTTTGGTGCCATGTGACTCGGATAGGTGCTCCTGCCCAGAACTCCTCTCCCAGGGTCAGGATCCTGAACCAGGGTTTTTTTCCTACTCCCACCACTGGTTTCCCGACTTCAGTCGGTGAGTCTCCCCTGGTCAGCCACCATTGCTTCCCTTAACTGAAATCGTGTTGAATCCAACCCTACAATTTGGATAAATTCAGGGTCTTGGATCTGGCGGAACAAGTTTGATTGTAACCTAAAGTCACCTCTGTGATCCTTACACAAGCTGAAGACTGAGCAATGACACAGGCGTCAGCCTCCATGGCTGTTGGACACTGAGACTCTTGGATGGACTTCTGAGATATATGTTGATGGATCCCTTTTTTATTTTATGAGTTTTTTAATATAGTATAAAATACTTCAAAAAAAGAAAAAAAGAAAAAAATATATTAAGCTGTTCTCTACTATTGTTAGTTCCGCCATTAACCTTCTATTGCAAGCAGTTTCTTCTTTCTGTCTTTTTTACGAGTGTAAATCTTACCTGTTAAGAGCCAGTACAGTCAAGCTCAGACCCACTCTCCAGACAGATTCTATACTGTGTTATACCTAATAAACAGCCCTCAACTGCTCAGAGATCTGGGGAATGTGATATTTAAATATTTAATTATTAAAAAACTTTCATAACAAAAAGAGACAGGTTGGCTCCTAGCAGCAGCACTCTACTTCCTCCAAAGAAGACAAAGACAAATGGGCACACAACAACGTGCTACCACCATTTGTGGACCCGCGCAAGCTGCCAGGACCTGCAGCAAATTTCATAACAGGCAGGGCATCTGGAGGCAGGATCCACTAGAGCTCCTGGCCTCTACACATCTCTCTACCCTTGATAATGGCCCTTCTGCTGGCTCATTAGGTGTGACTATTGTACCTGTGGCCTGAGGGCAAGCGGTACTTCCAGTTGGGACTAGAACTTACCCTACCAGTCACCATCGTAAATCAATCTTCAAATATTTTTTAAAAGGTTCTGATAACAGAAGTTACAGATGTGCCAGGACACATTTACCTGAGATGCAGCCATTCTCTTGGCCACTCTTCCCTGACTTTCTAACAGCAGGGCTTCACTCTGTCTCTGGCTTGGGGTGCAGCAGCTGTGGCATCCGTGTCTGAGGCTCCTCCTGGGCTACTACAGACCTTTCAAGCGGGCTGGCGCAGGATACCCACAGTGGTAGAGAGACTCCAGTCCTGTGCCTCCCCTTCTAGCCCTCTGCAGGAGTCATATGTGTCACAGACATCTTAGCTCAATCCTGTCCTCCCTTCATTTTTTAAATGTACCACTCATTCAAAGGAAGAGGAAATCAAAAAATTTTTATCTAGTGACAAAAGTGGAAATCACTGACACTGATGTGATTCTAATTCAGGTTTATAATATGAGGACAAACCCATACCAAATGCTTATTTAGTTAGGATCACCCATAACCTCCCAAGTACTGGTAAATATGCTCCTCTATGATAGTTTTTTATCGCTGATGTCACAGACATTATGAATTGATTGATAATTTTATGAGATAAAGAAATGAGAATATGACTGCAGATAACATGTTATCTCTCATGATTGAACTGAAACACACTCTACATAAGCTGTGAGATTACTGGGTACTGTAAAGTATAGCTGTTTGATTTGCTACATATCCACTTCCTCTGCATGTAGTCCCTGCCACTGCTGATCCCTCTGTCACTCAGGTAGGCATGGTTTCCGTCTCCTCGGATGGGAACCCTAAAACAAAAATCAAATAAAATTTTTTGCAGAGTTGGCCACTGCAATGATATCGCACTCATGTCCACTGCTTGTTTATAGCATGATTTACAGAAAGGCAGAGTCCATGAGGAATCACCTGCACTAGTGTCACACCCAGTGACTTTTCCATTCTCAGGGTTTCATATGGTGACCTCCTCTTTGTCACTCATCTATGTTAGACCCTGTACTGTGTGTAAAAAGCATCTGACAGAGGACACTGGATGACCAGGATTGAGCTAGTGACCTGACCCAGGGTCAGCGATGTCCACCGGAACCAGAGTGGGGCTGAACCAGTTACCTAGGACAGAGAGTGAACAAGCTCCACCAGGAGAAGAAGCCAGGAACCATTCTAGCCCCAGAGCACTGGCAGATCATGATTAAGACATCAACCAGATCCAGAGTAAGTGATCTACACTGTAACAGATACAAAGAAGTAACCACTGAGCAAGTGAGCCAGAGCCAGAGAACACTGAGGGTCCAGATGTGAATCTGGGACCTTCAAGGGAGTAGACCTAAGCCAGGACCCTGGTAGGTCTAGGCATGAGTCTAGGACCTCCCAGGACCTAGGCCTGAGCCAGGACTAGATGACAGAGCATTTGAGTGTGGTTTGTGAGCACACTGCTGCAGCTTGCTTGCTGGCAGGGACCTTGAAATGCCATAGAGTTGTGGCAATAAATATGACTACAGCTGGTACCTCCACCATTAGCCTAAAATCTCAGAAATCTAAGAAATGGGCTGGATCTAGCCATCAAAGCCACGACTTTAATCTTCTCTATATGGTTTAGCAAATTAAACACGCAAGTGGTCAGAGCAAAAAGAGAGATATACAGTAAAAGAAAGATTCAAAGTCAAAGAAAACCTCTAAATTTTTACAGTGTGTTAAAAATATATGCAGACTGAAGGATAAAGACCTTAAAATAAAAAAAATAAAAGAAAGTAGTTGGGTGTGGTGGTACACACCTTAAATCCCAACACTTGCGAGGCAGAGGCAGAGAGACCTCTGCAAGTTCAAGATGGGGTGGCACACGTCTTTAATCCCAATGTCTGAGAGGCAGAGGCAGACAGATCTCTGTGCATTCAAGTGGTAGCACGCACCTTTAATCCCAGCACTTGGGAGGCAGAGGCAGATGGATCTCTGTGAGTTCAAAGACAGCCTGGTCTACAGAGGGAGTTCCAGGGCAGCCAAAGATATACAGAGAACCTGTCTCAAAAAGTAAAAATAAAAATAAAAGAAATAGATGTTAAAAGAAAGTTACGCAAAGATGAAAACTACACAGAGAATCTTGATACTGAATGTTAATATGCTCTCTTTGAATTTTTTGAATGCTGAGGAAGGAGCAACAGCTGCTAAAAGATGTTTGCTTATAAAAGGTGCTGAATTAATCCAAGATAGATATTTTGAAAATACCTTGACTTCAAAATTGGAGTCAAAAGATGTTACTTTGTAGAAGAGATTTTGCTTTTTGTTTACACAGGAAATAAGAGGCTGTGGATTCATTCTGAGTTGAGAAAAATCAGGTTTGATAAAGGAAGACCACCTGAGAAATCAGAAGTAGGAACAAATGGCCTAGATGTCTGAGTCCTGTGTCCAGAATGGATTCAAGATGCTGCCTGAGATGATCAAGCCTCACAGAATATTCCAGTCAGTACTTGATCATGATTCAAAATTTTCTTTAGGTTCCCATAAGACTATCAGCACCCACAACCAGCAGGAAGTATTCTGAAATACTCTACATACATTCCCAAAAAATGGATAATGGATATTTTCCTTTGTTAAAAAAAAAGAGGGGGCAGTGGTATAGGGCAATTCTGTATTCTGTCAAATATGTTTTAAATAAACGCTGATTGGCCAGTAGCCAGGCAGAAAGTATAGGAGAGACAATCAGATGGGAAGTAAAGGTGGGGCAATGAGAACAGAATTCTGGGAGCAGGAAGCTCCCTTTGCAGTCCTGCACAGACATCAAAGAAGCAGGATGTGACCTGCCCCACTGAAAAAGGTACCAAGCCATGTGGCTAACACAGATAAGAATAATGGGTTAATATACATTACAAGAGTTAATAAGAAGTCTTATTAACTGGGCCAATCAGTTTATAACTTATGGAGACCTATATGATTTTGAGGGGGCTTACCAGCTGTGGGGACTGGGCAGGACAGAAACCCTAACAAGCAGGCCCTCCTATTACAAATAAGTATAGAAGAACGGGAAAAAGTTCAACTTGAAAGCACAAAAAACATATTGAACAAAAGTATAGAAGAAAACTTTCCCAACCTAAGGAAATATATGCCTTTGATGATACAAGAAGCTTACAGTATACCAAAGAGGCTGGGTCCAAATAAAAAGTCCACTCACCACATAATAATCAAAACACTAACCAAACAAGTGGAAGATTTGTATAACAAGAACTTTAAATCTTTGAAGAAAAAAATTGAATAGACACCAGAAAGTGAAAAGATCTCCCATGTTCCTGGGTGGCAGAAAAAACATAATAAAAATGGCAATCTTACCAAAAGCAATCTACAGATTCAATGCAATGCCCATCAAAATCCCAGAAAAATTCTCCAAAGACCTCGAAAGAACAATACTCAACTTTATATGGAAAAGCAGTAAACCCAGGATAGACAAAACAATCCTGTACAATAAAAAGAACTTCTGGAGGCATCATAATCCCTGACTTTAAACTCTACTGCAGAGCCACAGTACTGAAAACAGCCTGGTATTGTCAAAAGAACAGACAGGAGGACCAATGGAACTGAATAGAAGACCTGGATATCAATCCACACATCTTCAAACACCTGCTTTTTGACAAGGAAGCAAAAAATATCAAATGGAAAAGAGAAAGCATATTTAACAAATGGTGCTAGCATAACTGGATAATCAACATGGAGAAGAATGAAAATAGACCCCTATCTATCACCATGCACCAAACTCAAGTCCAAATGGATCAAACCTCAACATAAAGCCAGCCACACTGAACCTCATAGAAGAGAAAATGGGAAATACACTTGAATGCATTGGCACAGGAGACCACTTCCTAAATATAACACCAGTAGCACAGACACTGAGAGAAACAATTAATAAATGGGACCTCCTGAAACTGAAAAGCTTCTGTAAAGCAAAGGACATGGTCAACAAGACAAAATGGCAGCCTACAGAATGGAAAAAGATTTTTACTAACCCTACATGACAGAGGTCTGATCTTCAAAATATACAAAGAACTCAAGAAATTGGTCACCAAAAGAACACATAATACAATAAAAAAAAATAGAGTACAAACCTAAATAGAGAACTCTTAACAGGAATCTGAAATGGCTGAAAGACACTTAAGGAAATGTACAACATCCTTAGTCATTAGAGAGATGCAAATCAAAACAACTCTGAGATTCCATCTTACACCTGTAAGAATGGCCAAGATCAAAAATACTGATGAAAATTTATGCTGGAGAGGTTGTAAGGAAAAGGGGAATACTTCTGCATTGCTGGTGGGAATGCAAGCTGGTAGAGCCCCTCTGAATGTCAGTGTGGCGATTTCTCAGGAAATTAGGAAATGGCCTTCCTCAAGACCCTTCAATACCATCCAAAGGATGCTCAAACGTGCCACAAGGACATGTGCTCAACTATGTTCATAGCAGCTTTGTTTGTCATATCCAGATCCTGGAAACAACCTACATGCCCCTCAACCAAAGAATAGAAAGGAAAATGTGGTACATTTACATAATGGAGTACTACACAGCAGAAAAAAAATAACGACATCTTGAATTTTTTCAGGAAAACGGATGGAGCTGAAAAACATCATTTTGAGTGAGGTAACCCAGACACAGAAAGATAATTATTACATATACACACTCATAGATGGTTTTTAAACATAAAGCAAAGAAAACCAGCCTACAGAAACAATATTAGGGACCTTAGACAACACTGAGGAAATTAAGAGAGACTTACATAGGTCTAATCTACATCAGAAGTAGAAAATAAAAAAAAGACAAGATCTCCTGAGTAAATTGGCAGCATGGGGACCTTGGAGGAGGGTTGAATGGGGGAGGGGAGAGGCAGGAAGGAGAGCAGAGAAAAATTAGAAGCTCAATAAAAATCAATTTAAAAAAAATCTGACAGATGCTTGCTGCCATGTTCACAAGAACTTCAACCATAAGTAGCATCCAAGGGTGGTTTTCATTACTACCTTGAAGTACTTTTCACATGTATAAAACTGGGAGAAAATGCACTTAGTAAATTCTAAAGGTCTTTAATGATAGACATTCACTGTTCCAGTGAAATGGGTCTGTTTAAAATGGCCATGCTCACATTCAAGTGCTGTCCTGGGTACTCTTTGGTGATGGGATTTAGAAAAGGTTCCCAATGCCCATGGAGTCTCTGCTTCAGTGACAGGTACAGCTGTGCACACAGCTGTCTGACAAGTCTTGTCCAGCAGTTGTGCAGTGACTTCCTAGGGTTTCACAGTCCTTAGTGGCCATCAGCAGTTCTGTCTGCATCCCTCAAGGACTGTTATCATCAAGGAGAGATTTCCAAGTGCTGAGAGCAGACAGCATCTTCCACAGATGCCATCAAAGGCTAAAGATTTGGAGTAAAACAAGACTAGGTGACTCTAACAGATGTAAATTTGCCGGGATGTGGATATTGAGGACTCCATGTAACACACAACCAGACCCAAGGCACACCTCCAGCCCAAGGGTTTCTCCTTTTCCAGTTCAGTTCTCTTCACAAGACTCAGCCTTTCACCTTTCACAACCACAACTCACACAATCACCACACTTGAACACAGTAGGAAGAAAAGCATTCTGAAAACATACAAGTTGTTATATTCAGTGTTGTCTGTCCATATCCAAGGCTGCTCTCGTGACTCTTTGTGCAGGCCGATCCAGTGGTCAGAATCTCCCTTGTATCTATTCAGGAAAATCTGTCAAAAACACAGAAAGCAAATACATGTGTCTCTCAGTTTCAGATGAGCCTTGAATCTCTGTCCTACAGCTGCCTCTGCAGATGGCAGGAACTTTGAACTGAGGGTCATCAACTTTGGAGCCTAAATAACCCTCAGTTCTCAGTGGATGTATTTTACAGCCATAATCCATAGAACACTGACAACCACCTATCCTTCTGTGGCTGAGAATGTCCCTTTTTATGCCTATAGTTACAGTTGTCACCTTAAGTTTGCAACACCTGCCAGTTCAGACAAAGACTTGCATGACCACCATGATTCTCAAATGTACGTTTGGCCTTGCACGATGACTATGAGCACTACAGGAGAGAATATCTTTGGAATGTCTCAGTGCTACAGTCAGATGTGTTACCATCACAAATGGCACATGCTAACATGTATGCCATGTGCCCAATGCCTAGGGTGGGAACCTTCCTCATGTTCTAGCTTTAAGCTCTCTATCGCAAGGCAATACATATTCTACATGAGCAAACAACAAACCAGCTCCCAATCCTTTCTTACCAGCTCCTCCAGACTGTCAACTTGAGTTAGATGAGCCCCCAGCTCCTTGCATGAGGTCTGGCTGGATGTCCAGTTACTTATGTGTTCAGAAAAATAAAAACATTTACTTCCAAATCCAATCCAGTTTCTTGGGCAGGTTGCATACCTAGCTTCAGGGCTCACAATGGCCGGGTTCTTTTTCTTACTAAAATATACACAGTGCAAAAACATATCATAAATAAACATTTCCGTATCTCATCTCTTTGGCTAAGCATCACTCTCCACTGTGAGGTGTGTGTTTGACTGTAGCTTTCATTACTGCTCACTAAGAGACTCCTCCTAGCATGGTGGTCTCCCATCAAGAACCTTCATGTAGGACTCTAAGGAAATGCTTCTCTTCTATGTATTTTGAGTTTGCGGACAGAATCTCTCTATGTCCCCCTGCCTGGCCTGCATCTCACTCTGTGAACTATACTTATCTGGATGCATTTTATAGCCCTATTATTGGCTTATGGGCCCTCGCTGAATCCTGTCCTTCCTTGTCACCTTACATCACCCTTCCTTGTTCTCCTGTCTACATGTTACACCACGCTCACACGCAGAGCTGATCACACTGTACATTATAGGCTGGGGCATGCATATGAGGGAGTGCATGGGGTCTCCTTCTTTTCAGAATTCCTGGCTGTGCCTCCTGAGTTCAGGGACTAAAGACACCATACCCTGAACAAATCATAGTCATTACCCCATGAGGACTCTTCCCGATTGCTGGAATTCTACACGTTCCTTTCCTATGATCCTGCATCACATCCTGCTTTTGTAATGACCAAATAGAGAAAACACCTCACTTCTCTGGATTTCACTATGACAAAATACCAGCATGGACAACATGGCATGATCTAATAGTTTTTGATACCAAAACTTTGATTGAGGCCTTCCTGGTATCATGTCATGTATACACTAAATCCATATGAATATATGCTGACTCTCGTTAGAGGCTTTCAGAATGGCAATTATCAAGAAATCTCACAGCAGATGTCAGAACTCTCCTGAAATAGGGAGACTTATCCACTGCTGGTGGGAGTATAAACTGATAAATCCAGTATTGAGACTCCTTTTAAAAGTTACAAAAGACCTTTTGTGACTCAGCTATGCCACTCCTGGGCATATGTAAGAGAACACTACATCATAGCACAGAGACCTGCACATCCATGTCTACTGCTGCCCTGTGTACAATAGCAGCAAAATGGATCTGACCTAGATGTCCATCAACTGATGAACAGATAATGAAAATGTGGTACATGTGTAAAACAGAAAGTTATTCAGACATAAAGAAATTGAAACTTGTAGTAAAGTTGGGAATCTACAAAGGATAATATTAAATAAAGTCACACAAGCTCAGCAAGAAAGAGACCCCATGCACTCCCTCATATGCTTGTCCCAGCCTGGGATGCACAGTGTGAACAGCTGTAAGTGTGAGCGTGGTGTAATATGTAGACAGGAGAACAAGGAAGGGTGACAAAAGGTGACAAGGAGGACAGGATGCAGCAAGGGCCCATAAGCCAATAATAGGGCTATAAAGAGCATTGTTTTTCTAGTTTCAACTTCGCTGATATTTTTGCCAATTTGTGGCCGATAAGTGTATAAAAACGCAAATACAGTGAAAGTCTAAAACCATAATCAAAGCTCTATGGCTTCAGAATGTCTTTTCTAACTGTGTGGAAGTTGAGTGAGATATACAAGATGTGGGATTTGGCCAGTGTTTGAGTGGCTATGCTAATGGAGCAGTGTGATGTCTTCATTTGTGGGTCTATCACAATAGAGTGATTGTGTGTGGGGGGGGGAAGAATTTCTGAATGCAGGACTGGTTAAAAAGTAACATTTTTCTTTCATAAATTTGCATTTTTCTTCCATTAAGAAATAAAAACGAATGCCTGGCTCTTTTCAAGGGCTACTGAACCTAGAAATAGGTGATTGATAAGAAATATTAAATACTAGAAATGACCCACACACATTTATTTTTAGTGGAAGGCGTAAAGTTATTTGGTGTAGCCGTCCCCAGCTCTTATGCCCAGTATCACGAGGCTTTAATGAAAGGAGCAAATGCAACGGCACTGAGGACGACTGTCACTTCTTTTTATCTGAGTCTTTTCAGAGCTACTTTACAGTTTAGGTTACACTACCTAAGTCTTGTGAACATGTGTTTCCATGTTTGACTTGTGTATTATTCATTGCCATGGCTAACGTTGATTTTATAAAACAAGATCATGAATTATTTACTCCACCTATCACAGGAAAGTTGTAAAGATTTTATCACATTATTCAGAATAGTCTAAAACTAGAAGCTTGAGAATCACATATGTCTGGAATAATCTACTTAGTATTTTCACACCATAGTTGAAGATGTTAACATAAACCATGGGTTATGGGGGTTTTCTACCTCCCCAACCATACCACTCTTCACTGCCCTCACTGCCCCTAGCTGCAGCAGCTTCCTTAAGGCTCCTCCTTTGAGTTTTCTTCTCCTTGATCTCTGCCTTGAATAGTTTCCCCAGGTGGACATGTCTCCTGTATCTCTCTAGAGATTGATGAATGTCCTCATCCCAGGGATGCTGAGCCTGGCCTCCTGTGCACACCACAGCCTGTGCTGTTCCTTCACTGCATCTTCCTGCTAGACCCTAAGTTCCCAGAGAACAGGAATTTCCCGTGTGTTTTCTCTCCTGCCCTTCCCACAGTGACTGGCTCACAGTGCTCAGTAAGTGTAACTGACAGTGTGGATGTGGACAGAATGCAGCAGAATCTGGAGAATGTCACTCACCTGACAATGACAGAGCAACAGAAAGTACAATCACAGCTTCAGTGAGGATGATGATCACTGCATAACAGCAGTAAAGCCTAGCAGGAGACACATGGGAGACAATTCTGAGACATTGTCCTTGGAGATTTTTACCTGTAAAATATAAATGTAAGAATGCCAATTTGGAGAATTTCTTAAGGAAAATAAAGAAATTTACTACAATAACCAACTTTATAATCACCTACGACTATTTGAAAGAGTGCTGCAAACCCCATTCACAAGCATGGCCATGGCAGAAAGAAGACCAGAGATGCCAGAAACACAACTTGACCCAGGGTCTTCTAGTTACTGAACTAAGAGTAATCTACTTCCTAACCTTGAGGATCCCATGAATCTCAGATCTCACTCTCATGGATGGATGGACCGTACATCCCATGACACATGGGTAGATGAACAAATGTCCACACCATGAGGGTGGATGAGACAAATTTCCCACTGGAAGAAACTGGCTGCAACCTTTATGGGGGCAAAAATGACATCCATAGTCCAGAAGCTAATATTTACCAAAGGCCTTGTGTGTTGTGACTACTAAGGGAAGGAGTGTCTTGAGTGTACAAGATTTGATGTAGAGATGGTGTCTTTGTTGTTGGAGCAGAGATAGAATATGACACAGCAAACATTCAACCCGTTTTTGAGAAAAGACTTGTTTTTCTTTTTGCTGTCGCCTGCAGTGGGGAATGGCTGCTTGGGAAGGAGAACTGCTTCGTTTCTGTATTAAAAGGGAGTTAATTATTGATGCTTCATCTTACTTAGGAAACCCCTTTCTCTCTAGAATAAGATGTTGCATGTCAACACAACATTGTTGTAAATGTACTTGAAACCAGTGTATAAAGCTGGAAACAATGGTTGAGAGCCCAGGTAAGAACAATTAGTTCCTTGGGGGGGGGGGGAGTGTGAGGTAGGTGGATCTCTGTGAGTTCAAGGCCAGCCTGGCTACAAGAATTAGTTCCAGGACAGGCTTCAAAGCTACAGAGAAACCCTGTCTTGAAAAACAAACAAGCAAACAAAAAAATTAGTTCTGCCACTGGGGAGTTATGTGAAGAGGTAGAGATTTGGCTTCTACTAAGAGTGGCTTGTGGGACTAGCGGGGGTTCTCCCAGTGCCCACGTCAGAGGAGCTACAGTCAGCAAGGGAGCTTATGGAGTTCAACTGACCAAATAGCAAAGCTAAACCCTGGAGAGGCAAAGCACTGGCATGGGGGTGGGGAGATGATGGCGTAGGGGAGGGAGGGTTGTCTTCAGAATGCCCCTTGATTATATACTGCTTCTTCCTGCTTGCTGTTCCCATGCTCCTGCTGGACAACTTACTTGAAGATCATAATGAAGATGATTTTTTTAAGAGCAATGATGATTAAGTTAGATCAACGATATAACTGGACTTTTCAAGTTAGCCTAAAAGAATCAAGTAGTTAAGACAGTAAAGATGATTAGGGAAATGGTTTAGATTATTAAGCCAACTGCACTAATAAGAGATACAAAAAAGGCAAAAATAGACTAAAAGTCACCTCCCTCTTTGTTAGAGGTGAGATTTGCCAAGGATGGAAACTAAGAAGAATGAAGGTTCATGCATTATAGACCCATGAATTCTGCCTGTGGAAAAACAGACTGATGATCAAAGGAAACAGCTTCGTCTCTGTTGTTATGGTTTCCATCACCCAGCACTCTGGCTGGCACTTCTGGGTTCTAGGGCTGCACATTCACTAACAAGTGATCAGGCAATTTTCATAAGCCACACAGGTTCCTCAAGCCCTACATAAATATGTGTAGCATGGTCATGTCACCTACACATGAGGCAACTAAAAAAGTCTTTGTGCACATATGTGAGGCCCTGTGTGCCTGCTCTAGGCAGCTTTTAAAAGCTGGAACCAACTTCCTCAAGCCTGTACATGTGTCTTTCTCTGTCTTAATAAACTCTTAAATTGGGTTTCGTTGTGTGTTTAGTGATCCATCCTAGCACCAGGTAACTTCCTTGGTGCTGAGACTCCATAGGCTCTACTATTTCCCCTCTCCTGGGGGTCGGGACCCTGAATCTACAAGAGCCCACATTCCATCTGCCTGGCCACCAACTCCTATGCACACCAGCAGCTTCAATTGGTGAGTTTTTCCTTCCGGTCAGCTTACTGGTTTCTCCAAACCCAAGGACTTGACTGGTGAGCTCCCAACAACCCTCTGGTGTTCCTAGAAACAGGAGGAATGCCCCCAACCAGGGTCTGCAAGGTCACAGTTGAGCCCTTCACTGACATTTACCTATAGTTGCTTCCCATAGCCAAATACTTGAGCAGATCACTTGGAAGTGGTCCTCTTGCTACCACTCAGAGTGGTCCTGGCCTCCGATCCCTGTGCCAATGGGTCTTGAAATTGGCCTGGCCTAATTCTCAACCCACATGCTATTCTTGAAACATCCAGTTAGTTGCCTTGGGTTTTTGGCATTTTCACTATTCTCACACTCTTAATCATGAGAAACAAATTCTCAAAAACTTATCAGAAACTTACCAGTCCAACTTTCCCCGTGGGATGTCTTTAAGAGACCCTAAAACCCCAATGTTTAATGCCTTACTTGCAGATTCCCATGCTTGTCCATTTTTGTTCAAAAATATGGCCAAAGTATCCTTTAGATAATAATCTAAAGTGGTCACCTAACAGCACCTTAGATACTGATATTCTGCGAGAGCTTTCTAAATACTGTCAGTACTCACGCAGATAGATGGAGTTTTCTTATATCCAAGCCTTTTTCTATCTAAGTTCTAAGACTTGTTTTCTTCCAAGATGTTTACCTGCTCACATGTTCCTGGCTATGCAGTTTAAGTCAGAGGAACACCCCACTTCAACTCTGGACCCTGCTAATGAACTTCCACCTTTCCAACCTCAGCAGACAGCTACTTCTACCTCTTCAGTTATCTCTCTCTGATGTGTTACTTTCATTGGTTAATAAAGAGACTGCCTTGGCCTTTTAATAGGGCAGAAAATTAGGTTGGCGCAGTAGACAGAACAGAATGCTGGGAAGAAGGCAATGAGGCAGACGTGATGAAGCTCTGGCCCAAGATGGACATAGGTTAGAATCTTCCCAGTAAGCCACCACCTCATGGGGCTACACACATTAAAAGAAATGGGTTAACCAAGATGTGAGAGTTAGCCAGTAAGAGGCTAGAGCTAATGGGCCAAGCAGTGTTTAAAAGAATACAATTTGTGTGTTGTTATTTCCGGGTGTTAAGCTAGCTGTGCAGGATCCGGGCAGGACGAAAGGCAGGCCTACCAGCTCCTCACTACATCTCTCCCCATCAACTACTCCATCAGTCCCTCTGGTGCCATGCTGTGGCAGCCACCCAACTCTAGCACCCACTTTTACCTCTCCTCTCATGCGCTCACATGCTGCTAAGAAACCCAACCCTGACCAAACCAAGTTGCCTGCAGTTCTCTGCAGTTCTCCTGTGCATGAGATAGCTGTGGAAGGGCTGGTCAGATTACACATTCCGTTCTCATTCACAGAACTCTCTCACATACTTTTCTCTCTATTCCTCTCAGCTCTCAATCTCTGCCTTCACCTGTACTGACCCTGACACCTCTCTACACAGCTCACCTGGACAGTCCTTCCCCAAGGATTCTGGGACAGCCCACACCTATTTGGTCAGGCTTTAGCTTCTGATCTACTATCATTGTCTCTCCCCAAGTGTACACTCATACAGTATGTAGATGATATTTTGCTTTACAGTCCATCCTTAAACATTAGCCAAATAATACCTCCACTATTTTAAATTTCTTGTCCAAAAAGGGCTATAGAGTCTCACCTTCTAAGGTACAACTGTCTAGCTCTCAGGTCATTTAATTGAGAGCAACTATTACCCCAACCCAAAACATTATCACCCTAAACAGAAAAAAAGAAACCCACATTCTTCCAGACACCCCTGACACCCGGCAAATTCTGTCTGCCCACATCAGCTCTTTCATCCTAATAGCAAGACTTTTGTTTCACTTTGTCAATGCTCACCTCCAACCCACCCCCAAGGACTTAGAATTCTTAAAAGCTATCACTGCCTCTTGTAAAGTCTGTCAAAACTCAGATCCCAAGTCTAAATATCATAGCTTTCCTTTTCCCATCCACAAGGCCAGGGGCTCCCTTCCAGGAACTGACAAGCAGCTTGATTTTACTTATGCCCACAGTCAGATGGGATAAATATCTCCTGGTTTGGGTAGAAATGATGTCTGGGTGGATTGAAGTGTTTCCCACCACTAACAACAAGGCCCAGACAGTTTCCAATGTTCTTCTCCAAGAAATTATCCCCTGGTTTAAAATCCCAACCTCTCTTCGGTCAGATAATTGCCTAGAGTTTACTGCCCAGAACTCTTAAACTTTATCTAAGCCTCTTAACAATCCCTGGTATTTTCATATCCCATACCATCCTCAGTTCTCAGAGAACGTAGAACAAACTAACCATTCCATTAAAAAAAATTCTTGTTGAGCCAGTGACCTAGGCTTGAGCATGTGTGAGGCAGTGAAGTCCACAGGAACAGAACTGAGCCTGCAGCCTATGTTGACTGAGGTTTCTGTCCTTCACGGTTTCTACAGTTGTTAAGTCCGAAAGAAATCACACAATGGTCTACATTAATCATAAACTGATTGGCCCATTAGCTCAAGCATCTTATTAACACTTATAACTTGTATTAACCCATTATTCTTATCTATGTTAGCCACATGGCTCAGTACCTTTTTCAGCAGGGCAGTCACATCTTGCTTCTTCTGTGGATAGGACAGGACTCCAGAGGAATGGGCTTTCCTCTTCCCAGAATTCTCCTGTTCTCATTGACTTGCCTCTACTCCTGCCTGACTATTGGCCAATCAGCGTTTATTTAAAATATAATTGGCAGAATACAGACATTTGTCCCACAGCAGACCTAGGCCAGAGCAGGCCTGAGGCAGTAAACTTCACATTAGTCACAGGAAAAATCCATCAAGAGGAAATCTCAATACTGAACATCTATGCCCCAAATACAAGGGCACCCTATACATAAAAAAAAACCACTTATAAAGCTTAAATCATACATTAAACATTACTCACTAATAGTGGGAAACTTCAACACTCCACTCTCACCACTGGACAGGCCAGTCAGACAAAAAATTAACAGAGAAATAAGGGAACTAATAGATCTAATAGATGTTATGACTCAAATGGACTTAACAGACATCTGTAGAACATTCCATCCAAACATAAAAGAATATACCTTCTTCTCATTACCTCATGGAACCTACTCAAAAATTAACCACATACTTGGTAACAAAACAAACCTCAACAGATACAAAAAAAAAATTGGAATAACCCCATGTATCTTATCTGATCACCAAGGCTTAAAACTAGAATCCAACAGCAATACTAATTTCAGAAAGCCCACAAACACATGGAAATTAATGCTCACCTAAATCATCAATGGGTCAAGGAAGAAATAAAGGAGAAAACTTACTAAATTAAAGACTTACTAAAATTCAATGAAAATGACCACACAACATACCAAAATTTATAGGACACAATGAAAGCAGTGTTAAGAGGAAAGTTCATAGCACTAAATGCCTACATAAAGAACTAGTGAATTAACAGAACATTTGAAAATTTTATAACAAAAAGTAACAAACTCACCCAAAAGAACTAGAAGGCGGGAAATTATCAAATTGAGAGCTGAGGTCAACAGAATAGAAACAAAGAAAATAATAGAATGGAATCAATAAGACAAAGATTTGGTTCTTAAAGAAAAATCAACAAAATAGACAAACCTTTATCCAAACTAGCCAAAAGGCTGAGAGAGAGTATCCAGATTAACAAAATCAGACATGAAAATGGGGACACAATACCACCTTTAGGTATATATCCATAGGATGCTCAACTGTGCCACAAGGACATGTGCTAAACTATGTTCATAGCAGCATTGTTTGTCATAGCTAGGACCTGGAAACAACTTAAATGCCCCTTGACCGAAGAACGGATAAGGAAAATGTTGTATATTTACACAGTGGAGTACTACGCAGCAGAAAAAATAACTACATCTTGAAATTTGCAGGCAAATGGATGGAGCTAGAAAATATCATTTTGAGTGAGGTAACCCTAACCCAGAAAGACAATTACCATATGTATTCACTCATAAGTGGTTTTAAAACATAAAGCAGAGAAAACCAGCCTACAAATCACAATCCCATAGAACCTAGACAACAATGAGGACCCTAAGAGAGACATACATGGATCGAATCTACATGCAAAGTAGAAAAAAGAAACGATCTCCTGAGTAAATTTGGAGTATAGAGACCTTGGGAGGCAGTTGAAGGGGAGGGATGGGAGCAGAGAAAAATGTAGAACTCAATAAAAATCAATAAAAAAAATATAAAGCACACACACACACACACACACAAAAAAAAAATAATAATAGCCTTGTTAAGATGTCACAGGAGCCTCACCTTGACTGGGTAAAGCTTTGCCTCTGGCTCTGTTCAGCCTCGGACTCTCCCCAAGAGCTCCCTTTCCATCTCGCCCTTTGAAAAGCATGTATGGGAGGCTGGTTTTAACTCCAGGCCTCTCACCTAAACCCTCACACCTCCCTGATCACCTGCTCACCCCGTTACTATGCCACCTCTTCTCCCTCTTACAGGATTTTATTGACTACTCACTACCTCAACCATGTGCCAGCCTCTGCCCATCTCCAATTAAAATCAGGGACCAAGTCCTTTTCTCTCCCCAAATCCAATGACCCTCACTCCTTTTCCCTAAATGGCAGGGCCCCTTTAAAGTAATTCTTGTAACTCCCCAGCCGCCAGCTTGAGAGACTTATTCATTGGATTCACCTACCTCCTTTCAAACCTTTTACTCTTCCAGTTCAGGACACCCTCTCCTTGTATATGGCAATTCAAACAGGGCCCTGCTCCCTTAAGTTATAGAGGACATCAAGATCAGCTGCTTTGTCTCCAGTTCCAGAAGAATAAAGTCTCACCACTGTACTCAACTCTCCTGTGCCAGAAATTCCAAATGCTCTCCTTTCCAGTTCTCCCTTTTTTCCTCTTTCTCCCATCTACTTTACCAATTTCTCTGTATCTCCAATGTCATACTTGAATTTCCAGATTGGAGGTGCAAAGACTGCCAGATGCCCAAGTTGTAAGAAACAATAAGTCTGGGTACATTCACATGCCCAGACTCAAAAGGGAGACTCACAAACAGATTTAAATATAACAGGTTTATCAATGACTGATACAGGGTCTCCTGGATGTTAAGGAAATATCATGGTACTAAAAAAAAAAAAAATCAAAAACTCAAGTGCCTTAAGATTTGCTTTAGGTAAAACATTAAAGATCTAATAATTTCCCTCTTCCCTTCCCTCCTCTTCTACTATACACCTATTCATAATCTTCTATTCCAACACTATACTACATTCTCAGAAGCTCCAGGGAACCAAACTAGACTCACCTGAACAGACCAGACTGGCCCAGGATTAGTATCATTTAATTCTTCCATGGTCTGGGGACCCAGGAGAAACTCCCTCCTCCATCTCAGGAGCCCTGAGAAATCCCCCCTCCGTCTTCCATCTGGGGATCCTCCTCCCTCAATCACCAGGATCCAAAACTTTTTTTTAAAGATATATTTATTTATTATGTATACAACTTTCTGCCTCCATGTATACCCAATATTGATGTTTTCTAGATCCATCCATTTGCTTGCAAATTTTAAGACATCATATTTTTTTCTGCTGTGTAGTACTCCATCATGTAAATATACCATATTTTCCTTAACCATTCTTCAGTAGAGGGGCATTTAGGTTGTTTCCAGGTTCTGGCTATGACAAATAATGTTGCTATGAACATAGTTGAAGAAACATGGCTCTGCAGTTAAGAGCTATGGCTGCTCTTCCCAAGACCTGGGTTCACTTCCCAGTGCCCCCTGGCAGTTCACAACTATTTGTAACTCCAGTTTCAGGGGGATCTGACACCCTCATACAGACACACATGAAGGCTTTTTATTATCTTAATCAAAATGAAAAGTATCTTCTTTTAATGCTAGACAACTTTTTGCCAACGAAGCCATCATGTCTGCCTTTGTTTTTAAAGGGAAAACTCCTTTGTTAGCAATTAAAGGTTTTGTTTATCATAATGTTTAGACTTTCTATTTCTTTGTGATTCAGTGTGGGTAAGTCGCATCTTCTGGGGTTTGTTTTTTGCTTTGTTTTGTTGTGGGTTTTTTGGCATTTTGATTATTTTAGATTTATCAGCATAAATGTTTACAGTAATCGTCTATCTGTTTCTTTATGAGGATGCCCCCGTTTGTCCCTTAGAGCATTTGTGTTTCACATTTCTCCCTGCTGGCCTGACTTATGAATAAAAGTGTTTCCTAGTGTAAAATACTCTACCTTAGAGTCTATCATCAGCTTAGCTTCTACTCTTTGATTATTTCCTCTTTTGTATTTTTAGATTATTTTAATTTTCTTTAACTCCATGAGGAGACATGCAGTTCATTAATTTTCAGTCTTTTTTAAAATACAAGGTATGGTAAGAATAAAGACCGTCTATTAAACATGTATTATCCACTTTGCTCATATAATCTAAAATCTTTCCAGAAAGCTAAAAAGGTTGATCAATTGAAGCCTAAGTTATATTTTGTCTGATATTAGTGCAGTTATTTCAACATTTTTATTAACATTTTAATGATAGGTGTCAATGGTTCTCAACCTTCCTAGTGCCTCGACCCTTTAGTACAGTTCCTCGTGCTGTGGTGATCTCCAACTATAAAGTCTATTTTGTTGCTACTTCATAACTATAATTTTGCTACTGTTGTGAATCATAATGCAAATATCTGATATGTGAGCCCAATGGGGTCATGACCCACATGTTGAGAACATCTGGTAAATATCCTTCCAAATATTTGTGCTCACTCTTTTAATATTCTTACACACTATAGATATGCCACTTAGCCACAACACAACACTTGATTTTTTTAACATTTATTTATTTATTTATTATGTATACAACTTTCTGCCTCCATGTATACCCACATGCCAGAGGAGGGCGCCAGATCTCATTACAGATGGTTTGGAGCCACCATGTGGTTGCTGGGAATTGAACTCAGGACCTCTGGAAGAGCAGACGGCGCTCTTAACCACTGAGCCATCTCTCCAGCCCCCAAAACTTTTTCCAAACATAATCTTTTACCTTGAAATCATCTTGTCAGGTTCATGCTGCCAGCTAAACAGTTCCACAGAGCCCGGGAAACACAGAAGCTACCCCAAGTCTCTGACGTCCACAAGACAGCAGGAAGTAGCCTTGAGAGGCCCAAGCCCCATTCCCACCCATTGGCGACCCCTAACCCCACTCCTCAAATTTTTATAGTAAACGAAAGGGTGGACTGTTAGGGTTTCCATCACCCAACACTCTGGCTGGCTTTTCCAGGCTACAGGACCGTGCATAAGCCAACAAGCGCTCAGGCAAGTTACATAGCCAGGGTTCTCAAGCCCTACATAACCTACCTGAAGAATTATACTGCTAGTAAGCCCTTGTGTGCACGCGCGAGCTTCTGTGCGCATGCGCTAAGCAGCCTTTAAAAGCTGGACACACATCACTCCATGTTTTCTCCAATACCAACTTCCTCAGGCTTGCACATGTGTCTTACTCTGTCTTAATAAACTCTAAAGTGGGTTTCCTTGTGTGTTTCGTGATCCGTTCTCGCTGTCGCCCGGTAATTTCAAACTGACCACTCCTTTAAAGTTTCTCTAGAATCACTGTGGTACACTTGAAGGAGTCGTCGCACCGAGGCAGGAATGGACTATAAAGTGCCCATGGTCGACAATCCCAGGGACAAACTGCTCTGCGCACGAACCCCACTGCCATCTTGACCAGGTCTGCGGCAGGTCCACATGTCTTTCTGCCCAGGACACATCGGTCTCAGGTAAGCCTTTCCCTGCGGAGGGAGCCCCATCCCAGTCGCACGCCTGGAGCTTCCCGGCGCATCTACCCTCGGCTCTCACCTTTCACCTCCTGCTGCTCTTCCTTGTTTCTTTCGATGAGAGAGGACCTGATGCTGGAGTCCTCAGACACGGCGGCGGCGGCAACGCGCTCCGAGCTTTCGCCCATGACTCAGCCGCCACCTCGGAGCAGTCTCCCAAAGCATCTTTGCAGGCGCCAAACGGGCATATATATATAGCGCGTTACACTGACCAAAAATAGCGCTCCTCCTCATCATGGCCCCACCTTGTTCTCCTGGATTGACAGTTGCCCCTCCTTCCTCAACCTCAACCTGAACCAATAGACAAAACTTACTGGTCCGCCCACGTGTAGGCTGCCCGTTGACGTCACCACCCCAGGACGCCTCGCCACTCCCCTGGTCCCCACAACCTCCACGCCATCTTAAGGCGTGCCTGGAAGCGCAAAAGAGCAAGGAAGAACCCAGAGAGGAGGATATTCAGAGGGAAGAAATGTTCCAGAAGGGATTTACTGAGGGCATCCAAAAGCCGAACGAAAGAGAGCAAACTGGCATACAGACAGACAGACAGAGCACTCATATACGGTAAAAAAGAAAAAAGAAGGGAATTTTTGTTTTTGAAGGTAAAAGAGGAATAAGAGGAAAGCAAAAATAGGAGAAGGAAGAAACAGGAGATGTGTAAGGGGAACATCAGGGAAGAAGTAAAAAGAAAAACATCTCAAAGAATTAGAAGGGGAACAACTGCGACGACGAAGAAGGGGGAAACAGTATGGAAAAAGAACAGAACAGGCAGTGGTGGTGCACACCTTAAATCACAGCACCCGGGAGGCAGAAGCAGGTGGATTTATGTGAGTTCAAGGCCAGCCTGGGCTACAGATCGAGTTCCAGGACAAGCCAGAAACTTTGTCTCAAAAATAATAAATAAATAAATAAATGATAAAATAGAAAAAAGTAGGAAGAGAAAGAACAACCAACAGCGAGGAAAATAAAATGAAGAACTTGGCTTTGACCTCAGGTACAGTTCCCCTGTGTGTCTGGGCATCTATTCAATAGTTGGCCTCCCAACATCTCTCCAGCTTCTCTGACTTCCTGGGAGTCTGCTGGGCACTAGGCCCCTTGGCAGCAGGGTTCCCTTGAGTACAGCACATCTTGCTGTGTAAGGGGTTTAATGTAGGCTGTTCCCATCTGGGGAACTTTTCAAGGGGTGATCCAATATGTGGGCAAAAGAATTAGAAGACAGAGCAAGTGTCTCAAAGAGGAGGGAAGGAGATCAGAGGATGTGAAGGGGTTATTGAAGAAATGTTGTGGGGTGGATAGTGGGCTTGGCCAAAATAAAAGGCTGTGATTTATTATTACAAAGTGTGGAGCAGCTCTGGATGGAAGGAGAGTTAGGAAATCTCAGTGACTGATGAGGCCCTTGAGTGAGTGTATACTGACCATGGGTAGAGGCTGTGAGGTGAGATTTGGTTTTACTGTGGCCAGGATCTAGGGGCAAATGTCCAGCCTACAGTGACTATGTCTAGATGTTTAGAGAAGAAACCATGGGGTAATATGTGTCTCCTCCCAATCTCTGGCAAAGTGTTTGGAGAACTTGACCTTGGTTAGCATGTGAAAGGCTAGTATAAAAGCCAGAGGACAGATTTAAGTGTGTTTATGGGGGAAAGGAGGGAATGGAGGGGAAGGGTGACTGCTCTAGGGACCCCTTGGAGCCATGATAGAGAGCTGAGCAGCAAGGGAAATGTTTAGGGTCCCTATGCAGAGGAATTAAAGAGGCCTGGTAATGCAAGCAGCTCATATTTGGTTTGAGGGTAGGGAAGGCAAAGAGTTCCTCTAACCTGACTCTGGGTATCATTTTCCCTCCCCTGAGATTGACAGACAGATTGACTGATGGCTGGCAGATCTGACTTTGTCTCTGGAAATCTTAAAGGTGCCAGACGCCAGTTAAGAAGATCATGGAGTGTGGGGAGATCGGTCTGTGGGGAAGGCTGCATAAGCGGAGATGGTCTGCATAGTGGAGAAGGAGATGAGGAGATGAGTCCAGGTTGGTGAGGTCCTTCTGTAAGACCTGGCCAAAGCAGTGGGGCTGTCTCAGAATCCCTGGAGTAAAACCATCCAGGTGAAATGCTGGGCAGAGTGTCTGTGTCCTCCCATGTGAAAGTAAAAACGGCTTGAGAGGATGGGTGGAGAGAAATGGTAAGGAAGGCATCTTTAAGATCATAGATAGAAAAGATGGCAGCAGAGGAATGGATCGAGGGATGGCTTGTGAATGGCTGAGCAAATACAGGGAAGCTGTGAACAATTAATTGCCTGGGTGGTTTTCTTTTTTGTTGTTTTGTTTTGTTTTGTATATTTGGTTATTGAGACAAGGATTTTCTGTGTAGCTTTGTTGCCTGTCCTGGAACTAGCTCTTGTAGACCAGGCTGGCTTCAAACTCTCAGAGATCCCCCCTGCCTCTGCTTCCAGAGTCCTGGGATTGAAGGCCCACCTTGCCTGACAACCTGGGTGTTTTTCTAGAAGTCCTGGAGTAAGTGATAAGCACACTTGGGTTTATTAACACCTAGTTGGGGGCATTATGGAGGGGAGCTAGTGAGAGTGTGAAAGGGCTGCTTGCAGAGACCAGGGAAGCAGTCAATCTCAGCCATGGAAATCTACAAGCATGGGGGTGGGAAGTCTTCAGGAGATGGAGAGTGCTGAGTCAAAGAAAGCAGGTTTAGGATTTGGGTCAGCATCCAAAGAAAGGCATAAAAGAAACCTTGTCTTAAAAAAAGAAAGAGAGAGAGAGAGAGAGAGAGAGAGAGAGAGAGAGGGAGGGAATGAGAGCAAGCCAATGCAAGTGTCATCCAGGGAAGGGAACCCCATGAAGAGATAAATATGAAAACCTATGCAGATTGACTTCATTAACTTGGATCAGATTTCAAGGAGTCTAATAACAGATGATTTATTCCCAATGCATTTAATCCCAGTATAGTTTGGAAAAGAGCTTCCTGGTGTGATACAATCCCCATCACACAAGGAAGCATAATTACATTGAGACTCAACTCAGAGTACATGTCATTGAGATAGGCTACCTGTACTAGCTTAAGGGCCTAAGGGTCTGACCTAGTCTTATTCATAAGAATAGTGTAGAGATCATTTGGCTGTTAGCCACCTCTGGTCCTCATTGTGGGTGCTAGAGAGAGCCTCTGTCTATCAGGGTCATTTAGATTACTAGCCACCTCCAGTCTCGGTGTAAGACCTTGATATGGTCTGACCCAACAGATAACATAAGCACCACTAGGCTGTTAATCTCTTCCAATTACCTGCTTTCTATATGTCAGAATAGGATTTTCATTTTTTTTCCCATTAGAAAACAGTAAATTTTGGAATACTTTTTTTAAGCTGCAAAAAAAAAAAAAATATGACCATGAAAAAGAACAATATAACAGATGGAAATGTGGAATGTTGTTGCATGAATTCTAACCAGAACCAGCTATTAGGGGCAAAAGCTGAAGGATCAGAGAAGCAGAGCAGCCAGCCCCTAGAGAGTTCTTACCTCTAGCAATGCTCAGACCAGATGGGTGGTCCTGACCCTATGAATCCTCAGACTGAATGTTGTCTCTATGACTGCCTGCTCGGACAGAATCCTCATACTGCCCTGAGCTCCTGTCTCTTCCTGCCTCATAGGCCTCTATCCACCCAGCCCCATCACTCCTGTCTCCTGGGATTAAAGGTGCAGGATCCCAAGTACTGGGATCACCTTTATGTGAGCTCTGTTTCTCTTTTAGTCAGACTCAATATTGTGTAGCCCAGTGTGGCTTTGAACTCACAGAGATCCATCTACCTCTGTCTCCCCAGTGCTGGGATTAAAGGCGGATGTCACCACTGCCTAGCCTCTCTGGCCGACTAGTAACTTAGCTCTGCACTCTGATCTTCAGGCAAGCTTTACTTGTTAGATCACAAACAAAATATCACTATTTTTAGATTTCCTAACAGCTAGGAAATAAGAGTTTCAACATGGATTCCAGGAACCAAACTCTGGCAGTCTGGCTTACAAAGTCAGCATCTTTGGTAGCTGAGTGACCTCCTAACCCTCTTCTTTATTTGTGATGAATACAGTATTTTGTTTGGATTAAGTTTTTCCCACTTTAATGACATCTTCTATTTGAAGTTATTTCCCATAGCCTAATAATGGAGGCCAGGTTATATACATGCATACATATAGATATAGTTGCATAGCATATTCTTTTTCAGCTTTGCATAAGAATTTATTAATTATACAAAATAATGAGTTTTCTTATGGCATGGTCATGCATGCATACGACATGTCTTGATGACACTGACCAGCTCATTACCCTCACTTTTGTGCCCCCTCTGCCCCTTTACAAACAGCTCATCTTTACTTTGGGTAAAAAGGGTTTGTTACTAACATTTCCCTGTCATCAGATTGGCGACTCACGTAATTGTCATCGTAGAGCCATTATCCAGTCCTGAGGGAAGCCAAGCAGTGGGCGGAGCTCTGGGAGTCCAGTTAAAGAGAGGATGGAGGGATTATATGAGAGTGTGTGTTGGGGGAGGGGGTCAAGATCATGACGGAGAAACCCACAGAGACAGCTGACCTGAGCTTGTGGGAACTCATGGACTCTGGATGGACAGCTAGGGAGCCGGCATGGCACTGACCTTGGCCCTCTGCATCTGGGTGACAGTTGTGTAGCTTGGTCTTTTTTGGGGATCCTAGTAGTGGGATCAGAGCCTGTCCTTGATGCATGAGCTGGCTCTTTGGACCCTATTCCCTATCGTGGGATGTCTTGATAGGCCTTGATGCAGGGCGGAGGAGCCTGGTTCTGCCTCACGTTGATATGGCGTGCTTTCTAATTCCCATGGGAAGCCTTACACCATCTGAATGGAGACAAAGAAGGAGAGGATGGGGGGAATACAAGGGAAGTGGAGGGAGAGAACAGGATGAGAGGAGGGAGGGGGAAACTGGTTGGCATGTAAAATAAATTTTAAAATGATGGATAAAAAAAGGAGTTTGTTTTGTTCATGGTTTTGAAGGAGAATACAAAAAAAAAGTGGCCTCATGAGTTTGACCTCTGGTGAGGGGCTCAAGCAGTCTGTATGCTAAGGGAAGAAGCAAGTAAGAGGGAAGACCACGTGGCAAAACACGAAACTAGAATCAAGACGGGAGCAAGGAAGGACTTCCTCCCGGGTCCCACTGCCTCCACATCCTGCTCCTGGGTCCATGGATACAGGGAGGATCAAGAATGCAAACAGGCATGTCCAATTTTCTCAACACTGCAATAGGACAATGCTATCCACAAAGTTAAAGCTTCAAAACTGCACAATGAGTTGCAAAAAAAGAAAAGAAAAAAGGGGGAAAAAAGAGAAAGTCATCACACACAGAATCTCATCATGCCCTAAGTAAGTTTACAGTGTTAGGCTGAGATGCATTCTAAACTATCCCAGAGCACACAAGCCCCAGTGAATGTAAGTGCAGGGTCTTGAGCAGGCATTTGTTCCCCCATGTCGATGCTAACAGGATCCACAACACCCAAACGGAGAAGCAGCAGGTGGGCTTACACGCTGGTGTGAGCATAGTGCAGGGCACTCGTTACCCTTAAGAAGAAAGGAGCATCTAGTTTTGGTCTCTTGAATGCCATCCATTCACAAGGAGGAAAACCTCGAAACTACGGGCTGCATGAGCCACTAACAGCCCTGGCCCTATCAGCCCACAGCAGAAGCACAGAGGATCCTGGGGTCCTGCTGGCGGCAGGCACTCTACAGCATCATCTTTAACAGACTTTCAGCAAAGACGGAGGTCTGTCCACGAGGAGGCAACAGAGAGCTGACTAGTGCTCAACAATATAGGGATCTTGGTCAATGAGCAGGCAAACAGAACGGCTTTCATAGACAGAAAGGCTTGCCCGCCCATCCTAGATATGGGCCTGGGTCTGCTACAGATGTTGGGGAAGGGGGAGAGATCCTTGAGCTTCCTGGTGAATAGCGAGAGGCTCCTCAGCAAAAGAGCCTAGGAAACCAGGTGTCAAATACCTGAGACGTGATGGCTTCAGTGGGTGCAGGATTTAACGGAGCGCTCAAGTGGGAGGCTTTAGGCTTTTAGAGACATGAGGCTTTTAAGGAGAAGTTAGACTTTTTAAAGTACTAAGATTTTTGAAGACTGTTAGACTTTTAAAGTTATGCTATGTTTTATATTGTGGTATTAATATTACCGTTACATCTTGGAGACAAACAAGGAGAGTTAGCCCGCCCAGCCGTTAAGCCCACTGGTCACCGTTCAGGGGTCCTGAGTTCAATTCCCAGCAACCACAGGGCAGCTTCCAACTGTCTCTAATGGGATCCTACATGCTCTTCTCATGAGCAGATGAACATGCAAAGTGCCCACCTACAAGAAAGGAAAGAGTATGGTTTAATAGTGATATCTTTATGTGTCAAGTTGATAAGGGGTTAAATTGGTAAGTTTTTGTCAACTTGGCAGAAGCTAGGGCTATCTGAGAAAAAGGAACACCAATTAAGAAAATGCCCCCAGTAAAATGGCCTGTAGGCCAGCCTTTCACGGTACCTTCTTAATAAGTATTTATGGCTGCAGGTGGGGTAAGTATTATCCCAGGGCTGGTGATCGTGGGAAATATAAAAAAACAGACTGAGCAAGCCGTGTGGAGCAAGGTGGAAAGCCGCCTTCCTCCCCGACTTCAACTTCATTTTCCTGCCCTCAATTCCCTCAGTAACGGAGTATAAGAACCCTTTTCCTCCCCAACTTGCTTTTGGTCTTGGTGTTTTTTCAGACCTATTGAAAACAAACTAAAACAGGGAAGGTTCACGAAAAGACAACATATATTTTTAAAAGAAGGAAAAGAGGAGCATGAGAACAAGGAAGACGACGAGTTGAGAGATTCCGGGGTGACCACAACAGATGGTGGAGGAAGAAAAGGCTCCCGGTCCAATGAAGATGAACAAGGTCATCGTGCTAAGTGAACAGAGCAGTCACAGAACACAAATCCGTGGGTCACACGCAGGGTGTGTGGGACGGTGGGTGTTCACTGCACTGCGAGTCCCACACTGCGAGCCCTGAAGTTGATGTCAAGAACGCCAGGCAGAAGCGAGATGGTGCAGAGCAGCGGGAGAGTGTGGCTCAGGGTGTCTGAGTGTGAGCACTGATGGTGGTGCTGGTTAGAAGAAGCTGGCTTTCAAACTGGTTAATTGAAAGAGACTGAGGATTTCGAGGCAGCTACGTTGGTGAGCTGGCCATTTCAAATGAAATGAGAGCTAGAGTTCTAACGACGAGATAAATATAGTGGGATTTTGCTTCTCTTTTTTTTTTCACTTATCTACTTACTTATTTTCTATTTTTTTTTAACTTTCTTTTTTTTTTCTTTCTTGAGATAAATTTTGGCCCTCCGAGTCCGTTTGCGCGCGTGCGGGGTAGGACAAAAAAGGTGGCTGGAGAGATAGCCGTGGGTGCTGGGAACCGAACTCTTTATATTTATGGTTGTGAGCCTAGCCTTTAACGGCTGAGCCATCTCTCCAGCCCGCGAGCAGCTCGCATTCTTTCGCTCAAGTAGTCAGCAGTCGTTGCGCAACCACGCCTCCACAGGACGCCTTTTGTTTTTCAATTCTAAAGAATCTTCGTTTTCTCGGGTGGTGCAGAAAACTAAAGACTCTAGATTTAAAATCAACAACAACAAAAAGAAAAAAAAAAAAAAAAAACGAACTATTTTCTGCGAACATTTCTGCTGAGAACGGTGGCTGCTGACTCGTCGTTCCGCCCTGCAGGACCAGAGAAAAGGAACCGGAGGGTCGGGCGGGCTGAGCGGCCGGATTGTGGGGAGAGGAGCGTGTCCCGAGAGCGGTCCGAGGTGCGGGCGAGGACGGGCGTGAGGGTCGGGCGAGTGCGTGGGCAAGGGCTTGTGAGCGGCGGTGTTGAGCTGGCTGGAGGAGCTGAGCGGTTTGCGTTGAGTGGGGACGCGGGTAGTCGAAGAGGATCCGGGTGTAAGGAGCATGGGGGGGGCGGCCCTGAGACAGTTGCGGGGGAGTTGGTTGGTTTTGGGTGTTGTAGACGTTGATTTAAATACTCTTCTTGTTGAGAAATTTAAAAAAAAAAGTGTAGTCCAGGCTGGCCTCGAACTCCAGATCCACCTGCCTCTGCCTCCTTCAGCAAATCCTACCGGCCTGCGCCACCAGAACCGGCGAGAGGTGTCTTTGCTAAATAGCTAGTTGAGGATGAATACCAATGACGTCACTGCATTTCTAGAGGCAAAGGGCGGAGCCTTAGATGTGGAATTAAGCCCCACTTTCCTGTCTCCAAACACCAGCACGTCGCCCAAGCACAAACAAACAAATAATTCGATGATCATACCCCGGACCATTCCCAGTCTATCAGTATTCCTTTTATCTTGAACTTTAATGTAGGAAAAATTAAAAAGTAAAATGTTTTTAAGGGTATGCAAAATTTACAGAAAAAAATCTTAAAAGGACGTTTTGGCCTAACTTTCTACGCTGGCTAGACTCCCTGGAGTAGTCTTAGTCTGTAATGAACTCTGATACAAATGAGAGCTCAGGCCTGTGAGCTTTGTTTTCTCCGTCTCGGAATACATCATTTTTTTCTCAAAAAAAAAAAAACCTTTAGCATTTCAATTGACTTCAATAATAATTTCAAATACTAATACAGAGTATATATAATAAGAATAGATAATTTATTTTTTATAATAAATTCCAGGCCATCTGACTTCGTCTGTCTTTTCCAGGCACCAGGCATGCAAATGGTGCAAAGACATACACGTAAAATAAAATTAATAACAAAAGCTTAACAAAAATAGTGGCACTGTTATGTATCTAACCAAATCTTTGTCAAAGAGATTATCACTGCTTTTAATGTTTTTATGAACAATGAGAGATTGAATTTCAAAGATATTCGGTTGCTTATTTGATTAAATTGAGTATTTTGAGATCAGGTGGACAATAAGGACACCCAGGGCAGTTATTTTCTTATCGTGTGCATACTCTGCACACACGCACACTCAACTCACACACACTGTATACATATGTATAAAAAACATTTGCTGGGTGTGGTTCACGCCTTTAATCCCAGCACAGGGCAGGCAGAGGCAGCAAGGTCTAGGTGAGTTCCTAGGCCAGCCTGGGAAATTAAGCAAGTTCCAGGATAGATAAAGCTATTACATAGAGAAACGCCGTCTGGGCGTGGGAGGAGGACTAAGAGACTTCTGGTAAACAATATCTCACTTTTACAGATGAAAAAAAATCGAAAAAAGCAGGCAGAAGGAGTTAAATATAGGAAAAGGTAAATTGGTATTGGAAACCTTATGATTATAGCGTTCAGCCCTGGGAAACAAGATTTCACCGAGGATGTACTTGTGGGAAGCAGTGGGTGTTATAAAAGCAAATAAAGCTGTTCTGATGATCTGTTGTATTAAAAAGTGCTATCTATTGCTGAATAAATCCTTCCAAAATCTTCTAGATCACTTTAACATCACTCTCTGTATGACTATAATACAGCGCAGAGACTGCCAAGACACTGATGTAATTATGGTTTTGTCTACTAAAACGCTGTATCCCTGAGCTCAGGCACCAGAAAACAGTCCAGAGGCTCGAGCCGCTGGAATTTAATAAAAGACTCAAAACTTTTAATTGGCTTAATCAGTGTGCTTGTCAGTAACTACCTCATGTAGACCAATTCATTGCCAGGTGTCTTAGTCCGGGTTCTGTAGCTATGATAAATATCAAGCAATTTGGGAAGGAAAGAGTTCGTTTCAGTTTATAGTTTACAGTAAGCCTTTGAAGCAAAGTCAGGTGTAGAACTCAAGGCAGGAATCTCGAGGCAGGAACTTAAGTACAAGCCATGGACCGCGGCTGCTTCCTAGAGGCTTTCTCCTCCTGGCTTGCTCAGTTTGCCTTCTTATACTATGTAGGATCATCTTCTCATTAATCAAGAAAATTCCGGACAGACTAGCTTACACTCCAGTTTTATGGGTCCATGCTTTGTGCCACTAACTATGCACTGGATGGGGTGGGGGGCGACAACCTAGACAGAGTGCAGAGGTCTGCAAGGTAAAGTAATGGAGACTGGATTCGCAGTCAGGAGTCGTTACACGAAGTTTCAGATGTTTTGGTTCCTTTTGGCAGATCCAGTTGTTGTGTGGAGCACAGCCCTCAGAAATCACTTTGTCCTTTGAGACTGAGACCCAACTGTCTCTTTCTCTCCAAAGATCTGGGATCACAGAGTTGCCTCCTGAGTGCTGGGATTAAAGGCGTACAGCACCACCTCCCGTCACCGCAGTGATTTGTAATCTGAGAGCAAGAGAAGAGCCACAGTTAGTGTTTCGAATTTCGTCATAATTATCTTGAGTTTGCCATGTTTTCCTCTATTATTCTAAAGACTGTAGAGTACATAGTTATTAATCCTAGTAAAGCCAGAACAAGAACATGCGCGAGCATTAAAGCTAAAACTTTATGTGAAGAAATCTGCAGTATAATGTTGAATAAGAATGTGCGCAGAGAGTTGTTGATGTTTGAGTGTGTTGGGGACGAGGGTAGGCGAAGAAAAGGGTGGAGATCAGGCATGTGGTTGTTGGGGTGTTGTTTGTGGGTGTTGAGTATGGTTGAGGTGTTTTTGTTGAGAATTGAAGGACAAAAAAAATGTGTAGTCCAGGGCTGGCCTCGAACTCCAGATCCACCTGCCTCTGCCTCATTCAGCAAATCCTACCGGCCTGCGCCACCAGAACCGGCAAGAATAATGCCTGTTACATTGCTACATGAGAATGAAGGAGAATGACGTCACTGGACCTATTCACGAAGAACGAGGGTGGAGCCCTAGCTGCACGAATTAGTCCCACCTTCCTGCTTCTAAAACTAAAAACAACCACGATCTCCCGCACACAGCGGCACAAGCCCTTCACTCCAACGAACCGCTGCCTCTCGTGCTCCTCCTGCCGATCTCCCCGGGAAACGCACTCTCAAACCGCCCGACAGATTCTCACCCTGAGCCGCAGCTCTGCATTCACAACTTCAACATTCACCTAGCATTAATCGCCGACTTACTGTCTTCACACGGCTTTTCACCACACATCCAACGAGTCAGCGCAAAATACAATCTCATTAGTACTTTCCTACCTTTACTTACAGGAATTTACAATCGTACGCTTTTTAGTTACTATATTCATTCTGACTTCATTACTGTATATGGTGAACAAGAACACCCAAACCTGCAACCACGACACAGGAGATGACTCTGCCTCCGCCTTCGTTAGAAATAACAGATTTAGGAATTAGAAAGGTAGAGAAAAAGAGTGTACGTTTAAAAACACAAGAACTCCTGAGACAAAAGACAAAAAAGAAAACTTCCCAGTAAAGCAAAGGAAAACTACGGAAATGCAAAGGGAAATCTTCCCGGTAGAAAAATGAGAAGGAGAGAGAATCGAAAGGAAAAATTTCTCTACAGAAGAAAGGGAAATCCTTTTGAGGGATTTGAGGAATGGTTGCCTAGGGTCATAAGGACAACTCCACAGGTGTTCCCAGGTATTATGCAAATGATCAGCAGCCTCAAGGGTATGTTCAGGTTGATTGGAGACCTACAGACTTAAAGGTCTGAATGGATTAAAAAAAAGCAGGAGTAGCATATGGAAGGCATTCTCCCCGTGTAAGACAGGTTGTAAACCACTGGGCTAATCAGAATAGAGTTATTTCTCAAGATTGGAAGGACCTCTTGGCAGCTATACTAGAGGCTAATTCTCAATTGGCTTACTTGGTGGAGAGAGGAAGCCGCGGCCTTGGATCAGGGCAGTCAGACTAGAAGAGTAAAGAGAGTAACTGACCAATTACCAGGAGAGGGACAGTATGCTAATCTCCAAAGACAAACGCAGTTGGATGCCCCTGTAGTGAGTGCAGTGTCACCTATGGCTTTAAGGGCACGGGATCAGGTGGAGGAGCCAGGGAAAAGATCAAAAGCCGCACAAAGTGCAGGAGACATCTACACTGCCTTTGTACAAAGATTCACTTCAGCAGTGCATAGAACAGCAGCTGATCCAGATGTTAGAAAGGTTTTGTCTGAATCTTTGGCTTTTGAGAATGCTACTACAGAATGCCAAAGGCCATAAGGCCCTTGAAGGCTCAGGGAGCTCCTTCGGAGGAGTGGGTTAAAGCCTACTGCTGATATTGGCTCTGCAAAATATGAGGCTGATATAGTTGGATAAGCTATAGCTAATGGCCTTAAATCCCGAACACAAGATGTTTTAACCTATTTCCGGGGCTGTTACATTTTATACTGGTTCAAACAAATCAGAAATGTCTGTTTATAAAGCAGGGACCATCAGTAAGGTTGTTTAAAGTCCACATGACTCAGTATAAAACTCAGAGCTGTGCGCCATTCTGATGGTTTTACTAGATTTTAAAGAACCTCTCAACATAATTGCTGATTCTCAACATGCAAAAATTATTGTGTTGCTTATAGAGACTGTTAAACCTATTCCTAATGATTCAGAATTAACTTTATTATTTGTGCAACTATAACAGACGATCTGAAAAAGAAATTGCCCTTTTTTATATTATTCAGATTTGATTTTATACTGGATTGCCTGGATCAATAGCAAAAAAAAAAATTGATCAATTACTGTGGAGGCCCAAATATGTGAGCCTATTTCTACCTTGACCAAAGACCAGTGAGCTGTGAGCTGGAACTTGACTCTATTCAGAGAGTTGGAACCAATCTCTATTCTTTTAGTGTTATTGTGTTTTTACCTCAAATAAAGGTCTCACCTTTGCTCTCTCAAGATTATTGTCAACAGGTGTGGCTAATATCCAGCTCTTATATTTTAGGAATAGAGGAGTAGATATGTTTTACCTAAAACAAAAGTCTAGGGAGTCAACTAAGATTCCAGTTTTCTTAGGGAGATAACAATGGAGTCCACACAGGGGAGTGATTTGCCTACAGTATGTTCTGGTCTTTGATGAAAGCATGATTTGCTTCATTCTAGCAACAAAATGTTTAGATATAGATGTAGCACCCAACCTTCAACTGGTCTGTTCATTTTCTTGTATCATGGTAATGCAGTGGGTTTTCTTCTTTGTTTGGTTGGTTGGTTTGTTGGTTTTGGTTTTTTGTTTTTCTTTGTTTGTTTTATCTTTCTCCTACTTTAGGGTTGGGTATTTTCAGGAATTGGAGACTAAACATGGACGGTTTCAGTATTCACTGGTTCTCCCTCCAATTATTAATAGGAAGTGTGTTGAAAGTCTCTACATTTCATAAGATACATCATGCTAACAGTAGGGGAAGAAAGAAAAAAAATTCTGTTACTTGGCAACAAGCTAAGGAAATTATAAAAAGCTGTCCTGTTTGTTCCTTTTATAATCAAATTCCTTTACCTGCCAAAACAAATCCTAAAGGTATGCAAAAATAAAATAAAAAATTTGGCAAATGGATGTATTTTATTTATTATATTTTGTAAAGTTATAATATGTTCATCATACCATTATGACTTATTCTGGGTTCTAGTGGGTATCTGCCTTAAACTCTAAAAGGGCAGATTCTATAGTTTTAGAGACAATGGCTCTATTGGGCATGAGTGAGGGTCGAGAGCGAGTGCATGGGCCTGAGCTTATGAGCAGAATGCATAGCGGGCACCTGTGCGTCTGGAAGGGCTGGTGCGGGTTGAGTGGGTGGCAGGAGGATAAGCTAGCAGGATCCTGGTGTAAGGAGAATGGTGAGTGGTCTTGTGACTGTTGGGCGTTAGTCGTTAGTAAGTTGTTTGTGGGTGTTGTAGGCCTAGATTGTAGAATTCTTGTTGAAAATTGAAGGGAAAAAGTGTAGACCAGACTGGTCTCAAACTCCAGATCCTCCTCCCTATTTCTCCTCTAGCAAACCCCCTACCGGTCTGCGCCACCAGAGCCGGCGGTAGTAATGGCTGTTATACACTTTGTTAAGGAAGATCTCCGTGACGTCAATGGCTCCATCCTTGAAGGAAGACAGCCCAACTTTAGCTGCACAACTAAGCCCACGTTCCTGTAATCGACCCCTGACCACATCCCCTAGCCTTCTGCACACTGTCTCTAAGGAACCACACAGACGTCCTCTCGATCCACCCCTGCCGGGCTCCCCGGAAACACTCCCGCACCCGCCCGAATGATCCTCAGCCTAAGCTGCAGCTCTGCAGTCAATCTCAACTCTCACCGCAGAAAAACACCTTCAACGTTCACCGAGCCTCAGTCACCTACTTACTCTCTTCACAGTGCTTTTCACCACACACCCAACGAGTCAGTGCAAAATACAATCTCATTAGTACTTTCCTACCTTTTCTTACAGGAATTTGCAATCACAGCCTTTTAGCTCCTTAATTCATTCAGAGGTCATTACTGTATATGGTGAACAATAACACCCAAACCTGCGTGCTCATCAGTTCTCCAGAGACTGTCCCCCCTCACTCCCACGGTGTCAAGATCCTGTGACCATAGACGTGAATATTTAATAATACTCACTGTTCTGCAATCCTCTACCTTGCTTTATTTTTTCTATGTCAATACAATACTTCTTTTGTTGTTTTAGGTTGCTAATATATTTTCATCTTTGCCTACCTGAATCCTTCAGCTTTGTGTGTTTTCAAAGTGTTTTGAGTGTTTCAAATCTATGCAATTCTAGTAGACAGTATTAATGTTTTGATAGGGATTTCTTTCAATCTATAGATCGTTTTGTTAATATGGACGTCCCAATATCTATTCATCCAACCCATTAACCCAAGATGTCATTTATTAGTGTTTGCTTAATTTGAATCTGTTTTCTGACTTCCACTATATAAAGTATTCACATTACAATTTGGTTCCAATTTTAGCCTCTTCCGGTGGTATCATTAATGGAGTTATTTTTGTTTTGTCTTCGAATTGTTCATGGTAAGTGATGTACACAGGTGACTGCAGTGTTTTTAATAAGAGTGTCCTGCGTGGTGCTGAGCATTTGAACACCCAAGTTCCAGGTGGTGGTGATGTGACCCTCCTGGAGGAAGTATGTCACCAGAAACAGGCTTTGCTATCCTAAGTTCCACCCTACTTCCTGTTTGCTCTGTTTCATGTTTGTGTTTCAAGATGTGAGCTCTTAGCTTCCTGCTCCAACTACCATGTCTGCTTGCTACCTCTAACCTGCGACTATGGACTCTCATCTCCCAGAGACAAAAAGACAGACAGACAGACACAGAGAGAGACTAAGAGACACACAGAGAGAATCTTTTAGTTTTTATACATAATATGTTCTAGGTCCAGTAAGTTGGCTCAGTGACCAGAGTGCCTGCTGCCAAGTAGGAGGACCCAGAGTTTGACCCCCAGGACCCGTGTAGTAGACTTCTGTTAGTTGTCCCCTGAGCTCCACATGTGTGACATAATATGTACACAGGTAAACGCATGTACACACACACACAAATAATAGAATGTAACTTTTGAAGAGTTTGCTCCCTGCTAACAATGTTTTGATATCTTCTCTAATAGAGATATTTTTTAAACCCTTTTGTGTGCCTATTGTTACACCCAGATCTGCGGAGTCCCCCCCAAAACTAACAAGGAAACTGAGTCCCATATGTAAAAACAAAGAGCCTTTATTCTTACACAAGCTGGCAAACTCAAGCTCTAGTGTGTCCAATGTATTAGTGATCTGAGAGCCCTGAGCACAGCTAGGTGGGTTTTTTTGTTTTGTTTTTGTTTTTGTTTTGTTTTTTGTTTTTTTTTTTAATAGCAGAGGTTGAGGTGAGGGGATTTCTAAGGTTCTGGACCCCTAATTGGCTGACATTGGTCTATGGGTGTCCTGGTGGAAAGGGATGGGTTGTGCTGGCCGGTGATCCTCTCTACACACATTAGGAATTTGCTTCTTGGTGGTCTCAGTTTCTAGTCTTTCCTGGAACCAGGTATTACCTTAGGGTAAACCACTCAGACTCAGACCACTATTGAGCTTCTTGTGGCTGTGTCCTACACCTATGACCTCCAGTGCTATGTTGATCAGCAGTGTGTTTATTGACCAGCAGGGGTATGCATACTTGTTCTGAGTCCTACCCTCTGGCTTTTTATAAATGGTGTTAACTATGTTAGTGGAGGGCTTCTTCCTCTACTTTGTTAAATGCCTCACCATCAAGTGGCACGTAATCTTGTCAAACGCCATTTCTGTGTTTCCCGAGACGGGCATGGGACTCTCGTCTTCCCTCTGTTTCACTGTGAGCTGTATTGGCTTTCATGTGCAGAAATATCCTTGGGTTCCACACTGGTTGAAATCAGTTCTCCTTGTCTTTCAGAGGATTCAGTAAGCCAAGTGAAAGAAATGTGGAAGGTTAACAAGAGGCCGGACATGAAGGGCATGACCTGGGGGTGGAAGAGAGAAGAGACCAGAAGCCTGGCCAGAAAATATGAGCACAACACCATGGTACAGTATCCCATTCTAAGGGAGCGCCCTGACATCAGCGGTAAGGCCATTCCCAAGGAGATATGCCTTCAGTTGTGGCAAGTGTGGGGGTCATGACTCTTTCCGGTTTTACAAAATTAAATTGTCGATGTTTTAAATCAGGAAAAACATTTTAGTCTCCCAGATTTCACTACAGTCTTTACACAGGAGTCAGGAGTGGGGGAGTAGAGGATTTGGATAATGGCAAGGAGCATTTGGTAGAACTATTTTGTAAGTTACATTTATTTATTTATGTATTTGTATGTAAGTAATTTCATTTTGTAATGATATATTTGGAGTTATTATGCAGGCTATGAAAACTGAATCTGGGAAAATGACCTTCTGTCTGAATTCAAGTCAGTCTGTGAGACTGATTTCAATGTTTTTAACTCCAGAGAAAAAAGGTGAAACGCCATACCTCTTACTAATAGAGGTGTGTCTGGGGTTTTGGGTCACTGCTTGCTTACTTCCCCTGAGGATGTCACTAAATAACTTTCAAATTTTAGTCTTTAGTTAAAAAAAATAGAGAAAACACACAGAACTCAAATATTAAAAAATGATGAAACCAGGTCTTCTATGGCCAACAAGGATTCAGATGCATAAGTCTAGCAATAACTCTGCTTAGAGGCACATCAGCAGTCTGCTCAGGGCACACAGAGCTGTGATGTGGGAGTGTCATACATCAATCTGTTGATTTCATTGGTTAAAATAAAGAAACTGCCTAGGCCCATTGATAGGCCCACCCTTAGGTAGGCGGAGAAAACAGAACAGGATTCTGGGAGAAAGAAGCTCAGTCAGTGAGTCGCCATGATGTTCCCACTCCAGAGAGATGCAGGCTAGAATCTCCCGGTAAGCACACCATGGGGTGCTACACAGATTATCAGAAATGGGCTAGTCCAGGTGCAAGAGCTAGCCAATAAGAGGCTGGAACTAATGGGCCAGGCAGTGTTTAAAAGACTACAGTTTCCGTGTAATTATTTCGGGGCATAAGCTGAGCCATGACAGAACCAGTCTTATCTGTTGGGACCAATTGAGTCCTGGCCTTCAGCTGCTTTTTTCCTGCTAGAACCTAATTGAAGTTACTAAAAAGCTGTGCCTAGCTTAGAGGATCAGAGGATGGGATTTTCACCTGTTGGCCATTGACTGCAGTGTTTTTAAGCCTCCTTGGTTCTATTAAAGAGGGGCTTTTTGTACCAGTGTTTGAAGGTCTGTGTGTCGGTCTGTGTCTTCGTGTGTATTCTTGACCTCCAGCCCCTTTGCCTGAAGCTCGTAACGGGGGGCCTAAGTGCATAGAGAGCAGACCAGGCCAAGGTGTGTGGCATTGAAGGTCAGCAGCACCTAGATTTCCGGAACTAGGGAACGCTGAGAGGTCGCCCTTGGAAGTTGAGGGTGGATTGTGGTATGTGTTAATCCCAACTTCCTTTGCTAGGTTTCTGTTCCAGGCCATGCAGGCAAGTGGAAGTCCACCGAGAAAGAGGGGTAAGAGGACAGGGTTGTCCCCCCGCCGGAGTGGACATATTGGGGAATTAAGTGGCACACCCTCTGAAATAGGAGGCAGGAGGGTGAATTGATGGCCTCCAAAAGATAGAATGTATACAGCTCAAAAAGATAAATGTGTACAGATGTATGATATGTTGATTGTGTTGTCTTTTGTGTTCTGGACTGGAGAAAGACATTTGATTCTAAAACTGCTAAGAAAGGTATTTTGACTTTAAAGTGTGGGCTTAAGGGTTTCATGCTTTGGAAAAGAGGTTCTGCTTTTGTCTCCACAGAGGATGAGAACCTGAGGATTTATTCGAGATTCTTGTGGTTTGATTCACTGAGACCTCCTGAAATGTTGCAGTAAATACTCCCAAGAATGCAGCGTCCCCGCTCAGCAGGAAGTGGCCAGACAGATTGACAATGCCCAAATTCCCTAAAAAATTGTTTAAGTGGGGCCCCTTCAGTGGTTCCAGGGCAGCAAGCCTACTTTCCTGAGTTCCGCTCCACTTTTCAGTGGTTCCTGAGCAGCGAGCCTGTTTTCCTGAGTTCTGTTCCACTCCATGCACCAGTTTGAACCCAGAAGGAATGCAGCTGGGGCTAGAAGGCAGCTGGAGCAGAGCTTTGCTAGGTGGCTGTGGTGGAAGACACATTGCCTCAGCCCAGTTGGTGCCCAGCCTGGCGGATGCCACAGCAGTGCCAGGAGTGTCAGCAAACGCAACAACACGTGCTGGAGCTGAAACAAGTTGGAGCACAGCATATGGTCATTTAGCAAGTCCTTCTGAGCCTGTTGGCCAGCAACACGAACGTACTCCAGCTTTGGTTGCAAATACTGCACAAACTATGAAGACTCCTCCATAGATGGGCAACTTCTACAGAAGAGGGCCTGCCTAAGACAGGGAAGGGGCCTCCCAAAGACGAGTAAGGGTGTACTCTTCTGAGATGACCTAAGACAGGAGGGTCTTCTGTTTTATAAAAATTTAGGGGGGAGATGTTGGGACCAATTGAGTCCTGGCCTTCAGCTGCTTGAACAGAGACATTGCCAACAGGTGTTTGGGATACTAAACCCTGAGAAACTACCACAGCATTTCCGTTTGGAGAACCGTCTGTAAAAACTGTTCGAGCTCCCACTAGAGGCCTAGGTTTTACTATTCATGGAAAAATAACAGGATGATTTTTAAAGAAACTTAACAGTGAATGTTGGGGATAATGGCTATCAATTATTGCATCAGTTGATAATATAGAGTCCAATCATTATTATATTGCTGTAAATGTAACAATTGATCTTTATCATAGGGAAGAACAATTTTGTCTGGAAATTTGCCAAAGGTTTGTGTTATTCTTTCGGTCCCTGCCCTAGCCACGCCCACTCCTTTTTTACCTCTGACTTCCGCGCTGCGCGCTCTCTCTCTCTCTCTCTCTCTCTCTCTCTCTCTCTCTCTCTCTTTGCTCTCTCTCTCTCCCCCTTCCCCCTCTCCCCCCCCTCCCCCCTCTCCCCCCCTTTCTCTCCCCCCCCCTCTCCTCTCTCCTCTATCTCTCTCCTCTACCTCTCTCCTCTCCCCACGTTTTCTCCCGGTGTACACACAGGACTTTGCCTCTCTCCTCCTTCTCTCTGTCTCTCTGTCTCTCTCCCTCTTTTCTTAATAAATACTT